>VYXF01006310.1:69256-215187 GCA_013397295.1 Polioptila caerulea | reverse complement strand
CTGGCACTCCTAGACCCCTCGCCGCTCCTGCTCCTTGCAGACACCGGCTCTCCCACTCCCTGCGCGGCTGAATCCCCTGTCCCTCAAGGACCCGCTGCACCCCCTTCTTTTCTCGAACCCCTGCCCTCCCTCGCTCCCGGTACGTTACATCCCCTGCATGACTCCGGATCCCCGAGCCTTCAGAACGTCCTTTCCCTCCCCGACCCCTCCCCACCCTGCACGACCTCATCCCCTGAATCCCCGGACCCTCTTTCCCTCCTGCGTTCCCTTTCCCCGCTTTGACACCCAGCCTGGCCGCATCCCTTGCCCATTGCGCCCGACCCTCTAGACTCCCTTCCCTGCTCGGATTCCCAGCCCTCTCATCCTCTTGTCTTCCCGAATCCTCCGTCTCCCGGGACCCTGTCCTTCCCGTATCTCNGTTTCCCTGGACCGCTCTCCCTTCCCGGGCCCGCAGTTTCCCGGCTCTCCGTCCTCTTGGCCGCTCGGATTCCCCGCACTCTCGGCACCTCTTGCCTTTCCAGTCCGTCCCCGCCCGCATTCTCCTTTCCCTCCCATTCTGCTCCTCTCGGACCCGCTGTGCCCACAACCCCTTCTCCTCTCGCGTCTCCTGCCCCTCTCGTATCCCCTTGCTCTTCCCAGGTCCCCTGCACCCCGGCCCGGCCCGCCCCGCACGGAACCCNTGAATTTAAAATATCATCAGAATTTCATTTGTTTCAGTTTTAAAGGAATTCTAGAAAACACATTACCTGCAAATGGGGAAGGAAAAGTTTTAAAATTAAAATATTTCATGCAAAATGGAATGTGACATTTTTTAGCTACCTCACCGCCGCCCCCTCCTACCCCTGGAGGGCGGGGAGCGGGGTTTCGGGACCGGAGGGGCGAGTCCGCCTCCCGGGAGAGCGCCCAGGCTGTGAGCTGGCAGGCTCCAGGGAGCGGAAGCTGCTGCCCCGCTGGAGCCGCAGGACTTGCAGGGTCCTGCTCCTGGGACCCTCCATGTTGTCCCCAATTTCCAGCTGTACCTCCTCCTGCGATTCAGGGAATGATCTCCCTAAGTGCTGTGACCCACTTTGGCTTAGATTTTCGGTGCCACGCCAAAACACAGACAAATCCTTCTCTAGATGATGCTTCTGAAGAAATGGTGGCCCCCCATGCCTCCCTGGCAAGTTTTTATCCCCCGGGTTTGGCGTTTTGCAGGTTGAAAGACATTTTCTGCGGATAGGCTATGGGTAGTTAGGTGTACTCTTCTTCAGTAGCGGTATAGGCCTTTTTAATACTACAGAAGAGACTTCCTTTTCTTAGTGTTTTAAAAGTAAACAAAACTTTTGTGTAGTGCACATGGCTAATTTCACTTATAAACTTTCTCTGCATTCCCTCCTTGTGCTGAAGTAGTATTCGTTTTATTGCCTTTTCATGAATTGGATTCAGTGATTGGCGTCTAATCATGCTTAGAAGAAAAAGCCCCTGTAAATAGCTATCAGAATTAATTTGGCAGCAACTGTGAGAAATGATCATAAATTTACAAATGCAGATAGAATAATGATCCAACATGAATTTAACAAGAAATACACCCCCAGCCTCTGGCAACAGCATGTAGGTTTCTATGACAGTCAAATGCATTGGGGCACACTGATACTGAGCTGAGAGGCTGGGAGTTGTCTGAGCAGGATACAACGGGGTTATGGCTCCTTGGTTTGAGCTGGGAAGAGACAAAGAAGAGCTGGGCTAAATGCAAGCAGGAATATTAAGAGAGACGTCTCTGTTTTAATTGTATGCTCCTTGAGATTGTGTAGGGGTGAATCCAAAAGGTGTGGCAGGTTCTTTGCTTACCAGAAGCCCACCTGGAGTTCAGGTTCCTGGCACTTTGAGACATCAAGTGATAAAAGGCTCCTTTTGCACAGGGGTGCCAAACAGCTTGGAGTACTGGAAAAAATGTCCTATCACTTCTTTTGGGGGTTGGTTAATAAGTTTTACAGGTGTCACAAGGGTCAGATCTTGAAATGCCTTAGCCGCTGTGGGTGATTTTGCACTGAAGCTACAGGACCATCTCTAAAGTAAAGAACGTTCTCCAGGCATTGTAGGAGGAAGGTCTAGCTAACTAAGGATAAGCAAGACTTATCTGTTTTTCTGACTGGTGCTGGGAAGATTGGGACTTACAGTGGAGAAAAGTGAGGCAAGTACACAGAGAGCCCCTGAAGGTGGCTGCAGAGCCTTCCTGGATGTACACAGCAGCCTGTGCCAGCTGGGCTGCTGGCCACCACTATCACACTGACCACAGAAGCTGGTGTCACTGAGAGCGATTGTAGGGTCTGCTTGAAAGGGTGGGACAGAAAAATGACATGTCTTATTCAGAAACCTTTTAGGAAGAAGGAACACTCTGGCAGACAAATACTTTTTTCTAATGTCAGTGTTACTGAACTTGTATTTTTCTCCTTTTTTTATGTTTTCTTATTTAATTAGGGACCTTTGACTTCATGATGGGAGGAAATATCCCCCCGGCTGTGAGGATCCGAGCTTCTCCCAGTGTGAGGATTTGTCAAGGCTGAGAGATTCTGGATTATCCATAAAGCTCCTCTAAAATACACAGTTACTTTTGTGTCTTCCCATCGTGAGGGGTCTTGGAGCAGATATAAAGATGGCCTCCAGCCTCACCTGTGCTGGCATCGTCTGGGCCTTCCTCTCCTTCCTCTGCGCTGCCGCTTCCTGTGTTGGCTTCTTCATGCCCTACTGGCTCTTGGGGTCTCAGCTGGAGAAGTCTGTTTCCTTTGGCACTTTCCGGAGGTGTTCCTACCCGGTGCGGGATGAGAGCCGCCAGATGACCGTGATGGTGGAGCAGTGTGGCCGCTACGCCTCCTTCCAGGCCATCCCGAGCGCCGAGTGGAGGATCTGCACCGTGGTGACGGGCCTGGGCTGTGGGCTGCTTCTCTTGGTGGCCCTGACAGCGCTCATGGGCTGCTGTGTGTCTGAGCTCATCTCCAGGACTGTGGGCAGGGTGGCAGGAGGCATCCAGTTCCTGGGGGGTAAGTGCTCTTGCGGTGAGGGGATGGGGATGTCCAGGCTATCTGTTTGCATGTGTGGAGACTCTCCTGCTGCTTTGGGAAGAAGAGGAGAAACTTTCTCCTAGCGAGGGAGACCACTTGGCTCCCTTGATGACTGAGCTGCTTGTGTGGCAGCCTGATTGTGGCCCAAATACACAGTGGCCTATGCTCTCTTGTGCTCAAATCCCTGTCTGGTCATTATGTGACTTTTGAGAGCTGCGTGGCAAGTTGACTTCCGTGGGCCAGCATCATCACAGCAGTTTTGTGAGTTGTAGTTTCCAGCACATAGCTGTGTTGGAGGTACCTGGAGAAGCACTGTGGTTTGGCAAGGCAGAGGCTGTGTTGTTTGGGAGCAACCCCTCTTTTTCCTTCTTATCCCTATTACTGGGAGAGCTCCCTCCAACTCTGCTCTCTGCAGCTGCATGGATCTGACAATAAGCTTTTGGCCCAGGTTTGAAGTGTGGATTGTTTATCCTTGGTGGAGGTGGCCCACCATCTCCGGGGAGGAGCCTTGCTGAGCTGGCTGACCCACACTGCCTGCTAGTGGTGCCACAGGTTTGTTTGCGCCATGGGCTAGACAGTGTGTGGGAGAATTACCTCCGCTCCTCTTTCTAACTTGTAATTGTGTGGCGTCTTTGTAACTGTAAGAGTATTTGAAGGGTGTGAGACAATAAATAGGATCCACAAGCATGCTTTTTGCAGGGCAGTTTTCCCAGTAAATCATCACCCTCTTTCATCGGTGACATGGGGATCAGTGGCACTCACTTTTGCCTGATGCAAGTGCTGCACTGCACACACGCATTTGCCCCCATAGGGTAACATGTTTCTCTGAGCTTTGGGTGCTCAGGCAGTGCAGGTGCTAGCTTTTTGGGTGCCCTGCAGGTCTGGTCCCAGCCAGGCACCCTGGCTCATGCCTCAAAGGAGTGGATTGTAGTGGAAGCCTTGTTTCTCTCCCCTCCAAACAGGTACTTGCCCTGCAAGGGCAGTCTGGTTACATGCCATGACTGCAGCTTCTAAGGAAGAGCAAGACAAAAACTCCAGTAACTATCCAGCTTGGTGAGGACAGCTGAGGCTGGGAAAGGGCCCTGTGCCAAGCCTTCAGCAAGACAATACCAGTGTAACTGCCTCCCAGCCACAGGGAGTCCTGTCTCCAACTTTTTGAGTAGTTTCTGCTCTTCAGAGCAAGCTGACCCCATCACTTCACCCTTCCCTCAGCTTTGCGACCCACAGGCATTCCTGTGTTTAATCTGTCTGACAATTTGAAAGTGCAGCAGCTGCTGGAGAGTTAACTCTTCTGGGAGCTGTGGTTTCCTGAAACCTGCTCTGTTATACAGTTCCAGCCAGGCGGTTAGGGGTGGAGGAGGTTCTCAGTTCAGTGACAATCTGCAAGCCCGCTTTGTCTGACTATTTTCACTTAGAGCCGTCACGGGCTTTGACCACCCCATCTTTCTAACTGCTGTCTTGGCTCATCTGATTTTAATTTGCATTTGGCCCCTTTCTCATGACTGTGCTCCCCCTGTGTGCCTGTGGAGCTGGGCTGGCAGGGGAGCTTGCAGCTGTTTGCTTACAGCCCCCCCAGCAAACATGGCAGCTCCAGCAGTGGGCACATGGCCGGGGATGCAGGAGAAACCCTTCTCCCCATGACACTGGTGTGGGCTGAAGTCATGGCCCCTTCTGTGAGGCAGGACGGTGACTTCTGGACAAGGAGGTGAGAAGTTCCTTCAGAGCACACCATGGCAACTGCTGAAACTTGTCCAAGCTGACCAGGCAGCATCCCATCCTACCTGGAGGGGCATGAGCAGGTAGTGCTTGTTTTCAGTAAGTGGCAATTCAAAGAAATGTGAACCTGTGATATGAAATGAAAATTGCAAACCACTTTCCTTACAGTTCAGAAATTAATTATGCAGCATGTCTAATTTTCCCCTCTACTGGCTTTTATGGTTGTCTTGCATTTCATTCAGCACTGCTGGAAGTGTGTAAGAAAAACCTCACCAAAGTGAGGACCGTAATTTCTTAACCTGCTTAAGACCTAACTGTGGGGGGCACAAGGGAGAGGCCAGGTGGTCAAAGCCAGTAATTTGGATAAACTGACGGCACATATTAGGGTAAAGAGGAGCTTCTTACATCCCTCATCAGATCCTTAGCTGCTATTAATCAGTGTAGGTTAATTATTTAAATGACATGACTACATTTACTCAGATGTCTAACTTAGGCACTCTAATTATTATCTTGTTTTATGTCAAGATAGCTGTGAGCTGTTCATCTTATTTACAGACAGGGAATGCCGTCTCTTTTTTCCCTGTAATGCAGTTGTAGGTGTAGCTGTATACCATGGTGTGGGCTTTGAATGTGGCTTGGTGGCAGTGTAGTCATTGTCAATTTAGTTGGTCTCCACTTAGTGATCTAATCAAATAAAACTCTTATAATTTTTTTATTTTTTTTTTTTTTATGGTGAAGTAGAACTCCCACCTTTATATGAGGAAAAGCCTTGGAAAATAAGCAGCCACTGAGTGATGCTATTAATTCATCTTCTGCATTAGGACAGGAACATGGCTAAATGGTTTCACTTTCTTTTTGTCTGAGGCATCTGCACCCATACCCTGCTGGGGCTCTTGCTCCAAGGGTAGAGGATGAGTGTTGGGATAAAACATATTTCTCTTGAAGTTAGAAACCAGCATGAAGACAGGTTCAGTGTAGCTAGTTTACGGCTTTACTTGTCTTCCTTTTGTTTAGGATCCAAGTAAGTTTCTGAATATGATTTAAAAACATAGACTTGATGAGTAAGTAAGCCAACAGATAATGTATTTTTATGAGAGGCCCAAGAGCAGGGGAGATGTACAAGGTGCTGAAGCTGTGGTGAGCCAAAGCTAAAACTTAGGCCAAAACTAGAAGCATTTTTACTGCTGTGAAGATGTGGCAGCAAGGTTTGCTTACCAGAGGTGGCAAGCAAACAGCCTGATCCTTTTCTTCTTCTAGAACTGTGAAGGAGGAATAACTCCAAGTAGGTCAGTGGAATAACACCTGTGAAAAAGTAGTGTGGCTTGTGCTAGCTAAATGATGCCAAGGTTTTATAGCTGGGATTTCCCCAAGTTGCATGTGGCAGCTCAAGGGAGTGAATTATTCATGAATGTTTTTACCATAAATCTGCTCTTCTGATAAAAATTGAATGGCAGAACCTGCAAGAAATTGCAGATCTAGGCAGAGTCTGAAGGGCTCTTTGGATATTACTTTATCCTATGTACTTAGTATGTATTTGCAATTTCAGATGATCCTGGCTACAGAGTATACGAGTGTATTGTGAGATGACTCTGGGCTGAAACATGTTGAGTTTCTGTTCCTACTAGAAAGATTTCATCATAGACTTTTCCTCCCATTTGCACTTGTGGGAACCACTTCCTTTCCCATACACAATCACATGGCAACCCTGTAGCCATTACAGCAATTGCTTGCATGAAAAACAATGCTTTTAGCTTTTTCAAAGACAATTTGGTGATGGGTGACAAGAAGTATCCAACTCGCCAAGTTCCACCTTTTCTGCAGTGGACGTCGGTGGTTTGCAGTCCACATGTGGCAAACTGCTGCTGTGGTCTCTCAGACCATGCTTCCTGGACGTCTCTCTTGGACTGCTTCAAAGAAATGATGACTGAGGTGAAAGTTATGCTGTCTGTAACCTCTTGAGGGCACAGTCATGTAGATACAGTCTTCACTGATACCATTAAGTGCAGTGTTTCCAGCTGGTTTCCTTTGTGTGATTGGAAGGCTGAGGCATATACAATGTAGCTAGAACAGATTGTGAGGATGTAGCTTTGACCATAACTGCTGAGGATATGACAGCAGGGAGTGAAGTTTAACAAATCTATGGCAAATTGGAGTCTGTAATTATTGATCTTCTTTTCATTGTGCCGTGGCAAGTCAATTCCACTTAAATGGAGAAACTACAAATTTGAAGGTAGGTGGCTCAGATATGACATACCAATTTGGTGAACAGTTTCACTCTCTAAATGCAGAGCAATGATTTTAAGAACATAGCAATATTTTTAAGAACATAATGAACTTAAAGGTTAGCCAGTTTTATGAGAGGCAGTGGATCAAAAGGCACAAGTACTGCAAGGATGGTCAATTTAAAGAGCATTACGCTGGCAAGGTGAAGCTTTTCATTAAAGTGGTCAGCATGTGGGAATGAAATCTTCACTAGCTCAGAATTCCCTTTTGCTGCGTAGAACAGCTAAACCAAGCTCAGTGTACAGATCCGAGGGAACAGAATGTGGAACAATCTGCTGGATGAGACACCTCTCAGAACCTGACACTATGGCCCTGATTCTGAGTTCCATGTGAGAAGTGAACCCTTGGTTATGGGGTAATCATGTGGCAGCCATGTTTACTGTCACCTTTAGTATTAATTGATTGTACTCCAATGAAGTAGAGTAACGAAGTATTGCTGCTCCCTTCATTAAATGAGAAAAGTTTTCAGCAGCATCTACTCTTCCTCTCCTTATTTCTCTGTCATGTTTCTCTTGTGTCTCATGGAAGTGCTGAAACTTCCAAAACCATAGTCCTTGAAATTGTTGTTTAGAAAACCTGGAGACTGTTGGAACAGGGAATGGTGAAAGGAGCATTTGATTATTTGAGAAAAGGGGGACACAGTTCCTAACAACTTCTGATTTTGTCTCAGAGAATAAAATGTGACCATATGAAAAATGCTCTCAGCACTCTGTGAAATTGCTGGAGAATCCTTCTTCAATTGTTCTGTACCAATAAAGACCATAATAGTTTCCATAATCCATAAAGTTCTCAGGGAAAATGTTTGCTGGGTGCAGAGAGCAGAAAACCCAAGGACTGGTTCATTCAATTTTTCAAGATGAGGAGAATGTTGAATGTGGGGTGATGTTTTTGTTCTGTGTTGTCTGTGATAAAATCTCAGAGAAAGCCTTTGTGATTTTGGGCTAAAGATTTTAAGGAGACAGACCCAAATGAAATCTGCAAGTTATTTGCACATTAATGGCCAAATCTGGCTTCACAGGTGAGATGATGCTAAAATGTAAGGGACAGAGGAGGAAAGAACACTAGGTCATGGCCTTGTGGGGTTGTGTAGAGAAGCTCCCCCTCAAAGGATTTGCTTGGTGAAACAGTTAAAAAATTAGGAAGAGGCCCTTGGGAGAGATGAAGTCACTAAAACAAAGTTGTATTTCAAGAAATGTGCCTGGCAGTTAAAGACAGGTCCAGCATTCAAGTGGAACAAGATAATCTTGGTTGTGAGGCTGGCTAAGAAGGGGGCTTTGGGGAGAGTAGTTCCAGCTGACTACAGATATTAGAAACTTCTGGGAGAGCAGCTGGAGGAAAAGGCACTGACCAGTAACCATTATTTCATCTGACAGCTCAAGTGAGGCTTTCTGCTTTCTGCCTGGAAGACTAAGATCAGCATAGTTTTCTGCCTATAGGGAGAAAATGTAACTGAGAAAAGCCTTGCAGGAACAGGGAAGATCTGAGATGGTCAAGAGACTTCTATCAAGAAAACAGTGACCCCAGCCTTTTTTGTGGTTCTCCCAAGCAATTTCATCCTTTGCCCCATATGTACATACTCTTGCCATCTCTTCCTGCAATTTGTACCTGAAAAAAACAGACATTAAAAAAAATGTAAAAATGTCCTTTTAGTTCTTTCATTCTCTTCAGCATAAAATAGTTTTTGAAAGGCTAACTTCTGGGGAGAGGCAAGGCAGGGTCATTGCTTCTGTCAAACACCAAGGCCTCTTCACCTGAAAGTTATCTGTTCAGGGCTGTTTTGTCACACCTTCCTCTTCTCGGATGCAAAACTTCAGTGACTTTGCTGTGCTCCTGTAAACGCATGACGGGGCAATCCTCTTCCTAGACAAAGACAAGCTGCAGGCTGACTACCAATCCATGTATGTGTGCACCTGCAGACATTGCAGGAGAGGCAAATGAAAGGACCAAAGCCTCACCAAGGTAACAGAAGAAGAGAAAACAATGATAGCAACACTGTTCAATGTTGCTAGTGGGTGATTGTGTGTCATGTCATTGGCTCATTGATTCAGCAATAATAAAGAGAACAATGTTTAGTCTGAGGTCTGCAGTAACATGGGTCGTAGGACAGCCTTCATATAATTTCAGTTTGAACAAGAGTGTATCTCTGAGAAAAAAAAAAATTCTAGTCTGAATTTAGTAAAGTTTGAGAAAAGCCTGATCTCCATTAGTTGTTCCAGTGGTGAATTACTCTGACTGCTTTTCTTGAAGATCATTAATGCAAATGTTAAAAATGTAGCACTAAGAATATATAATTGCAAAATTATGCTTTCTCAAGGAATATTTTGTCTTTTTTTTTTTTTTTCTTTTACGATCCAACACTTAGGTTGCTTTTAATCCATTTAAGCTGTGCTTTGTTGTGGTTTCTTTACCAGAACAACCTGTATAGAAGCTGCTTTGTAGCTGGTGTGTTTCACACTACTTCTTTCTCCAGTTTTCTCTAGCCATCCACCAAAGGATTAAATGCAGTGTATAGTTTTGCAGCTTCATCCCTTTTCAGCCAGACTTTGACTTGCTAAACTGAATCCTCTGACTGCTTATGCCTATGCTCAATCTTTGCCTCCCAGTGCTACAAAGTACCTTCACATACTGTGGTACAGCATAGAGTCAAATTCTTGGATTTAGATTTATAGTCCAGAATAAATAAGGCAGAGAAGTATAACTGTTTGGGAAGATGTTCAGGACAAGGGAATTTAGACAGTGAAATTATCTTAAAGATTCTGTAGCATATGTTTTATTGAAGATAAGCCAGCTCTCCCTGCTGTAAGCAGATAGTAGTTAAAGTATAAGACAAATTCAGGATTGAAGCTTGAACGTAATATATAAACCAATGCAATATATGTCCTCTGTCATTTTATAAAACACTTGGATTCCTACTCTCTTAATTAGATAGAGTCTTGTATTACTTGAAGTGCATGGCCCATCAGGTCTGACTGACAGGGAGTCCAAGGTAGCCGATACTTACCTGAAAGAGGTAAAGAAAGGTGGAGACTTAGATCCTGTATATTTTCAAGAAATGACACTGTTTTGCATGGTTGCCTTCACCTTGGTCACAGGAGTTCCCACTGCAGCCTTGCTAAAGGCTGCTGCCCTGACAGATCTAACAGCACAGGTTTTTGTGAGATTTTCCTTAGAGTCCTGCTGAAGGAGACCTGATTAGCAAAGTTTGCTATTTAAGAAACACCAACCATTTCAACCAAACTGGTTAGAAAGGAAGGATCAGTAACAAACATTACTGGTCCTAAGGTGCAGAATCAGTATCTCTGAGGAGGCCATCCCTGCCAGCAAGGTCACAGGCAGTGCAGAGCAGGCAAGGGGTTGTAATGCTGCTGAAACAGAGGACATGTAACTTGAAGAAGACAAATGATGTGGAGAGTAGCCTTCATACTTAGCTGTCTTAGTTTTTTAATTCTGTTCTCAGCCACTTCAGATAACTCTTCTGGTGTTTCAAAAGCTTCCTAAAAAAACCATCAGGGCCCTTCCAAGTTGCAAATTTTTGTGTGTCCTTTGAAGTCAGTGACACTTAGTACAAATTACATCACTATTTCTATTCTAGGAGTATTGGATTTTACATTAGTCTAAAACAGGTGTGGTTCTCATGATTACTTTCTTCTTGAAGAGCTACTCTAGTGAATACACTTGTTTTTACTGAATTGTTTTGAATATGTATTCATTTTGGGCTTTTTAAAAATTATATTTAATCCTAATAAAAATTTTTACTAAATATAGAGGAAGAAAAAGCCCCGTGCAGAGTTTCAGCCTGGAACAAATTATGCTTTTTTTTTAGTAGGATTTTAGGTGCTTTGGAAACACATATAAAATGGAAATGCTGATGTATTAAAAAAATAAAAAAAGTGTTGCTAAAATACTGAGAAGAATCTCTTTACTTCTCTTCTTGTCCTGTTAATGTTGAATATAAAAGTGGTGTTTTGAATATTGCTGCAGCTGTGTTGCGTTTAAGGAGAATTTTGCATTAAGAACAGAATTTTTGATCTAAAGAAGTCCCGGAGTGCTGTTTTATTTATCTGTAGAATAAAGTTCAGTCTTCCTGCTTTTTTTATCCCTTCTTTTATTAGGAAGAAACAATGGTGCTCAGCACTTCCGTGACACTGCTCATTTCAAAAGGTTTCACTTGCATAACCTAATGAAACTTTAGAAAACGTGAGGCATGGGACCAAATCTATTTTGCTGGTGTGGAGTCAGAGTGAATTCAGAGGCACATCATTTCAGATCCTTTACATTTCTGTTGATTGGAGAAGAATCTGGGTTGGAGTTAGCAATTTTGTTTCTGCACTGAAAGATCTGGCTTGTTTTGCTTCCTGAGATATTTCAATAGATGTTTGAATATTGCTGGAACTGCATTTAGGCACCAAAATGTTTCAATATTTTCCAGTGTGAGTGAAGTCATATGCTCTACAGACAGGACAGAATTGTTCCCAATGGTGTATTTTCCAGGATTTTGTCCAGTCTGGTGTTAAATGTCTATGTAATTTGTATTTTGTCTCATTTTTCTTAGGAAACTCAGCTTATTATGCATTCCCCATGGAATTTTTTTTAAAGTATTCAACCGGTATTTTCCTTTCCTTGCCCACATCCATTTACTCCTCCAGTACACATTCTTACCTTCTAAGGACTTTAACTTTGGCTTCACAAAGTAAAATAAGGCATTTTTCAGCCTCCATCGTTTCAAGGAAGTGAGGCATAGAACTCAAGAGCAGCCAATGTATTAATTCCATGCAGTGAGCAGTTAGGATGGAGTGTGGTGTAATTAATCAGCACAGGATGGATTTGTGCAACCAAAACTCCAGCCACAGCTGCTTAGCTTGTGGTGACCATCATTGTTGGCTGGCTTCCTGCTCGAGGATTTCCCTTGGCTTTGTGGAACACCTCTGTTGACTACAGTTAAGCTTTTTATGCTGCACAAGTGTATGGTCCTAAGTGGCATTCAGATCATATGAAGAGGGCCTTAAGTCACAGAGAGCCAAGAGAGGATCCTCTCCTTGTTTTTGGGATGACTCTGCCACCACAAGACATCACAGGTCAGAGGGGCAATATTGCATTTGACAGATCCCTTCTAGAAGCTGCCCTGTATCTTCTCATGCATGAAAAATTGGGCATGGTCACTGCACCCTGACAATGCTGGTGATAAGACTGATTCACTAGGCTTGATTAGATCTCCTTTACATTGTTTGTTCCACTGTCAGTCCCCTGATGTCACAGGTACATCTGAGAGCAGAGGAAGACTTTTTTTTTCCCCTCCAGACTGGCTTTTCCTTAGAGCCTGACCTGTTGAAATCAACATCAGTATTCAGCAATGGAACCCAGGGGAAGAGAGGATCTGGAGCTCAGTGCCATTGCTACTTACTGTGACTGGAGGGATTGGAGGATGTTGCTGCTGTGTGGCAGTGCAGACCTTCATGGGTTACCAAATTCTGCCTAATTCCCCAGGTATGGAATATTAATTGCATCAGGACTAACACTGTAGAAAAAAACTCTTTCTTGAGAGGATTGCTGTACTGTGAGCTGAGTCCACATTTTCTTGCTTAAACCTGATTAGCCTCAATCTTTCATGATGACTGACCATTTTGAATTGATTTGCAGGTACAATTCTTTGCTAGGTGAACAGACTTTTATGTAAGCTAGGCAGTGGTTTGTAGGAATACGAAGAAAAACTATAATGAAAGAAAACCTTAACAATTGCTTGTTAGAAATAATTGTTATTTTCTCTTCTGGCAGAATCCAAAGAGCTTCAGAGAGAATTAAGCAGAAAATACAGAATTCTGATAAACACCATATAGTTTCTACAGTAATGTAAATATTTGACCTTTTCTTTTGCAATCTGACAGTTCAGTTGTCTTGCATTGTTTCCCAATAAAGATTCCTTTGTAATATATATTGGTATTGTTAATTTGAGAAGAACAGTTTTCTAATAAATGCAAAGTGATGTGGAGTTGGAGAAAGTCAATAGTCAATGATGGTCAATCTGGGATAACCGAAGCTGCTTCTGAAATAGAGCACCCTGTGAAAGGATGTGAAACCTGCTAACATAGTGATGTATAAGAAATGGCCTTACAACTTCTGAGGAGTGCCCTGCCTGATTTCTTCACAAGTTCAGGTTTTTGTCCAAGTCTGCAGCCTAGTGAAAGCCTATTTATAAATACTTTTTTATTGTTTTAAATTGAGAACAAACCTGATATTCAGAGCATCACAAGTCATTCAGGTCAGGCACAATACAGCTGAATGCCAGTCACTGGGAATGGTTACTAGGATGTACTAAAAAGTCTTTGGTTGGGGAATTTATAGAAACCAAGGTAGAGTGATGTTGAGGGACCTTTGTGAGTGTATCTGTAGGAGAAAATGCATTTGTTTCAAAATTTGCTCTGACTAGGCCCTGGTACTGCTACATGACTTCAAGCTTTGAATGCCATTTGGAGATTAGTACAATCTGTCTGGCAAATTTGTACAGACATTCCCAGGTGTACCATGTTGCTTCTGTTATGGTTGTTGCTATAATGTGGGAAACTCTTGAAACCCACCGTCATAGGGGAAAAGACAGAGGCAGTTGCTGCTCCAAAGAACTCCTAACTGGAACAAAGGCAAGAGGGGAAATTGAGGGAGATTTAGTTTAATTTCATTTTTAATATGATAAGAACTGATACTGACTCGTTTCTTGTGTGCTTTGTAGAGGAGTAAGTAAAAGGAGACCACTGAATGTTGGCTTAGTAACAAATGACAAATGTATTACTTTCAGAGTTCAGTTGACCTTTATTCCCATAAAAGCTCTTTTGCTTCAACTGCATCCTCAGAAAGGCATGAGCAGAGGAAGAAACAGTCAGAGGCAGGGTGATGTGTGGGTAGGGTAGCTGGGGAAGTGGGAATGGAGAGGGCTGTGAGAGGAGAGAAGCTTCACCTCCTCATACAGTTCCACTTGCTATATCTGCAGACAGATGGATTGTTTGGTACTGCTGACTTGCAGAGGGTATTTCAGATGTGGCACGGGTTATGCACAAGAAAATAGGAAACTTAAGGCTTCTATGCTATAGCGTGTTTTAGATTTGAAGGAATTCTGTTAGCTTTCAAGTTCTTTTTCTGGCACAGCACTGAAAACGTGATGAACAGCACTAAATACTGGCATAAAACTCTTTACAGCCAAGACTAGTCCTGAAACCATTACAGGCACATTCTGCAAAATCAAGAGGTCGTGATAAAAGTCAGGGCATTTTTATGAGAAATCCTTTTATAAGAAACACAATGGCTCTCTTTGGAGAGCTTTGTTCAGTACTGGAAATCTCCTCTCTTGCTAGAAACTTTCTCTCCAGTAAGTATTCCAGCTTCATCAGCAGATCATTAAAAGGAGATTCTGGCCATTTGGGCCAGGCTACAAGTTCAAGCAGGTTGCAGTGTTGAAACTCATCAGTGAGGTAAAGGTGCAGACTCTGAGCCTCTTTGTGTGGCCCAGAGGTAAGAGTACTGATAACACCCTGAATAACTGAAGTAATGAATGTATTGAAGCTGTTTCCAACAAAGATGCGCTGCACAGCTTTTTTGTGCCATGTCCTTAACCAGAGTTTGAGGGATTACTCCCACGAAGAATGCAAGCAGTTCTGTTTGGGAGAACAGGCTTTTCTTAGCACAATTTGAAAATAATGCTGTTAAGTAATTAAGGAGTAAAATGATTCCTTATAACAGGCTGCAGTGAAGTGGTGCTTTGGCAACTGTTCTCCATGTGAGCAACATTGCACTATGCTGGCATCATCTTCTATTTTATATTCCCTATTGACTTCAATTCATTGTCCAGGCTGTGGAAGGGGACACCACGGCTGAAGATAGTTTATGCTGAGCCATTAACAACTCTGATTAGCTTGTTCCTCTTTTCCATAACAATTTGCAATAAAAACTGTCAGGAAAGAACCGTGCAAGGGCTGGGACAAGCCTTACACTGGAGATGGCAAATTCCATTTCATGCCACTAAGCCAGAGATCCGGTGCTAAGAACACAGGAAGCTGGGAAGATAAATACTGTAACTTTTCATCTCATGCATAAGAATTGCAGCCTGTTTTGATCTAGTGATAGAAAAAAGTCATTCTGCTTATCTCATCTAACATAGTGGCTAGTCTGATTACAAGCTTCTCTGCTTGGCACTTTTTAAAATTCAATTTGGCTGCCTGTGCCCTTGGCACACAGTGGGTTTCATTAAATTTCACAGCAGTTAGTTTTCATTCCCTCTGTGACACCTTTTTATCAACATTTGACTCTAGTGTAATTTCAAGCAATTGTTGTTTTTTTTTTTCTGGAGTGCTTGTACCATAATAATTTGGCAGAGCAGGTGGGAGAAGACAATTCAGACACTGCTGCAAATCTCTGTACTAAAGTAATATATGAGAAGCCAGGTCAGCTTGCAAGTGTTTTTCACATATGACAGCATATTCCTTTTTTGTATCATCAAAGACTGTCAAAAGTGCAGCTAAAGAGCTTGCTGTAAGAGGCAAATTTTATTTCCTTCGAGCTAATCACAGCTTCATTTTAAAAGCAGACCTAGTGGACTGTTGCTGGATTGACAACCCAAGGTTGTTAGACAAGCCTGCAACCCAGATTGCTTAACAAGTCTGTGTGAGTTTCCTTCTCAAAAACAGATGAGGAGGTTGGTTTGGTATGAAAGTGTGTGTGTGTGTATGTATGAGCACAGTAATACAGACAGCAAATGCATCTGTTTTCCTTTTAGTGTTGGTTGCTCAGTCTTTGGTAGGTGGGGTGAGGCAAGATGAGTACCCCAGCATGGGCCTGGCATGTCTTGTCCCCAGTGCAGAGAAATGCCTTCCCCAGATGGACATGGGGCAAATTTGTACAGCTAAAAGTGGCTTTGCCAAAGGATAAGTGGTTTTCAGGTGCACCTTAAAGGTCTTTATTTGCAGAGTGCCAGGCCTTCTGCAATGCTATCCCTTTTTCATTCTGCCATACTGAACTTCCAAAAAATAATGTTACAGTTTCTCAGTAAAATTTTTAAAAGTACCTAATTAAAAATTAATTCAAAGTGAAGCTTTAAATTTCTTAAAAGTGAGCTCTGTGTTCTGAGGTGACTCAGAGACCAACAGATCTGTGCCTCACTGCCAGAGAAGGCAGCCAAGCTTGGGAGACTATAAATTATTTTTGGAATGAGACTTCCACTTGATGAAACTTTTCCTTATGCCCTTTAGAAGGTGTTGGTTCTTGTCCTTTCAGTTTTACTTATGGAACATCTTGCTTTCCTATACCCTAAGGTCTCCACAGTGCCCTTGTAGCCAAAGAGTTTCCAAATATTCAGAGTCTTGAGCATCCTGAAACAAGTCAGGTTTTTCTTAAACAAGAAGAAAACTAGAAATTATGGACAGTTCCTTACCTTCTTTGCAGGACAGACCTTTGTGCTCTGTAGCTCCTGGTGGGAGAATATCTGCTGGGAATTTTCCTCAAGGCACCCCCTTTCTTGGAGGTTCCCCTTGTGACGGGACTGGTCACTCCCATGCGTGCACTGGCACAACATTTTTTGGTGGATAGGCTGACTCCAGTTTACACCTCAGTCATTGTCTTGAGTTCCCTGAGAAGGAGGAGGTTTAGCTGTGCCAAGAAAGCAAGAGGGTCGTGCTAGCAGTGACACCAAGCATTCACCATGTCTCTGAAGGGCAGTGGCTGCTGCAAGAGCTGTGTGCTCCAGCTGCCACTTCCAAACGGTGAGCCGGGGACTCAGCCAGGGCAAATTGTAACTGTGCCATTGAAATCAGCCCTGACTTGGATCTGGCTGGAAAAGATGGCCTCACCCTTTCTTCTGGGAATGGTCTTTCCAGAGCACAGTTTTCAGTGCATCAACCTCTGGCTATGGACTGAAAGCTCATTTTGTTTTTTCCAGGCTGGCTGAGTACTTTGGTTGGCTGGTTTATGGATGAAGGCATAGCTCATAGTTTCTGTGAGTTTTTTTTTTTCCTACTAAGTTGAATATAAGAATACAGATTATTCTCTCATGTCTTAGCATTCAAGTACAGAATCTTGGTGTTTCCAGCACGAAATGCTCCAGTGTAAGTAGCAGACCTAATACAGTGGAGCAGACTGTTCAGCAACAAAATTGCTCTGGGGGAAGTTTCTTCCTCTTCCACAAAATTAATGAGTACTTTATATCCTGAAGTCTGGAGATTCCTATAAATTTTATACCTAGCATAATGGTAGAGGTTTAAACCACCGAAATCACATTATGATTGTGACCTAATTATGCAGAGATCCAAGACACAGGATTTTTGATCCCCTTATGGGCCGTTCACTTAAGAGGGGACTCAATGATCCTTGGGGTCCCTTCCAACCCAGGAAAGGGTTGTTATTCTGTGACTTTGTGAATTTTTTTTTGTACATCAGTATTCAGACAATTTTTTTTTTACCAATGTGGCCAGTGGCAGCTCTGAAAAAATAAATAATTAAAATGTTACTTGAGATTGCAAATTAATGTATATCTTAGAAGAGTTAGATCTTCATATTTTCTATCTTGGAAGATTTTAATAGAAGGCCATGTCGTTTTGTTTCGAGATGATATATTTTGCTATCAGTGCTGATGATACCTGACCCTGTGGGCCTAGAGAGAAACAAGACTGCCAATGCCATGTGGATCCTGACAGATGTCTCTGAGTATTTACAGGCCTTGATATATATGCAATCTATGGATATTTCAAAACTGATTAACATTTCAGAACCTGAGTTAAAGTTATACTTGGCATTTCAATAGTGTCAAGGCAAAATTAATCAGAGCTCAAAAGATATGCACTCTTACTGACATGCTAGTGACAGTGAAAATATAAACCACTGGAAAATATCCTGCTGAAAGATGGACTCTAAACTGGATTTTGGAAGAGGATCTGCAAAACTGGCTTACTGCCATGGACAGACTCTGAGGTGGTGTCTAATAGTGTAGCTGGCATTTAGTGACTAAGGTACCAGCTTAAATGACTCAGGGCTCTGCCAAGTTCTATGTCCTGTAATAAGTCACAGCAAATCTTCTTACTTGTGAAACATTAACGTATTAAATATGCAAACTAATCTCTTGAAACAGTTCAGATAAGCAGCATTTTTAAATGAACCCAGTCAAGTGTTTTTCAGCCAATGAAGCTCAGCAA
The DNA here is from genome assembly GCA_013397295.1 of Polioptila caerulea. Classification (NCBI taxonomy): domain Eukaryota; kingdom Metazoa; phylum Chordata; class Aves; order Passeriformes; family Certhiidae; genus Polioptila; species Polioptila caerulea. Next base: position 196,985 of record VYXF01006310.1, on the reverse strand, counting down.
GCAAATGTTTTCATCTCAGTGGCTCTCATGAGAATGGTCAAAATTTATACCTGGTTGTGGTTTCAGCCTGTGTGACTGTCTGTCTTTGTAGTAAAAATAAGAGAGCAGAAAGAATTTTTTTTCCCCATTGGCTTTGTTTGTCTTTGTTTTAAATAGGTCAGCGATAATCTTTACAAATTTCAAAAGATGTTAATTCAGCCTCAGTGAAAGCTATTAGCATCCAGTTTGAAAAGCATCAGATCAAATAGCATGCCTTTTCAGAAATCATGCTTTTTATTTGTTCCATAAAATAGAACCCTAGATGAGGGATTAGCAGTAGTTTTGCTTGATTAGTATCTAGTATCTGTAGGAAGATATGATGGACTCTGTGTCTGTAGATGGGTGTCTCTGTTTCCCGACAGAACGGTGGTGTAGCCTGTCTGTCTGTGGTGAAGCTGGCCATCATTTTTAGGTGGAGAAGGAAGCATGAGCTAATTGTTTAATTAGTTTTGAAACTACAAATCTTTTGCCATACTTTTGTTCTGGAAAAAAACCCACCCAGTCAACAGGGCAAAAGTAAATAATAAAGAGAATCTACACAGAATCAGCTGCCACTGCAAACACTAAAGCCAAAGCTAGGGAAGACCCAGGAGGGGATGAAGTTTGGGGTGAAAAGGGGTTGGGCTTTATTAGTTTCTCCTCTCCTAACTTTTTAATATTTTTCTGCTTGGTTGTTGTGAAAATTGTCTTAATTTAGACTTTGGCAAAAGAATAAAAGCCTTCACTACTTCCACTTACCTCTGAATTCAGAACATGGTGACCTGTGTACTCATTCATTGACACAGTGACCTGGATTTGATCTAACATCTGGAAACCATTCATGTCTCCTGCATGAAATCTCTTTGATTCCTCTTTACATTTTCCCCCTCTACTCCCAGGATACTCTTTGAAGTACTTTATGCCGTATCCAGCAAGCATTCCTTAGTCATCATGGTAGTGGTTGTTCCCATTTAAATCCAGACTACTTAAATTCCCTTTAAAATATCAGAGATTTTTCTCTAAAGACACAAGTACACAAGGTCAGTGGAGAGTCTTCTGTCATGCAAACATGGTGAGAGGTGCTGTTTCCAGACTAGAAATGTAAGTCCACTTTGAAAATAGACTGGGATTGCTGTAAACCAAAGGGACTGGTAATGTGGTTTTCAGAGATCTTGAACAGTGGATAAAGGAGAATGGGAAGCAACCGTTGCCACAGGACTATGGTTTCAGCAGTTTTGAATGTGAATTCACAAGTTGCAATCAGATTCTTCATTGCAGCCTGTCTCCAAGTGCTCACAAGTAAAACTGAGAAGACAGGTGCATCTCTAATGAAGCTAACTGGTCTGTGAGATGGATGAGATAGCCAAAACAGGATGGAAAAATAGGAAATGTTTGAGGGAGATTAGACTGCATAATTTTCTTTTCCTTCACTATTTGACTACGCAGTTTGATGTCATCACTGGCAAAGCTGATTGATAGAATTCTATATTGTAAGTTATAAAAGTATCTTTCTGGAAAATCGATATCTTCACAATGCCTCAGCACAGATGCAAGGAATATTTTTCCTTTTTTACAGTTAGGAGGCTAGAAACTTATCGAAGGTTATATTTACAAAAGTGTTGAGTAGAGGCCTTCCAAGTTTTACGTTCAAGCATAGCCACTGATCCAGCTGTCATATGCTGCTTCCTTACAGTGGTTTATGACTAAAGGATTGCCTGCCTGACTTTGAGGCAAATGAGAATTTACACTGTGTGCAGCCTGAGCTGATGGTGACTGTGCAATGCTGGTCACAAGCTGACACAGACTGTTTCTCAAGGCAGTTTACCCTGTTGAGCTCCATGCTGCCATAATTAAATAGCTTTGTGCAGTCCAGCTGTGCAGAAGGCATGTCCTAACTGAAAGACATAGCTAATTTTCTTTCTTTTGTGAAGCATTTCTTGCAATAATAAATACTATCCCATAGTTCAAAAGAGGTCATAGCTTCTTTTATGTATGAAGATTATATATGCTTGTTTACATGACTGGTTTTCAAGCTTTCCTTGAGTCTGGTTGACTCCCTAGATTGCTGAAAAGCATGGCTGAGATTGCTGTGCTTAATTACCTTTTGTGGGTGATGAAACAGGAGTCTGTGACACCTTCTGTGGGCTTCAGTCACACCCACTGAGAGACCGTTTTAGAAAATAAAATATTTTCCATTGTTGTATTTGTAGGTTAGAGCTGCTTTGCTACATGTGATTTTTTTTTGAGGACATTTTATTTTCTGTGTGTACAAAGAACAATAGTCCTGTAAACTGGCCAGAAAAGCAAGCAAGTATGCAAGGAAGGAATAGATCTGCCACACAGATCAGGAAGGAGATTTTGGATCAAAGGTCTCATAGAACCATTAAGCGGTCATCTTATGTATTGGTAAAACATACAATACCTGCACTTTTATTCTGCAGATACATATTGAGAGGGTTAAGGCAATGTGGATTATATATTCTTTCAAAAGCTTTGTTCAGGTATTTTGTCCCACTTTCTAACTGGATCTTTCAGAGGAGCAATTAATACCTCTGCAGATTACTTGACACTGAACAAACAATACTTTGCAGCAGGCTACACAGCATCATATGTACAAAGAAGAAACATTTAAGACCAGTGGTGGGCTGAACATGCTTTTTAGGTTGGCACTGCACTTCCTTCAAACCCTCATGCTCTTAACTACTCTTTACATATAGTCATGTTAGGGGAACACAGCTGCAAAACATTGCACAAAAACTCCCCATATACACACTGGCTTCCTGCATTTTAACCTTCAGGCTTCGGGAATCTGAGTTTTCCCTTCTTTTTTATCTTCTGATTCCAGAAGGGATACTCAGCTGGGCACCTCAGCCAAGAGTGGACTGTCTTACTGATATATGCCCTGTATCTCTCTGGGAGTGCAAAGAGAAACAGATTTTCTCCCTTTCATTGTTTTGGGGTTGGCCAGGAAAGCATAGGTGCCCACAGCCAGGCTGGCATCCCCTGCACCATGCACAGTTTATTGTGTGAAGAGCATGGCACGATCTGCCTTGATATCTGCACCTGGGGCACCTGGTGGGAAATCAGTGCTTGGAAGCTGATGGAAAATTTACTGTCAGTAGGAGTGGGACCTTGATACACTGCACAGCACAGTGACTTGGAGTCTACATCTGATAGCTGAAGAAGGACCAAGGCATCGATAAGCCTCATGCAAAAACTCCAGGGAATCCTGTGTAGCTCGGCCTGCCAAGCAAGATCTAGCACAGCTAAAGTGACCCTCTGGCATGTCCCAGTGATTGGATGTCTGTGGATCTGTGGCTGTAAAGAAGAGGGGCAGCTCTTTTATGTTCTGTGAAATAAGAAAAAGTGCCAAACAACACGGTTTTGTGATAATGTGAGTGCAAGATTAATTGGCACATGCATTAGCAAAGGACACAGAGAAAATTTGCATTTGCCTGTGGGAAGAGTGAGTCAGAATGACTTCGTATCGGTTTCCTATTATGTGTGTGTCACACATATTTAATATTTTTAGTTTAATACTTCATTGTTTTCTTGATTATTTTAATTTTCTGAACTACCTCAGTGTGAAAACATATCACAGAAGATGCTGATACTTTTTATTTATGTAAGATGCTTAAATTATACTTCTGGAGTTACTTACCCAGCGTTTTATTTATCTTGCAGTCATAATTATTTCGTGGCTCCTCCGTCTGCTTTTATTTAATTATGACTGTATAGACAGCAGCCACAAAGATAAGCCTCTTCAGGTTGATCTGTTGCACAGAGAGCTTTTTGTACACTATAATGAGACTGCTTGACACCTGGCAATTAAACAGAATAGGCTTTTTTTTTTTTTGCTATTCAGGAGAGCTGGCATGATATCAGGCATGCAGTGATGTGACTTGGTTCTCACATGCGGGGCAGACTCTCCCTGGCAGTATGAAAAGGACAGGTGAAATAAATTAGAGAGTTGCCAGCTGCTTTAAACAACCCTGTTCAGCTTCATAACCCAGTCTTGTCAAATTTCTGGAATTTGATACATTTTTGTTTGAATGTCTTCTTCAGCCTTTTCAGCTGTTGCCAGAGAGAACCTCCTACTGAAGTTCTTGCTGCTTAAAATTCAAGAGGGCTTTCAACTCCCCCTCTAAGGCAGGGTTTGTTACAGAATAAAGACATTCCTTATCACACTACTTATTTAATATATCCTTTTTGATGCTGTAAAGAGTGGTGGAGAGACTGGAGTCTGTGTATGCCTGTTGGCTAAAATTACCCTCTTATACACCTGTTTATTGCTAGGACAGTAACATTGATTCCTGTGGGATTTCTCCAGGTTCACTCCTCCTGTAACCAAAATCCAGATATGCACCTGCCTGTTTTCTGGGTGCATAGGAACAACTCCAGTTCCCTTTACAAAGAAGTGATTTTGACCAGTGTGGGCTATTTTTCTTTAGCTTTAACTCTTCATGGGTGGGACTTGGATCCACAGTTGTTATAATCAATGAAAATCAAATGTTAAATTAAAAGTTTTATCACTAAAAACATATGTATTGTCTGTCCACAAAGGTAATAGTTTGCCCTTTCTTTTCATTATTATACCTTTCTTTCTGTGAGCAATGTCCTTTAAATTAGTGTTGTGACTTTAAGCCACTAACCATTTCCCAAAGTGTGTTTATTTTGTCATTTAAAGAAGCAAGCATTGGAATTAATTTAACAGTAGGATAAAATCTGTTTATTTTGATCCAAACATTGGAAAAACTCCTCAAATTTAACCTTAAAGCAATGATGAACCAGCTTTATTTCTCAGTGGTTTCTAATGTGACTTGGATCTCCTCTGCCTTAATCCTCATCATGCCACTCAGCTACCCACTGTGAAATAAAAAAGGCAGCTCCCAGAGGGAAAGACAGCAAAAATTGCTTTTAAAATTTGCTTTTTAAAAATAATTTGTAAGAAATTATAACTTTTTTTGAAGGGCTTTTTTACACGTTCTTTTCTTCTTGGTGACATTTTTCTTGTGTTTTTATTAGCAAACCAACGCTGCCTCACTCATCCCAGTAATAAGAGTATTTAAGTCCAGATTCATAGCTACAAATACACACTGGCCACTACTCATGGACCTTGTGCAACTACCTCGATGCATGAGGGGAGAGCAGTGGATGTTTTCTATCTTGATTTTAGCAAGGTTTTTGGCACTGTCTCACCACGTCCTCATAGGCAAACTCAGGAAGTGTGGACCAGATGATTGGACAGTGAGGTGGATTCTAAATGGCAGATCCCTGAGGCTCATAATCTGGGGCACAGGATCCAGCTGGAGGCCTGTTACTCATGATGTTGCCTCAGGTTCAATTCTGGGCCCAGGATTGTTTCACATACTCATCAATAACTTGGGTGAATGTGTAGATGCCTTTTCAGAAGGTTTGCTGACACAAAGCTGGGAGGAGTGGCCCTTCAGGAGGACCTCCACACATTGGAGAGATGGACAGAGATGAATGGTCTGCAGTTCAGCAAAGGCAAATGCAGGGTCCTGCACGTGGGGAGGAATAACCCCGTGCCCCAGGACAGCCTGGGGGCTGACCTGCTGGAAGGCAGCTCTGTGGAGAATGACAACAAGCTGTCCATGAGCAGCATGTCCTTGTGGCCAAGGTCAGTTGGATCTTGGGGTTCATTGGGAAGAGCATTGCAAGCAGGCCAAGGGAGGTGATCCTGCTGCTCTACTCAGCCCTGCTGAGGCCACACCTGGACTGCTGTGTCCAGTTCTGGGCTCCTCAGCACGAGAGAGACAGGGAGCTCCTGGAGCAGGGCCAGGGGAGAGTTGCAGAGATGATTCAGGGGCTGGAGCATCTCTCCTGTGAGGAAAGGCTGAGGGAGCTGGGCCTGTTCAGCCTTGAGAAGACCTCATCAACATATATAAGAATCTGAAGGAAAGATGACGATGGATCCAGGCTCTTCTCAGTAGTGCTAAGCATTGGGACAAGAAGCAATGGGGAGAAACCAATGAGCAGGAAGTTCAACCTAAATATAAGGAAGAATTCCTTTAGTTTGCTGGTGTCTGAGCACTGGAACAGATTGTCTGGGGATGTTGTGGAGTCTCCCTCACTGGAGATATTCAAGAACTGCCTGGACACAATTCAGTACAATTTGCTCAGGGATGATCCTGATTGAGCACGGAGCTTAGACCAGATGATCCACTGTGGTCCCTTCCAACCTTACTCATTCTGTGATTCTATGAGGCGAAGGGAGCTGTTGGAAAGTAATTGAAGCCTGGATACCCCAACGACACCATGTTGGTCAGCCTGTAACTTTGGGTCTTCTGTTGTTTCTCCTCAGTCTTTCTCAAAGTGGTTAAAGACACCTTTTCTTTGACATAATTTCTATCCTTTTCTTTGCACTGATCAGCAATGTCACTTGCTGGTTTTGTACCTGTGTGTTTCAGATTGTAATGTATGTTTTAGTATTTTCTGTCTTCTTCAAGAGGTAAGCACCTTGGGCCATGCCTGTGCTTCCTAGTATACTTTGGACAAATATTATGGGCATCTAGTTCTCATGTACTTTTCTTTTTCATGCCATTTATTGCTTGAAAGACCAGTGCAATAAATAGCAAGCTCAACAGTCAGACAGGAAATTCTTGAAAACTTGTATCTTATGTTCTGATCAGCTTGAGCCAGCATAACCAGATGCTAGGGGGACATCCTGCTCTCCCAGCCTCACATCCTGATCCTGCTGCTCACCATCTTTCCACCACCCTACCACATCAGGAACTGCTGTGCCTGAAAATTGACTTGGAAAAAAAAGAATTATTTTTGGCTGGATCAATTCCCTTGTTTGATTCCCAGCATGGCCACATAAATGTTTGTGCTGGCACAATTGAAAGGATGCAGTGGGAGTGGGAATGAGCAGTCCCAGATCTGAGGAGGAGGAAGCCAGGAACTGTATGCATCACCAAAACAGTGTCTGTGCACTTGGAACCTTGAGGCCTGACCCTCAGTCAGAGCATCTGTGGAGTCCTAAAAGGGACTAGTGTGTAATGCTATATATAAGTGCAGGTAATTATGAATGTGGAAAGTGAATGTTTTCAGCCAGAACACTTGAGAAGCAGCGGTTGGAGTTACAGAGCAAGAAGTTTTAATGGAGCCTTGCTGAACCTGTCAGGGCCTTTTTTTTTACACAATCATCACAGAAACAGCAGGGTTGTCTCTCATAGCCAGATTTTCCTAAGTGCACGCTGCAAGTGAGAAGTACATGCAATAAACAAAGTTAGGTGCTTAATTGCTTAGAAAGGAAATAACTTCTATTACAATATATTTTTTCAATGGCAGCTTTTAAGTTCCCTACCCTGTAGCCTCTGTGACCGAATCCTTAGTCACAGCTGTAGAACTTTGTCATTTTTTGGTGGTTAATGCAGAGATTTCAGTGGTCTTTAGGGGGCAGGGGAAAAAAATGAAGAAGAGAGGAAAGAAGCTTCCTGCTGATAAGATTTCCAAAGCCGGAGTTTATGCACTGTATATTTAATGAGCACAGGTGAAGCAATTTTATTATTTCTTTCCAGGATTGTATGAACCTTGTATTCAGGAGTTCTTGTCGGTGGGATTCCTGTACCCAATGTTTAAATAGTACTTTCTGGAGGGAAGAAAATAGATCTGAAATGTCAAGTCATGGATATTTCTAATGCAGTTTTTTGGGATTAATTTTGCATGTAATCATGATACAGTTTGTCTTCCCCAGCAAGACCAAATGCCATAATACATCACTGAGCTTTTTTCTGAGAGCTGATTATTACTTAATGCCTGCAGCTAGGTTGTGAAAATTTGAGGTTTTTTCTCTGCAAAGTATACTCTCATAAAGAAGGCATTTTTCAGAGCTTCATCAGCTGAAGTGTTTTTGTTTTTATGCTTGGGTGCTTTATGATGCTGTTAGCATCCTCCTAACATACTACACCAAAATGATCCATTATGCCATGTTAGTAGCTTCTGTGGTCCCTTCCCCTTGCATTTGTTGTCTTGTATTTTAAACTTAAGACATGGTCTTCTAAAGGTAACCATCTTCTCTTTGTGGGTGTAAAACCCACAAAGAACATGTTCACTGTGGATTGCAATATCTAAGGTTTTTTGTTTACAAAAGGGAGAATGGCTGGGGTATCTGTGTTCCCAGGGACTTTGATCCTCTGGAAGCTTTCTGTTTGCAAATAATGGAGCAGGAGGTGTCAGCAGCTCCAGAAATCTTACCAAGCTACAAAGAATTGCATTGGTTTCCCAGAGTGAATGGAATCCATGCAGTATGTTTTTAAGCACCACCAATTAAAATGACTATTCCATGTGTTTGCAACCATAAGACCCCCTCCCAGAGACCCAGTGGATTTAAAATATCTCCCTTAAAATGGCTTGCTGTGTTACTTCTTTACACATCTCTACACATCTCTTTTTTAGTCTGCTGTGTATTTGTTTGCTTGACGTCCAGTCTGATGTCTGACACTGGAAGGTAACTATGTAATTTTCAGAAGAATAAAAATATAAAAGCCACAATACCGAAATGACAGCTAAAGTTCATTGTGCTCTATTTTAGCCCTCTCCTCTCATTTCTAATTTGCAATGGGCTGCTGAAGTTAGCCTCTACTGCATGGCTGCCCATTGTGAAGCTGGTGCCCACAATCACTTGCCTTTTCTATGGAACCAGTGGGGCACAAGGGGAATTTCATGATCTCGGTGACAGTGATAACAATGCAGAGTCAGATCCTGACATTCAGGAAAGCTGGTGTTGAAACTTGGCAGTCAAACAAAAAGAGCCCAGTTTTAAACTTCTGTGATAAATTATCCTAACACTTAGAATTAAATGTGGAGTTGTTTTTGACACGTGTGTGGTCTCTCACATTGGAGTGGGTCTTTCTGAAATATTCTATTTCAGTTATTTGTGATCTATTTCTGATATTTGTGTATCCTGTACTTCAACAAGGGTTGCACAAGCAGTTTTAAATGCTTCATGATAATGTCTTAAAGCATGCCATAAACATAGCAGAGCAGCTTCTTTACAGGAAATGACATTCCAAAAATAGTATCTCACTATTCTGAAAGGCTGTTCCAGATCCTTGGTCCTTTGGTGTTTAGAAGTCTTCTCCTAATCTTCAGGATTAATTTATCTGTCCTTAGTATGTACTTATTTGCTCTTGGGCCAGTATTAATGTTTTCCCCCTCTGTTCTAATCTGCTTTGATGTATTTATATAAACAGCAATTTCAGCTCAGACTTAACTTCTGTTGTTTAATTCTGTTCTTTTTTGTTTAAAATCATGGGTAGTTTTACCTCCTCTTTTAATACAGAGTTTGTAGTTTTCTGTCTCACTCTGTTAGTCCTAGGCATGATCTTGCACAAGTTTGTTCCCCTTGTTTTTAGCTTTTGCTTCCCTCAATTTTTCAGGTGAATAGTTTCAGCCTCTGGTTGAGGTGCTCTGTGCAGTGAAGGGAGACAGATCTTTCCAATAAGAGCTTGGTCCCACCTGCGTCATATCCCATCTATAATGAGAGAGAATGCATAGTTTGGAGATGCCTCTGTTCAGTGTAGAGAGAACCTGGACGATTAGCTCCTATAAGATGCCTCAGTTTTCTCTGGCTAAAGTTTGGTGAGATGAATCCTGCCGCCTCTGGACAACCTTATTTGGTAGCAGTCAGTCTCTTCTGAGACCAGGGGATGATCTATGAGTGCACCCATGTCACATTGATATGATTCTCCTCCTCCAAGCTGGCGTCAAAGGGCATGAAAACACCTTGCAATCTTTTTAAGAATCAGTTCAATGACACCATGACATAATGCTTTATCATCTGTTATGCTCCACTGCATTGAGTACATCCCACAGGACAACTCTAGAAAGAGGTGGTTGCCTGCTGTCCATGTGGAAGGTCTGTTCCCCTGATTGATTGTCCTGCGTTTCACACTTCAGATCATCCCTGAAAAAGAGACCTCTGCCTGATGAATGCTAATATTGGCACTACAGGTTGTGCCTTATTTAATATCAGGCTCACATTACTAATTTTCTTACTTTGGTTTCAAGATCTTCACTGTATGACCACAAGTCTGTACATGTAAATGAGAGGAGACTGTGAATTTGCTCTCATGGATAGTGTCAGCATCCTTTGTTCACTAATAAGGCTTGGCAATTAATTGTGAAACTTGTGTCTGCACAACAAATCATTCAGCACATGTGTGGCATGTAAGCCCCATATTCTGGATTCAGTAGACCTTTCTTTGAGTCTCATTCCATAGGCATAAAATTATGCTATGAATGAAAGAACATGCCTGAAAAAAGGAGTCAAGTGTGATGCCTTGCCAATGTAGTTTGTTAATGCCTAAACAAGTGTAGTCGAGTTTCAATTATTTATGATAATATCTTCTAGCCTGCCAATAAAATAGTTTAAGAGGTTTTTTAAAAGTAATGAATTCCTAGAAATATGAGATCTTGTTACTAACATAAATTAAAACTCTGCTGAGAAGTGGGATGAGTACCCTTGGGGGTAAAGGGTTGTTGAGTTCTTTAAAAGTGTGGCTTAGCAAAATAAGAATTAATGAGCTGTTATTATTTATAGAAGCAACATCTGATCAGTGTTTCCTCATAATTCATACCTCCCAAAACCTGGATTTACTTTGCTTTTTCTCAGCTAAAAGCTTTAGACTCAGTAATATTTCTTCTACAGAACCAAGATTCAACAATATTTTGAACAGGTTCTCCATTTTATGCTAGAATAATTATTCCTGATTTATATTCTGTTTTGAATACAATGGGTCAAGTCCCTACTTAAAATTCATGTAGCCCCATTTATGTGAAAGAGTCTTTTAACAGTTCAGGGGTAGAAGAAGGCAGCTGAGGAGATGCCTGAGACCAGAACTCAGAGCAGAGACTTCCTTTGGGATCCTGACCAAGACTCTCAGGGTGCTTTCATCCACCTGCAAGACAAGAGAGCTGCATACCTGTTCTGTCTCTCCACTCAAAGGAGAGAACAGTTCATCAGTCAGAGGTTATTATTTGTACTCTAAATACTTGCCCTAGATGATGAAGGCCTTATCATTTGTCTATGCTCTGGTACTTGGCGCTCCTGCTTCATGGTGCTCTCATGAATGTCAGAAACTTGCTTGAAAGCCACCCTACTTTGGTGGTGATTCCTCACTGAGAATTATTTCTCAAGTAAGAGAGCCATTTTTAAATGCATTTTTTGTGTAAGTATATTTGATTATATTTGGCTTATGGTAGCTCCTAGCACAGCCGTAATTGCATCTTATCTGTATTGCTGTATCTCTAGTGCTTATCTATACTGCTATTCCTATATATAGGAGCAGTGCCAGTGAGTTTGGCACCAGGAAGAAATGGACTCACACTTTCATATGCTAGGTCTATCTGCAACATCAGTTCTATCCCAGCACCTCTGACTATGTTTTGTACTGTCTGAGCCAGTGAAGTATCTAAATCAAGAAGATCCACCACTTAACAGTCCTCCTTTACTACTGATTTGTAAGCTTTAGCCTCTGTGATTATTTCTGCTCCATAATCTCATTATCTAAACACTCCTATATTGAAGAGTGTGAGTCACTTATCATGCTGTAAACTAATTTATTCCAGTCCCTTCTGAATGTGTTTGCTTTTGTCTTCTGATGGATGGAAATATCTCTGTGCTTTCTGTCTCTTGCTGCTGGCATCCCATCTATTTCTGCCACTTCCCAGGCCAGCTGCTATTCTCAGAGAGCTGCTGTTTCCTGTAGTGAAAACACTCCATATTTCTCTGCTGCATTTGCTGGCTTGTTCCTAGTTCTACTTTTACTCTCCTTTTAATTTTCTCTTTAGTCTTAAGTATATTTTCTTTCTGTATCCTCCAAATGATATTTAGTGGTTTCCTTGATGGTTTAGTTTTCTGTTCGTATGCCATATTACAGTAACCCTAACTCAGATACGTAGGTGTCTTTTCCTATTATTACCATTATTATGTCTGCCACATTCATTACCAACTGGCAGCCACAAACTTTACATAATAAATAGTTTTCCCCTCAAATACCCTTTACTTCTCCTCTCTCAGGTTTATTTTCCTCAGTGTATAGAACAAATTACGTGTATAACTACATTAATGATAGTGGGTGTAAGTGTCCCTTGTGCTGAAAGGAGAATGGGCCTCCAAGCTTCTTGTCATCTAAGATGCATCCTGGTGGGCTTTCTTGTGAGGTGCTTCCCCACTGGGGTTTCCCCCTGCCCTCTCCCCCTGGCACAGAATATGCTGCTTGCAGGGGAAAATGTGGCACAAGTCATGGTAAAATAAACAGATGACAAAATCCCTTCTGAAGAATGGGTAAGCTACGGTGGAGAAGTGCAGAAAACAGGCACTAAGGAGGACAAATGCAAGTTGTGCCATGAATAAATTGATGAAAAATAAATAAAACAGTGACATGATTTGTATCCCCTTTTACCTCATGAATAGGAGACACCAATCCTGATTCTTCCATACCAGAAGGGAAACATCAAGTTCAGTGATGATACTCCTGATTTGCAGTGATGAAGAGACTTTATATTGAGAGATGATATTGGGGGAGTTGTTGGACAATAATGAAGCTACTGGAGTGACTAAAGTTCCCTATTACAGCCTGGTATATGTCAGGGCAGAACTCACACTTTGCCTTTGTGATAAATTAGTATTTATTCTGGAGCAAATATATGTATTATGGTACTAATGTGTCTTATGAGTGAGATGGGAGACTGAACCATGACAGAAAGAAAAGTGCAAGAGAGTTAATTTATTTGGCATGGTAAAGGAGGCTATTCTGTGAGGTATAGCAGATTATAATACAAGAAATAGTGTCATGTGACAACTTTAGTAGAGTGCTTTAACATATTCAACAAAGCAACCTAACCGAAAAACCCTAGCCACATTGAAGGATATCTTGAAGGGATTTTTTAATCTATTTTTCTTCAGACGTCATAAACAAACCACTGAATATTGCTTTTTGCACATAGTGGAAGGCACTAAGTTGTCCCATTGGTTTCACTAGAATGAGATGGCTTTTCATGCAGGCACCATTTTTATTAATCTTCATTTATTTGCTTGGCATCCAAACAGGACTTTGTGGACAGACACAGAAAGGTTTTAACCCTGAGGAGCATAAGAGCCTAATTAATCCTTGCAGCGATTTTAACAGGACATTTCAAGCACTGAAAATTACATCTTGTTTTTAGAATCAGATGTAGAGGAGAGGTACGGGCCAGTTCTGCAAAGCTGTGGTGTCTGCCCCACAAAGCCCACACTTTTTCCCTCCCCTGACAGCATCTTTCTTACTCTGTGGTCTGTTGACCCTTTGCATTTGGGCTTTGACATGCAGGAAGGGAGTAGTGCTGGAGCTGCTCAGCTGCAGTTAGGCACTCCAAATGTCCCTCTAGGAAACACACAGGAGTCACCAGCTCATAGTGGAGCTGTTCCCTCCTGCCAAGCTTTGTGCTTGGCATGACTGAGATGCAGCTGCTGTGTAGGTTGTGTACTCAAATACAATCTCTATGCTCCGCAGAAGATTGGAGAAGGCTACCTAATGCCACACCTGGACAGCAGAACACTCAAGTTCTTAAATATTTTCAGTGTTTTTCAGTGAGACCTGGTGGACTATTACTGTCATGTATGTGTTATTTTTAATTGTGCCATGGTTCTGATTTTTATTTATTCAAGACAAATTCAGTCCCATAATAAGCAAGTGCAGCTCCAAGGCCAACCTTCACATCAAATATAAGTAAGGCTCTAAAGATACGCATTTGGCAAGAGGATGGGTACTGGTACATGAGAAGAGGGCATGGCAGAGCTTTTAAACCCTTTCTCGGGTTTGTTGTGATTCTCTTCATACCTGTGCTTGTAGTTATATGTCTGTGTAAGGATTCACATCCATTTAGGTGGATTGATACTTGTGCCTAGAAAGTACCATTTGTGAGTCAATGGCAGTTCACAGGTGATGCACCATTAATATTTACTCGATTGAAGCAAGGTTGAACACTTTTGAAATAGAGAAATTAATACTTTACTCAATCTAAAACTAGTTTAACTGGCTTTTAAAAAAAATTCTTATTGAAAATGTAACATTACGATCTGCTTTAAAATTACAATAATTGTAATAATGATACCCAGATTTTATGTAGCATTTGTATTTCTTATTAGTGGTAGTTTCCAGCTATGATGATAATGTGTGAAATAATTTCCATGGGCTCATGTGCTTGATATAAAAATATAAGTTCAACCCATAGTCTTTAGTGAACACTTTGTTATGAAGAATCTTTATAAAAAAATGGCCACTTGGGAAGCAATTACTAATAATTACAGAATCCTTCATCACTTCTTTTGATCTTTTGCATGCATGAATCTAAACCCCTAATATTCACGTTGCTGACAGTACAGCACAGTTCAACAATAGCTTTGATGCCAATAGGAACAAAAGGGCTTTTTAAAAATACTCAATTCAGCAATTACTGTCACAGCTCCACTCCTTAAATGCAACTGTGTGTGTTCTTTGCAGTTAATGAATTCATATTACCTTTTAGAACTCACAATCCTTTTTCCAGCACTTTTAGTTTTAAGGTGTGAATTGTATCAATAGTGTTATCCATCATCACTAGGTGTTAGCTCTGTGTGCAATGTGCTCCCTGTGCAATGTGTACAATTACTTTTGAACCGTAGACAAGATAATAGTCTGGCCATTTCACGCCTTAGGCAAGGGACATCTGCCAAGCATATATTGTACTCTATCAATAGGTCTTCAATCTTTTGCATCCCATGAAATTAATTTTTCCTGGGGCTATAGATAATTTGTCTTGTCTAATGAAAGTACAGCTATTTCACAAACAACAGACAATAATTCTGGAAGGTTGTATTACAGAAAATATTTTTCTTCTTTTTAAAGGTGAAAAGCTGATTTTTTTCAGTGAGAAAATTTTAATTTTCTTGGGAATTATGAAAATAAAACATAGGATGTGACAAACACCGATTATTGTGCCAAGGCAAAGGTATTTAGAATAGGTCTGGAATGCAAAGTGTATCCATAAAGTATATGGGATATATCTCTATAAGACTCATATCACACGTATCTCATCTAACTCATGTAAGGTGAAATACAGCCAACGTCATTCACTCATTTCTAGGCTACAACCCATTGTTTTTTGTCACTTCAGCTGTGCAGTCTCTGGGACGAGAGGCCATCCTGCCACTCTGCACCTCAGCAGCATCTCCGCGTGCTCCCGCCTGCGTTAGCGGTTGCTGCTGCCTGGTGCCCCGCTGCTGGCAGGTCTGCAGGCCCACGGAGCAGGGCTGCACCGGGTCACACTGCAGAGATGAGCCCTTGCCTCACGAGGCAGGAGGTGCACGGTGCTGTGTCTGTGACTGGGGATCACCAGGAGCCGGACTGTGACTGTGCGTGTGCCATCTAGCAAGGCTTCTCTGAACGCGGGGCTGGGCTTGGCCGCTTTTGCAGAAGTTCAGTGCTGAGGCATTCTTCCATCTTTAAGCTCACCTGCACCTGTCTGGCAGATGTCTGGGCAAAATAAAGGTCTCTGCCTGGCTGTGGGGACAAGGAATAGGCGCGAAGTTAGGACTAGGACTGGAAAAACTGCATAGTTAGGCTACACTGAAGAATGACAAAATCCTGGATATGGAGAAGGTGAATAAGGGCTAAATATCCACTGTTTCATCCTGGGCAAGAATAAACATCCCTCAGATGGACTGCTTGGGAGACAAGTTTGAAACTACCAGAAGAAGGTGGTTCTCTGTCTAACAGGCAATGAACCCATGGATTTCCTCGCCAATGGGTGTTATGAATGCAAAAGTTCAAGGAGAGACTGAAAGAGAGTACTTGAAAGAGAGATTTACAAAGGATCATTTAGCAGGTGAAGCACATGAGGTTTAGAAAACCTGCTCAGTT
Organism: Polioptila caerulea; assembly: GCA_013397295.1. Taxonomy (NCBI): domain Eukaryota; kingdom Metazoa; phylum Chordata; class Aves; order Passeriformes; family Certhiidae; genus Polioptila; species Polioptila caerulea. The sequence goes on along the minus strand of VYXF01006310.1, from coordinate 181,059 downwards.
GAAAAGAGTAAGAAGCTGAGATAGTGTGTGCAGGGAAATGTAAATGTTCCATTATTTCGTAATTTGCAATGGTTATGGCTTATGGCTGTGCTGGAGACTGGAACGGGGATAGGTAGACCCTTTGTTTGAACCAAATACATCCTCATGTAAACCACAGCACTGGGGTAGAAGGCAGCAATTTCAGTCAACCCCCTGAACAAAGACAGGCATCTCTTAATGCCTGTCCTGGAAAGATGACAGTATTGGAAATCAGTTGAAGTCATGCATGTCTGGGGCCTTCAGGAACAGGCCCTGAGAGCTGTCTGGCTTGGCAGTCCTTTCTTATCCTTTTAAAGCCTTTAAGTCATTTATTTCCAGAGGATTTTGAGTGCCTGCTATTGCAGCTGGAAGTTTGCCACTGTTGTTCTGCATCTGTATCTCTGGGGATTTGTTGGATGTTTTGGTTGAGTCAATTCCACTTTAAATACCCTTCAAATTTTAAGCGGTGATGCCAGCAGCAGATTCAATCAGCAGCAACATAAACAAATAGGGCTCCTTCACCTCTGTGCAGACTCCTGTGCCACAATTCCCAATACGCTTCAAGAGCATGAAGTGGCTGTGGAGTTTCAATGACCTCGCTTATCTCCTTCTGTCAACTTAAACATGAAAAACTCCTTAATAAATCATGTAATTACAAGTTACACAAAGATAAACTTTCAGTATTAGGGTTCTACCTGTAATTTGCTTCCCTTGAAGCCGAAAAATGATGCCTTGTGTGCCCCCTGCTCCCCTACCTTGTCTTTTGCATTCCCAAACCTTGCTGGCTTTACAGAGAACTTGTGGACTTCCTTCTACATTAATCAGTGCAGGTTTTCAGTCTCAAATGGATCAACTTTTTATCGTGTAGTGTTTCCACTGCTGGGCTAACCACTTTGCTTCTCTTTGGAAATTTCCTGAAGAAAACCTGGGATACTAAAAAGCCTGCCTATATTCACAACTGAATCAGTTGGTTTAGCAAAAGATATTTTATCTTCCTGAATACTTTATCTTTTTGAGATCCTCCTATGCTCTCTATTATAGCAGTGGCCAGTGCAGCAGGAAAGTTATCAATGGTTTATTAAAAAACACTTACATTAACTGTTTTGATCACAGAATGAGTTCCCATTTTTATGAAGTTTGTGTCATTTGGAAATAATTTTAAGTGACCTTTACAGCAAAAGATAGATATCTACATTTTGCATTTTCCTTCTTGTACAGAATACTGATAGTTAGTCTTGTCTAAGAGAACAATTTGAGATAATAATATATCTATGAGCAGACATGTCTAGGAGCAAAGGTTTTTACAGATAAGTCAATATCTTCATATTTCTTGTTTTTTTATTTAATATATGTATTTTTGACCTGACCCTCTGTGCTTTGCAGAAGAGAGCTCAAATTTTGCAGGGAGACAATTCTACATCTTGACTTGATGGAGTAAGTATGGGACCAGGCCCTGCCACAGGACCTGCAAGGCAAAACGAAGTCAGTGCAGCCCTGAGTGAGACACCTGCTATAGAACACCCTGGTGAGAGGCTTCCTGGGCTGTGAAGATCTGAGACCTCCTTTGCCTTCTTCCTCCTGCTGATATGCTAGTATGTGATATCTGACTGCCTTTGCAGCTCTCATCACCATACTGAGTGCCTACAGGAATTACACTTGCCTTTATTCCCCCCACAAACTCAGCACAGAGTAGATTAATGCACTTTCTGTTCCTCCTACTTTTCCTCCTACTCACTCATTTGCTTCAGGCAGCAATAAACTCAGCAATTATAGGAGCAGCAGGAGCAGCAGCTGCCAGCTTCCAAACAACGGATTTGGCCAAGAAGAAAGGCACTCTTCAAACCTGCATGCTGCTGCTCAGCCCACAGTCAGAACAAAGTCTGCACCTCCCAGCAGCAGGGAAGGCAAATGTGCTAAATCAGAGGCTTGCAAACACTCTTCCTTTCCTCCCTTGCCAAAGGTTAATACTGAACTGGTTTTCAAACCCAGCTGAGGGTGAGGAACTGTTTTCCCCAATATGTTTATAAATGGAACTTCACCTTCCATTGCATGGGACAGCAACTCCAGTTGAATCCTTTTGAAGCAAAAATTTTGGAAAAAGTTCATAAGAAATGAAAACAAGGGGATGGAGAGTCACTTGGTGGGGAACAACACTTGCTCACACAGGGGGCTCTGTGTTTTACATTACATTGAGGGTGTTTCTTCCCTGGCCTCAGATTTCAGAGTGTCACTCTTGGTAATATTTCATTAGCTACAGTGGGGGGCATGCTGCAAGAAGTGGCACATTAGACTAAGCCAAAGCTTTTTAATTTACCTATGTGAATAAATTAAGGACTTCAATGGCTTACATTTTATTATAAGGTACAAACTCTTCGAATAGTTATTACCTTTCTCAGGTGAGTCACTGTCAGAAGACAACAAAATTGAGGTCTGTTATTGCAGACCTCAACAAAGTCTGCTGGATATCACCATCAGGGGAAAAAGGATCTTCAGTGGTCTCCAGCCTTTACTCCTTTTTCAAAGCGGGGGAAAAATGAGTTTTTCTTTCATAATAAATTACGTTCCAGCTTAGAACCTTTGAAGGGATATAAGGACAGATTCTGGCCTTGTTTGGCTTCAATGTGGCAGAACTTCAGATACATCTAAGGACAGAGCATCCTTCACCTTTCAATGAGTATCCTTCCCTGTCTGTTGACAGGCAGTGATTTGGATTTAAAATGAAGTTGCAAAGCCAGTGTGGAGACTTTAATGAACATTCCTTCTTTTTTTTTCCCCCTTAATCAGAACCAACACCAATAAATGTCACTCACACTAAACATTTATATATTTCTGCCTCCTAGATGGGAACTTGTGGGACCCATTGCTTTGATAGTCACTCTGAGTCCTATTATGAGTTTCTCAACCAGCAGGCCTGTTCATTTCCTACGGCTTTTTCCGAAGGACTAGTTTGAGGTGTCCCTGGTGGCGCTCTTTTATAGAGGTTGCCCTATGGACTGCATTCTCTATTTCCTTTGTGTCTGCAAAACTACCTCGGGGCAGATGAGAGGTGTGCTTTCTGCAGTTTTAAAAAAAAAATTAAATAAAATAGTATTGCTAGTTAAGAAAGTCAGTGAGGACTTTGACCTTTAGAACAAGCACTGCCAGAAATAAAATAAAGTGTCAGGGTGTTGAAAGAATTAAGTGTATTACTGAGTATAATGGGAAGGAATCCAGCATCTTAAATGGAGGGCACCAGAATCTCTTGTTGATTACAAACGACACTGCAATGCAAATCATGAACAATGTTTCAGGCTATTCTCTTCCCTTCTTCCCACTCCAGTGATCTCTGTGTACTCACTCAGTCAAAGAAGGAGTTAAGTCTCCCAGAGAGGCACAGCAACCCAAACAGCCAAGCCAAATGTGAACCCACAGAATCGTGAATAGCTGAAATCTGCTGTTGAGCAATAGGAGGAGAGAAAATCCTAGGAATCTAATATTTGGTCAATGTAAGGCATTGCTTGTTAAGGCAACCATCTGTAGGCTGGTGGGGGGAGGGAAGCAGAATAATAATTGGGAAAGGAGTATATCAGGACAGTTTTTCTGTCTTAATATTTCCCTCATTCTGCCTCTCAGAAGACTTTGAAGGTGATGCACTGCCTCTGCTCCATTCCTTGTACAGACAGGATGAAGGATTTGTTATTTTAAGAGTGTGGACTTGGTCAACCCCTGTCTAAGTGCACATTATACAGGGTGAGGATCAGCTGTCTTTGTGTTTATACCAGGCCATGAAATGCAACATTGGCTGATGTATGCTCCCTAGCTATCCTAAGGCTGATAGCTGATGTTCCAAGAGTACATGAAGAACAAAATAGGTTATAAATCCCTTCTTCTGAAACAAATGGAAGAGGTAATGTAATTCTTCTGCTGGAAGGGAATTTTCATTTCACCCATGTGTGACAGAAGGCCTGTTAAGTAACCAACATGCTTAGAGCTTTGAAAAGGAGTGTAACACGGTCTCTGTGGACAATTATATTACACTTTAAACACATGAATTACCAGCAGAATAGGAAAGAGAATATATCTGAGGCCAAATGTCTCCATAAACCATCATAATAACAAGGAAGCTGATCCTCCCTGTCTCTCATTTGGACTTCCTGCCACTGCCCGTTCTGCACTGCATTGCTCATTATAACCTGAAAAGTGGTTCTGAATTTTACTTTTAAACCACCAGCAACCATTTTGCTATAAAGCTGAGCCATTTTATTTTCTAAGCTTGTCCTCATGGATATCAGAACAATACTGTGAAGAATAAAAAGAGCAATTGCCATGACTCTTCTTTGAGAAGGGTGAGTATTAGCAACCCATTTACCCCAGGAGCTCAATCTCAATTGGAGCTAAGGGGCTCAGTGGTAGGGTAGTTCTCTGATCTGCACAAAACTGTGTGGCAAAGACAGAGGCAGAGGCAAGGGCTGAGATCAGGAGTTTGTGGCTCTCCAGACAGACCTCCTTCCACCCTGACCTTGAAAATTCAGAATTCCAAATCCCTCTCCTCATATGCATAATTTAATAAAAAAGAACCTTTTCTTAAATATTCAAAAAGCCAGACACCTTGCATTTCTTCCCTCTCTTCCACTGTCTTTGTGATTCTCACTCAAGAGCTAAGCCTATTTAAGTTTCCTATAATGATGCATATTGTAAAAGTTTATTACAACAGAATTTAATGGCTGGGAAGCAGAAGTCTGCAGGCTGAAACATTATATCAAAGGTAACCTTTTGATAGAAAATTTTGCAGACATGGTAAATTTAATCCGACTCAACTATTTAACTCTTCACAGTATATTTTTCGTGTCTCTCTGAGGTGGGGAGAAAAAAGGCTTGATTTCCCTCCTGTCTTGCCTAATTATTTATACTTCTGCAAAATGGATACAAAGTTTTTCAGACTCTCAGTGGCAGGATTTTCCATGCAATCTCTGGAGAAGCTGAGAAGTGCAGAACGGATCAAGCAACAGAGAACTGGGGGGTAAAAATCTCTGTTCTGTTACCTTAACACAGGTGTGTAGGATCATTTGAGATGGAACCTTACCTGGCTTCCTGCTGTCACTCCAGAATTGCATGGATTTCCCACAGATCTTATGTCACACATGCCAGGCCTGTGATCTGACATACCCTAGGGAATTTTGGGTGGCACCAAATGCTTATGTTTAGGCAGGTGACTCAAGTTCTAATTAACTGCACTGCCTGATTCTTGGTGAATTCACTGAGATGAGAGAAATTTGAAGTTTGTTATAGGCAGTCTGGGTATAGCCTTTAGTTCTTGCTCAGTGGAAAAACAACTGACTTCCATCACATAGGCTAACCCATTTAGAAGCACATTGGGCATCTTTTGGATCTTGCTGAATTAGATGTGAGCTCAGAGAAGAACACAGGCCCAAGTGAGATCTTTAAAAACCTACTGTAGATTTCCTTGCTTTGCCTTTGCCACTTTCATGGGATACAAGCCCAAGAGCTGGAGAGAGGATTGCCTGGAAATCATGATTTCTTTCTTTTCCAATCAGCTCCTGGATGTTTGTGATTAAATCTTTTCACAGCTCTGTACCTCAGCATCCTTTTCTGATAGCTGCTGGTCATGACACTGACATCCCTGCTCACGAGTTTCAACAGGTTATGGAAAATACTGTGATATCTGATTTTGGGAAAAACTGAAGAGACAGTTTGTTAACTATACTGTGATATTTCATGGAAAAACTAGATCCTGTGTGTACTTTACCAGCTTCAGGATCATGCAATAGATGGATGCAAAATCTTCTCCTCTAGCAAGGAAATTCTGCATTCTGTTACTCTAAGCAACAAGTTGTGGCATCTGACTTGAAGTTATACCAGAAAAGAAGCATGGAAATTCTCTGAGGAAGGATTGTTACTTATACAGTTGTCATAAAGCTTGATCTAGCATATATGACAATCTGATCTAGTGAAGTCCTTGCCCACTTTGAACAAGTATTTAATTTTCTCTCTTGCTTGTACTGTGGTTCAGTCCAAGACTTCCCATGGCCAAGTGAGTGCAAATTATGTAGTCCTAAATCAATCAGTTCTTCCATCAAAAAGGTCATTGACCCCCACCATTGTCAGGAATACTCACTGTATTTATGTAAAGCCAAGCTCAGTTTTCACAGAGCATTTGACCATGGCTCCTTATGGGGATGTTTATAACCTTCAATAGGTATGAAGTTAACACTCTCTTAGGCTGTCTAATATGACTCTACAAAATTATTCTAAAACTGAGAAGCTATTTTAAGGAATGGAAAAACCCTGTTTGAAGGTAATTCAAACCATTTTGCATCATGCCATGACACTGACATCAATCTCAGTGCAGGGAGATTATTCAAAAATCCCCAGGAAAATATTGGTTTTTTCTATTACATTATCGGATGTTTCTGGTAATATATTTAGGAGGGAAATAGAAGCAACACTCTGTAGATTTCATTAGTCCAGCCTCCAGTATATTTTTTTTTTTCTGAATTTAAGACTTAGGAAAAAAATAGTCAATTTCTGACTAGACAATTTCCCTGTTTAGTCTTTTAAAATCTTCTCAAGTGTAGTGTTCCCTGGACTCTTGGTTCTCTTGGTGTGTTGGTGGTAGGTAGCTTTCACAGCTAATTCTCCTTTAAGTGGAAAGAAGGCCATTTCCAGGCTCAAGGGCAGCTCCTACTTATATGTTTAATTTGGTTGAATGACTTCAATTTCAATGTTAAATTTAATATACTTGTATTAATATTCTTAATTCCTTCATGTGATTAGGAGTCTTGTCCTCATATGGACTCACCTATATTTGATTCCAGAAAAAGTCTGCACAAAGCCTTGTTCAGACTCAGCAGCATGCTTCTTTGCAGCATGAAGGTGAAAGAGAGAGTGGATCAGGTTAAATAGCAGGAGAGAAAGGGAATGGGAGGAGGGATACACCAGTATGTGCATGTTGTGTACAGACACATGGTCTGGGTTTGCACAGCACCCTTCCTTGGTGCTGCTAACATCAATAATTGATGTCAGCATTGTGATGGGGGCTGTGAAGGATACCTGATGAAGCTTTGCTAGGGGATAAGTAATTTTTTTTTTAAAAAAGGTTATAAAAAAGTATTACTTTGTTACAGGAAATTCATTATAGGAGACAATAGGCAAGGGATTGATAGCCACCTCCTGCAGAGCAGTAATCCTTTGTCTCTAGGATATATAGGTGTGCCATTATCATAGCTTCTTGTAACAGGGATGATATTCAGCAAGTGAATAGGGCTCAACTGAGCTACTGGAAAGCTTCATTTGATGTGCAAATGAACAGTCCTGTTCAATAGGGTACACATGTCCCAAGTGTGTGTACATGAAACTCCACTTAATGTCTGCCAGAGTCTGCAAATAACACTGTGTATCAGATAAGGACTGGCACCCCTTGAGGGACTGCTTATCTTCATGTCACTAGCAGGAGTAAATTGAGTTTTCAGTCTGGAAAAGCCTTTCATTCAAAATGAACAGCTTTGACATGTGCTGTAGCCCTGATTAGGGAATAAACTCATGAACCAAAGGTTGAAAATTATCATACCTAACCAGAATGAGCAGGAAGAAGCATTCAGTTCTATCCTAAATGCCTGTATCACTGAAAACAAAGATTTTAGTAAAAAAGTCCAAACAAAATATTCCCATGTAATCTTTTCCTCATAAAGGTACATTAAAAATATCTTTGCACTTGCCTAGCATTATGGAGGAAAGAAGTGAGATCTCATCCCACTAAAAGACACACAAATGTCCTGTATGTGTCTTTCTCTTGCCAAACTGTTAAACTCAGACAAGCTGTTACTGTTTCCAAAGAGGCCTTGTACCTGCCAAAGATCTACTCAGAACATCCTAAAATTAAGCCAGGGTGACAGATCATGTCTATACAAAAAGCATAAAACTTTAGATTATATGCCTTGAGCTCCAGTACAACATAAACAGGCATAAGTGAAGTGGCTTAGTAAAATGGGAAAAATCAGATTATGCCACTAGAAGGAACAGCTGTATGTGAAACCAAAATAATTCAGATTATGTAGTCTGCTTCTGCTTAAAACAGAGTAAAGATAAACAACCTTGATTTTAACAGAACTACTTGGAAAAATAAAGGACTACTCAGTCTGAATAGAAGTGCAGAAATCTGGTCCTACAATGTGAAACTAAATAAACCAAATCTTTCTCCCCTGAATACAGGAACTGAAAGAGTCTGTTCTTGAAAATATCTATTTTTCTATACTCAGAAGCTGTGTTAAATAATTTCTTAGTGGTAGGCAGATCAAATTCCAGCTGTGTTAAGGGGTACTTGAAAGAGTAGAAACATTTGAAGTGAAATATTTAGAGTTAGATCCAGGAGGGTCAGGACTAATTTGTGAATCATCAAAAGGCCCAAAGGCAACCTGCATATAAGTGCTCAATTTTGTGCTTTAGTTTGTCATCATCATAAAAATTGATTCTTCTGTGCTGCATGACTAATATTTATAGGCAAGACTTCCTGGTGGAATGGGCGCTATAATAAAAGCCTTTGTCTGCCCAGGGAAGATAAGGCTCGTGCACAAATTTACCGTGTGCTCACTGCTCTGTGGTAACTCTCCACAGAGTCTCTCTGCTGTGGGATGTATTGCACATACAAAAGTACATATCTTGCTTAAGTTGCTTAAGGAGTAGACTCGCTTCAGAATCAATCTGCGTCTAAGAAAACTATTTCACATCAAAGAATTTTCAGGCTTGCCCAGTCTAGGTGCTATGCTGTGCTTGTGGGTGGATTATTTCGGGTTTGCATAGGAGTGACTGGAAAGAGATTTTTTTGGCCTGTAATGGCCAAAGGTTACTTATTATAAAGATAAAATTTTGTCAACTACAGACATACAGAAGATACAGCCTGAAAATTCGAGAATTAGATTTATATAAAAGTGTCCAATTAAATAAAAGGTAAAATACAGTATAATTTACTAGGATAATGACAGAGAAAAATACAGAAATGGTAAAAGGGAATAAAAGTGAGACATGCAGGAATTCTGACAAAAAATGGCTTTTATTTTATGGATGCAATCACCTTATACAATTAAATGTGGCTTCCTAGGCAGAGGTCAGTCTTCATTCATGCCACCATCACAGAGGTGAGGAAATGATTTCCCTAGGGAAGGCACTGCAAATGACAGCAGAAAAAAAAAAACGTGAAAAATCATTATAAAATGTGCAACAACTGCACAATCTTGCACTATGATTTAACCCATTCCTGTACACCTGACAATAAGCCATGCTGCTTTGAAGTGTTCTTACTGTCTTTTGTCTTTATGATATAAATCATACCAGGAAGCCAGCAGGTACAGTGGGCCAAAGGGATTTTCTTTGTACCACATCTCATGACATTGGGGTTAAATGTGATGATTGTACAGAATCTTTATGCTGCAGGGCTGGCTGCCATTTATTGCACTAATTTCTTATTCCTCTTTTTTCCCTCCACCCCTGCTGTGAGCCCTAGTGGAAGCAGCATAAAGCAGGGCACTGCAGAAAGGCTCCAGTGTGCTCCTTGTTCTGGAGACATGTGTTTGCTCACCAGTGGGTATTCTGGAGTTTGCTGTCTCAAAGTCAGGCTCCTCTGAGGCATGCTGAGTGCTCTTATCCACTACCCAGGACATGCCTTGGGTCAGCTGGAGTGCAAAAGATACTTGTTGGGAGTTACAAGAAGACTGTGTCAACATTGTGGGGTTTATCATTTAGCTCTCCAGTTAATGTTCTTTTGTAAAAATTCTTCAGTTGTCTTCTACTATGATTTGGGGCTGATTGCTGGGAAAATAATTATTTGAGTGCTGATGCTCTGCACTAGGCTGATGGCACATGTGACACAGATTCGAAGCCTCTTTGATGTGACTCTTTTACTGGACTGCCTGGTCCTCATGGAGTATGAAAGTGCTGTGATTTTGTGTTCAAGTTTGAATAGATGTGCCTTACTCTCATGTTATTCCTGTCTTCTTCTTGCCTGTCCACATAATCATTATCTGGCATTTGATTGAGCTGGAAGAAGATGAGTAGCCAGATGTTGCAGTCTCTCTCAAGCCTTGTGGGCTATTTAAAACTTCACTCACATTTTGAGCCCTCCTGCACTGATTTTACACAGCAAAAATTCTCCACGGATGGCGTGATGGTCCCTGAGGTCTTTGTGCTGGTGGGGTGATTCAGGAAAGTACGAAGCCCCTGTGACAGCCTTTGCAGATAGAAAGGCTTTTGAGTACTTGTTGCCCCTCTCAAGGGTAAGGTTGTCCCCAACAGAGGCCATGCATTTCCTTACCTTGCCTCTCCTCACATTTCCCCTGTGTCCAGAGATATGACCACCTAGGAGTGCTATGGGGCTTGGTGAGAAGATGGAGATGCAATCTTTAGGGGCACAGCTGGGGAGCACCTCTGCAGGGCTGCCCCTTTAGGGTTGTGTGGTGGTTGGACAGCTGAAAGCTCCACCTTAAAGGCTCCTGCCTTAAAAGTGCTGCCAACAACTAGCATTGACTTGTGCTCTCATAAGCTTTATGGCCCCTGTACCCCAGTTTTCGAAGGTGCTGAATGTGCTCATGTAACCAATTCATTCTCACAAGTCATGGGACATGTTTTCTCACACTTTTCCAGCCGCTGTTTGCACCTGTCAGTAGATCTAAATTGTGATATGGCATTCTGGAAAATGCTTTTTGCAGAGCAGTAGTTATTTACCCAGCATTGGAATATTTTGCTTGACTGAGGCAGTCTTTGATCTTTTGTTCTGGGGATTTAAGAGTCGTGCATCCAGTCTCCAGCAGAATGGTAGCCAGAGCCTTTTGCAGGTAATCTCTTTTAAAAGCCAAGTCACTTTGGCTACCTCAAGGTCTGAAGATTTCTCGTTTATAAATTACATTATTTTCTGGGAAGTGGATTCACATTTTAATCTGCATTTGAGCATCTACCTTGCAAATCCATTTAAGCAGCTTGAATTATTTGTCAAGGCAGTGGAACCCCAAAGTGTGAGTTAGCTTTTCCAAGGAAGATTTTTCACTCTTGCAAATTTGGGTTTCAAACACTGCCAGCAGAAAAGCAGAACAAAGAAGAAGGAACTCAAACACCTAAACAGGGATTTCTCATTACACCTGGTTGGCTTTGTTTTTCAGATTGTGAATGAACCACTGAATGAATGCACAGAAACACTTCCACACTTGTAGTCGCCTACTGTATAATGAATATACCATAATTCATTTAGAAAAATGAAAATACTGGAGGGCCTCAGGCTGCCAATTAAAAATTTTTCCTAAGTTCAGATAATGCCTCAAGATCTATTTTTATACCTGCTGACAAATTAAGCCCTATACATTTTTCCTTCTGGAATATAAATCTTGCACAGTTAAGCACACAGTAACTTTCCATTGCTTTGCTCTGATGTTTTACTGTTTCATGAATTAAAATACAGCAATTCACAAAGAAATGGACCAAAGACAGGTAGCCAGGCAGGTGCATTATTCTTCTGCAGTCAGATGCCTCATGAATCACTGCCCTTGAAACAATTTTAATTCACTTAATATATTTCCGTCAGGAATTTAAAGCAAACAACCATTTCAGAGGGAGTTACTGACTTTGTGCGCCTCTCACAAACAGCAATAAGCATACAGGAGGAGGAAGAGTTTAGAGAAACTGCTTTAAAAAGTGTTGTGGCTCTAGAGCTGCCTCTTTCGCAGCTCCCTTTTTACCTCCAGCTCCTGCTTATGCAGCATTACTAATTTACCTTGACAATTGACACTCGTCGTGTTTCCAGCAACAAAATCTGTAGTGACACAGTGACTTAGCATTTCTGTGTTTGCTGGGAGAGCAAAGGGAATTGTGCCATGTGCTGCTGCCTGACCCTCATTATGTATTGCATCTGTTCTGGCTGGGTGCTGCAAGAAGTGCTAATTCCGATCTTGCCATCTGCCTGAAATTGTCATAGTCCTTCAAAGCTGCAGCCGCATTTTGTGTTGTTCTGTACAATTTGTGCTTTCAATCAGGACTCTGACGGTCTTTTGGGTTGCCTGTCCTGACTGTAGGGTAGAAGGTAATGCAGGAGGGTGTGCAGCCTCTCACTTGCCCTATGGGTAGCTGGGTGCTGAGTCCTCCTGATGTCTCTTGCGTGGGAGAGAGGCTCTGGGTCATTGCTGTTCATGGCATGGGGTCCTGCTCATGGAGAGGTGCAGAGGGACAGTGAGTGCTGGAGTCCTGAAGCTATTCCATGTCACCTGGTAGCTCAGCAACACCACCAGTCCTGTCCTGCCACCTTTGCACTCTTGTTAATAAACTCAGGGAAAGGAACCTGCCTTTTTATGTCTTTCAGCTTTAATTGCTCCCTGCCCCCTGCATGGCTCCCACCCACATGGCCAGCACGGGCTTCAAACAACAGCTATTGGTGAAGCCTCCAAAGATAAATCTACATCCCCAGTAAATGGGGAGCACTGGTGTGAGTAGTTCCCATGCTGATGGCAGTGGAGGGGTATATGAGCAAGCAGCCTCCCCATCCATCCATCCATCCATGCATCTTTGCTGTCACCATCACTGCCTTTGGCAGCTCACTTCTTCTAGCCCAGCCTTCCAGTGAAGGCACCATGGAGAAATAGCCAGCAGCAAACAGAGAGTATTTTTTATTTTACATCATCTCAGGAGAATCTCCTTCAGCACAGGACACCACTGCAGGGCCAAGTTGTCAGCAGCTCGGTGGGACACAGATGTGGCACAGGGGGGCCTGATCTGCCTTCGTCTGTCCCAGGAGAAATCCCATTTAGCTTCTCTCTAGCCTGCTCTGGCACACAGGGTCTGACCTCTCCTGGCACCTGCTTATCTTGGCAGCTACCAGCAGTGTGGGAGTGCCCCGAGGCCACAGCACCTGGGCAAGGGGTGGGGGAGAGGAGATGCTGCAGAAAGTGGCTGTAAACCTTTATGTGGACACTCTCTCTGACTTGGGAAATCCCTGAGCTACAAACTCTTGTTACAGGATAAGGCTGGGTTTTCTGCACAAATATCTCAGTATGTTTTATCTGGAGTCATAATAGTCTGCCAGCACTCTCCTTTGGCCCATCTCCTGGAGTCCTGGGCTGGATGATCCCATCCTGACTTGGCCAGGGATAACAATCTGCTCTGCACCTGGCATTTCCCAGTGAAGCAAATAATAGCTAATGAGCTCACTGCTGACGTTAAATATTTCAGGAGTTATTTTTTAAAAATAATTATATTTGTTTATAATTATGTATATAAAAAATTATAATTCTGTTTGCTTCCAAAGGATATAAAGCTATGAAAGCAACTGGATGGACTTTACACAGGGGCCTCTGAGAGAATGAATTTGTAGGATGCAAATTTGTAGATGGATTTTCATTAGTTTTATCAGCTAGATTATAAATAAAAGCTTTGACGGGGTAAATGCAGTCATGCATGTGTAAAATTAGTGAGAAAATTCTCAAAAATCCTATAATTGACAAATGCACTAGGTCACACATGTATAGCTGAGTTACTACAGTATGCATTTTATTAAACATATTGAATTACCTAATTTCGAAAAGATCAACAGATACATGAGGTGTCTGAGTTCTTCCTGATGGGGAATAAGTGGGAGGTGTCAGGATGTGCTCCTCTGAAGGATGCAAGAGTGAGAGGTGTCCTCCACGTAGAGTGGCTCCCTGTCATCAGGACTGTGTTATTTACTGTCACAGGGACCACTGGGTGTGGGATAGCCCTTGTGGGACATGCTGGCATGGACACCCCCAGCACAGCACAGCCCAGCACAGCTGCTGCTGTTACCCCTGCCAAGTTGTCCAGCTGAACACCAGGAGGCTTTTCCCCCTTCCCTCTGGGAATAATTAAGATTTTTCCTAAAGCAGGCCTGGTGAGGAAGTGGGTTTTCCTCAGGTCATTTGGAAGCATTTGCTAATGACCTGCTTGGTTCCAGTGCTGAATACTAATTTACATTATGAATTTCACTCGATGGCTGTGCTTTCTGCCAGAAATGCTGACTCAAGATGCCATGAGGTGAAGCCGTTGGAGCTAGCAGAGATATTTAGTATATCTGCTAAAGGCTGCACTAATCAGGAAAGAAAGGGATAAAAATCCTGATTAGAAGTGACATCATTTTACTTAATGTAATTTTTTTAATGCTTTTAAGGACGGCATCACACTGAAGCTTCATATAGTATCTTCATCTTAAAGCTAAGCTGTTAGAAAAGAAACCTTGCATATAATATCCAGATCTAATCTTACCCTGCCAGCCAACAAGTTTCCAGGAAAAGGAGTGAGGATCTGTAATTTAATAGCATTCAGTATAATGTGCAGCTGATGCCAAGAGAAGAAAATGTAGAATTAGCTGTACTAACTTTGAAGGGCCTGAAACAAAGGGAGAATATGCATGAATAGCTGGAGATTCCTCAGATAATAGTAATGTCATAAATTTAGAATATTATAACATACTTTCTAAAGCAAAGTAATTTCATATTCCAAGTAGAGAGCAAATACAAAGAGCTTTCCTAAAGCATGCTGTAGATTAATGAATTTCAAACAGCAACATCAAAGTAAATCTAACAATAACACTGCCACAAATAAAAAATATGATGGGAAGCAGTTAAAATATAAAGACGAAGGGCCAATTTTTTCTCACATTATCCTGGTGTAAATCCAGCGTAACTTCCTAAATCTCTATGACTCTGGGTCTAGAGATGGGAGTGACAAAGAACAGAATTTGATTCATGCTTACATTAAAAGAGTATAGAGCCATGAAAGAAAAAAGCCTGAGGGTTTTTAGGAGATGAGAGATCTTGAAAGCAGGGAGAGGAATGCTCTGGAGGAAATGCTCGGAAAGGCAGAGCTGTCTTTTGCTAGTGTGTTGTAGGATCCCCATCCACACCCCAGCGAATGCTGATCTGCAAAGCACAGGAGGAATCGCTCCAGAAACCCAGCTGATCAAAAGGGACCCGAACAGACAGATCACTTGTGTGGGGCTTGGAAACATATGGAGCTGGGGGAGAATGTAAAGCACCCTTATGAATGTGGCTTTGCTCCTAGGGAAGGAAGAGGAAAGACCCCTCAAGATGGCTCTCTCCTGGGTCATCTCCATGCATGCTGCCTATGCCAGTGTGCAGAGCTGGAGCTGCAGGGGGCTCGGGCTGGCCGTGGGGCAAAGCCATGTGGGGCAGCTGTGGTGCACAGCCCCTCTGACTGGAGCAGCCCCACGGGTGACTGAACTGCAGCCACGTCGGGGGCGAGGGCAGAGACCTCCAGGCTGGGACAGGGGAGGTTACCTGACCCATCCTGACCAAGGCACCTTCTGTTTCCAGTGTCAGCCACTTTGAACCAGCTCCAGCTTTGCCCTCAGGTGGCTGAGCAAATGGATGATCTCCCTCTGCTGCAAGGCTGATTAGAGGGGAATCGCTGGGTGATATGCCACCACTGTTGCCTCCAAGACTCTTACCTCTCCCCAGGCAGTGGAAAGGAAGTGAAGGAAATGACTTCTACATCCCCAGAGTCATCAGTAATGCGTGAGACACCTGAACATTTCAGCTGAAATGAATAAATATGCACATGCATCCACTTACTGGGGTGACTTAGCAAATGCATTCAGACATTGAGATACTGAAGCCTGCACACAATGAACATAACTAAATATTTTTGCTGGAAGCTGTTCAATTGTTACCATCAGGGAAAGCACGGTTAAGGCTGACATGTCCTCTCCCTTCTGTTAGCTTTATTCTCCCTTCTAATGCCTCTGCCATAACAAGCTCGTACACAAGTACGTGAAAAAGAAGGCTGGGTATGATAGGACTTGGCAGGACGTGTTATTTGGGTTCTGCAGCAACCTACTGAAGTGCCACTTGCCAGGTTGCTATTCAGCCTGAAGAGATCAGGCAGTCAGTGTATCACATAGCAAAGGATTGCTAAAAAATAGAGAGGACTTATGTCAAACTCAGAGGAAGTATTGACTGAAGCCAGAAGCGGAGTTAGTGCTTCCTTCGGTGTTTCTAATCTGTCTAAATGACCCGCACAAAGAAGCCAGCTGCAGACTTCTTACATTTGCTCTTACCTGTAAGTGAAGAGCAGGCAGCAAAAAAAAAAATAAAAATCAAAGGGATGTCAGATGTGCTGTGAAACTGGGTCACTGCACAGCAAATGGAATTTTATGTGAAAATATGAAGAAAATGGTGGGTAAAAACATGAAACACATGAAGCTAATGAGAACAACTCACAAAGCAAAACCTTTGGAGCAGTAGTTGCCTGGTTTACCAAAAGAACTGAACATTTGAGAAATCAGTTTCCAGGAAATAAATAAAAACCTGAGACACTGCTAGATATCTGGCTACTCTTCAGTGCAGGAGCATTGTTTTCGTCATATGGGCTATGGTCAGAGAGTGGATAAGCAGGATATGGCACCTGCTTGGATTTCCTTGGTTTTTCTCAGATTTCCTCATTTTCAGCTGTTGTAGCCAGTCTTCTGAAGCTGAAGAAAACTGAATTTAGTCCTTTTTCTGGGGAGGGCTGCAGAAGCTTGTGTCCATTAAGGCAAAGGGAGAGGACCCTGTGAGGCCTTGGGAGAAATCCCGTTACAAAGACAGTGGGGAATTTTAAAACACCCATTTTAAAAGTTCTGGTAATATCCAGTGTAGCACTTGATTGAACAAAGAGCTCTTTGTAAAAAGCTGTCAGCTGTTCCAGGGGACTGGGAGGAGGAAATATGGCAGATCTGGAGCAGGCAGATTTCCCTGGTACACAGTGGGAGGTTTGGGGATGCTGCAAGCATTCCTTGATATGTATAGGCAGTTGCAGGTCAAGAAGTTCTTTGGGATTTGACTGAGGAATGTCAGATGGAAAACTGGGGAAATTAATTTAAAATGGAAGACTGTGAAAATTTTTTTTTTTTCTCCTTCTTATTTCCAGATCATGGCATTTAAGTTCAGGAGTAACTCCAGGATGTTTCTTCCAAGTGGGTGGAACACTGCATGCCAAGTTTCAGCAGTAATGGGGAGAATGAGTTGGGAATGCACCTGCACATTCCTCTTCCTTAGTCCAGTGCCAGAGGACTTCTGGGGTGGGATACAGTGTTGGGCTAGAGGGTGGCAAGGGTGGTAAAAGTCAGAATCTGTGTGACCTAAAATGGTAGTAGCCCCCAGCACGTAGGGAATGGAAGGAGAGGTGCTGTGTACTGGGTGTCTTCACCAAAAAACTAGGTCCCTATGCACATACAAACAGAATAAAACATATTTTCAGTTGGCATTCCAAGCAAAAGCCATTGAGGTAGAAACACGCTGGTGTTACTCGGTAAATCATAAGCTGCCTTCATGGAGGAAATAGAGCGTTAAATAGAAAAGCTAAGTGAACTCTGATGAACCAAATGGCCTAGGCTTGTTCCATCATTTTTTATTAATTGCACCAGGTGGCTCATTCTGTGTCTCGGAGAGTACATCTGAATGCTCTGCTCTTTCTCTTTCAAGTTGTCACTTGGGCTCTGATTACTGGAGGTCTAAAGTGACGGTGACAAACTATCCTCCACAGGTGTTCTCTAGTAGAGAGTTTTAGGAGGACCACCACATGGTTACAGAATATGCAGAGGCCACCAGAATGATGTACTAATAGAGGCTGGAGGGGACAGGGGGTTTACTGCCCCTCAGGAACAGAGTGAGGCTGTTGGGGTGAAAACCAGCTCCTCTGGTAAACCACCATGCCAGAAATTGCTCTCCACTGCTGCCTTTTTCTGTTTTACTTCCTCCTGAGGGCAAGATGGCTTTCAGATAGATTCTTGCCCAGACATGGGGGTAAGTGGGTGGGTGACAGACCACTGCCCTTCTGCAGTAAGTCTGAGCTCAGAACTCTCCTTGTCTTTTTTTTTAAAGAGGCTTTTTGGTATCAATTTTAGGTGAATAAGTTTTTCTTCAGCCTTCAGCTTCTTTTTTGTGCTCACTTCAGATGCCACTGAGCCACCACAGTGAAGACAGTTCATCCTTTAGATGGAGGAGGTCAGTTGCCAATGCAGAGTATTGATTTCTGCTGATTGCTAATGAGTAGGTGGAACTGTAAATTTGCGTAGAGAAATTGAGCTGATTCAGGCAATTGGAAGTGTTACTCAGCCCGGTGGAAATTTCCTAGCTAGCATTTAGCTGTGAGCTTCTTTACAGGCAATTCCCTAGGGAAAACATCTCCCCCTCTCTTTGCCTTGGTCTCTGAAGCAGGTTTGCATGAGACTGGTACCTCACCCTAGCCTAGGGCAGGGAATTAAAAGGTGGGGATCAGCCCTCGCATCAGAATATGAAACTACGTGACATATTCGTATTTTAAAAGCTGCTGCTTTTGATCTGTTGGAAGTTCATCTGCCTTCAGAATAGTATTTACATGGATAATATAGTGCACCTCCAAGGGCAGGCAAGCAGCCACCTCCCATTCAAACTGATTTTCATGGATATTATATCTGCACCAGCAGTTAGCTTTAAATCCCAACTCCTGATCTGTGTGCAGTAATTTGTGTCTGGTCTTGAAAAAAAGGAAAAAAAGAAAAGACTGTTTAATGCAAGATGCAAGCAGGAGAAGAAATGCCTCTATATGAGTTCTAAGCAATGGATCTTCTGTCATCCCTTGAGATTTATTCAGCTAAATTTCGGTATTTTGATGTATCTCCTCTGTGCTTTGATACATTTTTCTCCCTGTCAGCAAGTCACATCTTAAGCAATACAGATACTTTGCAATTAACCAGCATTTTAAAGAGTCAGTTTCCCCCTCCTCTTTCTCTCCAGTCTTCATCTGGTATTATGCTTGCAAAGTCAGTGGCAACTGGAAAACTAATCCTGTTAACCTCACTGTGGGATTTCTGAAATTAACTTTCTAAGAGGAGAAGAATCTTACTTCTTACTGCATGTTGAGACTTCAGAATTCCTCCCTTCCCTTGAGCCATACTGTTTTCATATCTCCATAATGGATGTTCTATAAAACTTAAGACAGGTATTCGTGTTAACAACATTAGTCAAAAATCATGTTAGGATGTCAGTATGGTCATGTGGAATAAGATTAGTGCTCCAGCTGATCAGGATCCACCTTCACCTGCTCTAGACGAACTTTTAAATCAATTATCTATGCAACCTGATCTAGTGGGAGGTGTGTCACTGCCCATGACAGTGGGAGCTGGGACCAGATGATCTTTAAGGTCCAATTTCTTAACATTCTATGATAACCATCAAATTTTTCTCGTCTTCGACTTGATAACAAAAATGAAGAGTGATCCAACACCAAATTGATTTTCCAAGTCTCTTCTGAAAGGGTGGACGGCTCAAAAAGGTGTCCTCTGTTTAGTCTAGGGATTTTTCTATACACTTAACGTTATTCTGTGTCTTGTGTGAAAAAAAAAAAAATGAAGTTACACAAGAAAGTTTGTTTGGATTAATTTAGAAATCATATATATATATATCTATAAAGGACCTTCTTTCGTCTCATTTTGTGGCTTGGTTACTAAGATTTAAGGAGGTAAGATGACTTTGCCAAGATGACAGGGCCCTAATGTGTCAGCTTTGATGAGCTCTCTAGTCCTGGTGGGTGTAGAGGTGTTATGGGTGCTTCAGGCTGTGAAAGAGCAGCTGAGCTGCCTCTCTGTGCTGAGGAGGCAGGGTTGCCTGTAGAAAAACTCTGTCTCAACATGCTTCAGCTACCTCCTTTGTTTTATCCAAAGGTGAGAAATATTTATGAGTCACATGGCACATAACATGGCAGATGTATAGCCAAGGGATGCGTGACCAGGTGCTGGTGAGGAGCCCTTGCAGCAGGCATGTTGTTGCTGTGTCTGCAGCCTGGTATCTGTGGCAGGAGCACAGGGATGCAAGTTGGCTTGTAAATAAATCACATCATTTGGATGGTATGAAAGCTGGCTGAAAATGTTTTGTATTCCTTTCCTGGAGGCTCCTAGATGTGCAGGATAGCTGTGCAGGGGCCTAGTTGTTGTTGTAGTTGTTGCTGCAGGGCCTTAAGTTTGTTGATAACATATGTTAAGTTCGACTTACAAGGAGATGCACCAAAGGGGGTTGGCAGTGTGAAACTTTAATTAAGCCTCCACAGAATTTGGGCTTTTGGGGCATGTAAGTTAACACAGGGAAAACTTGGTATGACTTTAATGGAAAAATATCTATGGCGAACAAAGAAAAACTTGCAAATGGTTCATCAGAAACCTCTGCATTGTGGAATTTCTTAGGTGTTTTGAAATCAAAGATTTGTCATGTGAGATGTGCTTCTCAGTCAGTGACAGAATTCAGCATTCATGGAGAAGATGGCTTTACTCTTAAACATCTTCCATACCTAAATACCATTCAACTTTTATGTGAAGAACAAGGGACACCGGGATCACCAAGTCCATACCTAAATACCATTCAACTTTTATGTGAAGAACAAGGGACACGTGGATCACCAAGTCCAGCTCTCTGACATCACAAGCAGCCTTATGGTGTGATGGCACTGGCACCAGTGGAACTTGTTCTCTTACCATCCCTCCAATATTCCTTGGAAGCACTGGTTTCCCTGCATGGCAGAGGAGGGGAAAGCAGCCAGCATGCAGAGGGCTTTCTGGGGCAGGACAGCTGCTCACTGGGACCCAGATGCACCCCTGCTGCCCTCTCCAGCCTGCTTACCCTGCCAGGTAGTGCAGGAGTTTGGGGCAGAGCCCTGGAGCATGGTAACCACTCAGCTGGAGGAGGAAAAGAGTTTAAACTGCTGAATCACACCACATTCTCCAATTTCTGTGCAAGGGAGGTGTGGGGAAAGAGCTTTCTCTTGCCATCAGATATGCCATCTGCCCTTAATAACCTATGATCAACTCATTTTTTATCCTCTTCTGTATGTAGCATGGCACTGGGAAACAATCACAGATCTGATGTTAATACACAGATAGTCAGCAAGCTAGTTAATCACAGCATTCAGAGGACTCTGGGCCTGCCTTGCTGTTTGGCAGAGATAAATTAGGGCATGTGAGTGATACAAAACAATATTTTAACATTATTAAAACCTGATCCCACATTTCAGAAATTATTCTACCAATTACAATTCCAATAGAAGATGGAAGTCTGTTTTCCATTCTTTTTCTAGAATATGCATACATATGTGCATGAGTAATTGACACTGCTGGCAGTTTTTCTATTAATAAAGCTACCGTACGTATAGCAATAGAAGTGATTAATAGCTGCTTTGTCCCCAGATTACATTAGATCATTCAGTGCAGGGCATATAGGTCCTTCCCCTGTGTCTCCAGGAAAGCAAAACAGCCTGTCTCTTTAAAAGAGGATGCAGCAGTTCAGGGGAGACCCAGCTCTTGGGGCTGCTGGGCACCTGAACCTGCAGGAGAGGTTGCAGCAGATCTTGGGTCTGCAGCTCTGTCATTGGTGTCTTTGCAAATTCCCTGCAAAGTTTCCTGGGAAAGGCCTCTAGTGTTTGTGGCCCCCCAAATCTTGTGGGCACAGTGGAAGAATGAGCTTGTAGAGAAGCTTATTAGAGTTTGAGTTCTACTTTTTAAGGAAAACCACTTCTACATGAATGGTTCAGTCAAAGTCCCCTTCACAACTCTTTGCAAACTGCTTTGCCCAGAGGGTTTTGTGACAAAGGTCACAAAAAGAAACCCTTTTCATGACCCTTTCATGCACTGATGATGTATGCATTAGTAAAGAAATCTTCAGGGAGATCTTTGGTTTCTTTCAAGAGCAACCATGCCAAATGTTGATATTTCAGACATTCAAAACAGGTTTCTCACTGCAAGTAATTCAGCATGCAAGCAGCACAAAACTAGATATCTTCAAAATACCACAAACATACCTAAAATTCCAAACACATGACCAAGACCCAGATAGACATCAGGTAAGAACCATCCAATGTCCTTATTGCATTTAGGCTTTGAGCTGGCTTTCCATGTGACATGAGTTGCCTGAAGAATGTATGGAAATTCAAGGGATACAACTACATATCTGTATTAAATCATTTTCTTATCAAGGTGTCAGTACAAAAGATACCATATCTCAACATACTGAACTCTTTACTTTCCTGATTCTCAAAGCATTTGCTCTGAAAAGGGCTGGATTGTTGCAGCAGAGTTGGTGGAAGGCATTGTGGTCTAATCCCACTGGATTAGACTTCATCCTCAACCAAGAAGCAAGTAGTGAAAGAGCTAGTAGTGAAAGAGCTTTTATGAGCTTTTGGATGATTCTGGGATGAATTAGCTTTTGCCTTTAGCAGCACACACCTTGTCACGCAGTTGTGAAGAGAATTGCGTGTCTGCGAAAGCCACTAGTTTGAAAGGTAAAGCTCTTCTGAGCAGGAGCCAGGGGCCCTGGCAGAGTCACTTTCACAGCAGTACTGTCCTGCCTTCTCATCTCCATGGCCTGTCAGCCAGAAAGAAAAGCTGGTCCCAGCGGCAGCATGTGTTTACTTCTGTACCCGCTCGTGGCATTCAGGTACCTTCTTTTGTTCCCTAAGGACCATGATATTCTGATGCACCCCAGGGCATTGCCATGGAGAGAAGAGCACAGGCAGAGTGGGAGAGGTGGCTTGGGAGCTACAGAACCTTGTTATTTAATCCACACCCCAGGTAACTGTTATAAACCCTGAGCTATGTTCTAAGTCTAGCAAGGATCAGGCCTTTTTTACTGCAGCATTTAAAAATACCTAAGCATAAACTCATGACCTCGGAGAGGGTTTTTTTTTAAGCAGTATGCTTACCACATTGCAGTTTTGGGAGTTGGCCCAAAAATCTCTCTGAGGCAAGACCAGAATAGCATCCTTATAAACACATGTGAATTGGAAAGGATTATAAGGATTAATGAATGCTCATAGCTCTCCTTAGGTAGACACTGACTTGCTAACCTGAACTAAACCACAGTTTTTAAAGTGCATAATTGTGAAAACTTAATGTTATTTTCCCTACAGCATCCCATCCGGTGTTGTTGTTCATTAGTTGATAATCTTCTGTAAAGCTTTATGCTTGGGAACACTTCTCTGCAAGAGCCCAAACCACAATCCTTCCTAGTTTTAATAGCAGCTGTGCCATTGGTGTCAGCTGGCTTTGGGTCAGGCCCGAAATGCATATAATATTGAATTATGTGGCAACTGTGCATTTTCCACTGAACTCAGCAATGACAAAGTGGTCTCCCACTGTGTATTGGAGAAAGGTGGGCTCCACAGAAAAGTGAGGAAAAGTGTCCCAACAGTATTTGTGTAATTATTGGCCATGACTGCTGCTACTTTCATTACAGGAAATGTTTCCTTAAAATTGCTATGCTGCTGGTGTCGCCCAATCTCCGGTCACTGCCTGACAATATTAATAAGGCAGTGACAAAGTTGTGTCAGAAAGTTCCAGCTATGACTTTATTTACCCTTGAGGGCAGATAGAATCTCAGGAGGAGCTCTGAATCCTATTATGGCAAACCGTGGCTGCAGTGCCAGGCTGATGAGATAAAGAAACCCACACTTCCTTGTCTGGAAGCATTATTAATAATGTTTCTGAGGTTGTTCAGTTACTTTCTAGTTTTTCCTCTAATGTAAGGCCACCTGATGTATGTATTTACTATAAATACTCTGTTTGGGATGTCCTTCTTGGTGTGTAAGAGAGATTGCTGTAAGTGATAGGAAGAGGTTACTTACTTCTGTCTCTGGACCCAAACAAAGCCTGTGACTCCAAGGATGACAGGCCAGGACTGCAGCAGATTTGTTACCTATGGTCACCCCAACATGTGGCAGAGAATGCTGACTCTGCTCCACTTTTGATGTGAATGGAAGCAGCTTGCATCAAACTGCAACAATGGATGCTGGGACCTCGGAGGGGCCACAGCAGCCCACTGCTGGACAATGATGCTTTTGACAAACCGGCAGCAAGGCAATTGTTTCCAGCAATGGTAGCCCCCACAAAACTGGATAATGAGATTTTTTTCCATGAAGTCCCCACAAGAGATTTGTTTGCTCAGGAAACAAAGATGCCTAGAAGGACTTTTAAGTCTGTAAATGAGACTGTGTCTTTCCTTTTCATATTTACAACATGGCTAACCCTGTCATCTTTGATAACAACACCAAAAGGACTGTTTTCTTAGAAAACAAACCCTCATTGTTCAGGAAATTACCATTGAAATTTATTTTATTAAGTCTCTTCTGTTTGGCTGCCCATGGTGTGGGAGCACTGAAACGCGTACAAAGCAGAAAGACTGCTGAAGTCTAAATCAGACTTTAATAAGGGAATGTCATGTTTCATTTAAAAGATTCTCCTCACCTTCCTTTTTGTGCCATCAAGTGAAAATAAAAGTAGGGCTATAACTGCATCACTGCCTCCACTCCATATTATCTGTGAGATCTCTCACATTTCTTTCCACACCTTCTCTACTCCTCCCTAGTTTTGCTGCTTGCTTAGCAGGCTGTCAGGATCCCGGCACCCTCTCAAATAAGCAGATGACTAGCTGTGGTCCTTGTTCATTATGGGGTGACAAGCTCAAGGAATAAATACCTACAACATGGAAAGTTTCGTGCCTCAGGATGTCAGCGTGACATGGTTGGGTGGAAAATGAGGTGGCCTGAGCTTCCCCACTCTCTCTGGAGCGTGAAATTGGACAGAGACTGACTCTGACAGATGCTCACCCTCTTTGGGGTCTTATTGCTGCTCTCAGACCCATTCTGTCATGTTGCTGCATTATGCTCTTACAAACTACTGTCAAATCTTGCTTTTCCTTAGAGTGCTTGACAAACATTTTGGCCCAAATCCTTCTTTTTATTACCCCTAAGCATTTTCTTCTTTCATTCTTGTATCCTATGCCCTTTCTTCCTAACTCTTCTTTTTTTTTTTGCTTTCGGTGGTTTTTCCACATGTGTTCTTTTCCATACTTCTTAATTCCTTTTTCCTTTGTATCTTCCTTGGAATCAAGCCAGTTTATCCCCAAAGATGTATAGGATATTAATTTCCTTGGCCATCCCTGAATTCCTAATTCCAGTTTTGATCCAAACCAAACTTTATGGAACCCCCGTAGGGCTCCCAGGACTTCAGAGAAGTTCTGTGCACCCATTGGGATGACTTTGGATAATGGGGACCCAAACTACAGTTCCTTCAGGCAGGGATTTTTTGTCTCTAAATTCTTTTGTCTCCAAATTCTTTTGTCTCCTAAATCCCTGGACCCCAGGCTAAACGGTGTTGCATCGGTGATACTTAAGATACCTAGCGTAGGTCCTCGGAGAGGGTTTGAGAAAGCTTATTTTTGGAGCTGTGAAAAATAGAGCAGTGGGGAGAACCAGTGGCTTAGAGCTTCAGTTCCATCCCTACCCCTCTCTCTTTAATGGATTGCAAGGATATTTGGTCTTCAGGAGGCTGTTACAGTCATTACTAGAATTGAACATTGATCCTGAAGTTAGTAACAGTGTATTGTTAAGTGGTAATAATAAAATTGTAAAATTGAAACTCCTGTGTCACTGAGTTTAGTCTTCTCTCAGGTCATCACATCATACACAACTTTACCTAAAAGGTAGATGTTTCAGTTTGAGATAGCAGTTTGCCTTCTTAAACTGGGAAACTACATCACTGAGAATATTGCATTCATGACAGGATTTTGCCTTTTGAACATGAAACTGTGATTATAAAGGATCTCTCACCCCAGAGGCATCACTGCTACCTCTGAGAGTGGTAGGCTCACTTTCTTCTTTGCCTCAGCAGGCTCATTCTTTGTTGGGTAGCATAAGCTTTCATAGATCTGCACTGCTAGATCCTAGGTATGTCATGGAGCTGGAAGTTAACTTGGAAAGGAAAGAAAAAAACAAAACCCAAAGAAAAAGAAGAATATTATCTGACTGGATGAGATGAGCCCCACCATAGAGCAATATGAATTCTAGAGCCAGAACCTTGACACAGCTGGAAAGAAGAGCCAGGAGAGTTCCAGAATACCTCTTCTAAGCAGTCTGGACTTATGCCATGTTTAAGTGACTCTTTGCTGCAGACTTAAAATTACCTCTTTTGCTCGCCTTCATAAGAGACAAGAATTAACCAGCTGCACTTCACTATGCTTTATCTGATGAAGCCTTTTTCAAGGCTTTCATAAAAGTAGATGACATTGTTTTGAGTAAAAGAGAAGCACAGTTTAAAAGGCTGAGCACTTGATAGTTGAAGTGACAGCTGTTGGTGTGGGCAGGCACTCACTGGATGCTGTACATTTTTCTTTGGCCCTTGGAGCAGATAGGAGTGCAGAGGTTATGAGACACAACTGGTTGTTCTCTGGAGTTCTCTGATTATAAAGATCCCTTCATCTGGAATAGCTGTGAATATATCACAGTAACAAGAAGCCATATTCTGCTTAAACTGCTTTAAGCGAGTACACTTAGCAATTTGCCATGCTCCAGCTTTTAATAAACACTTATCAGAAATATTTTATGATAATTTTTGATCAGATACATGCAAACATTCAGAAGCAGCATTCAATGGAAATTTTCAAAGCTTTACCACTAAAGTCTCTCAGTGGTCTGAATTCATCTGTAGGTAGGCTGATCAAAAGTAAACTGCTATTGGCATCTAAATGTAAAAGATTCAGTTTGTAACTAATCACAGTCCTTTGTAAAGCCAGATGAATAGGAATTATTTTAAAGGCTTTAAACATATTTTTATTTCTTATCTTCTTTATTAATATTTTCTGTGGCAAGATGCTCAAGCAAAGCAAACCAATCTGCAACCAATCTGCTATGATGTTAATTTATTGTACGTGGAAGTCCAGGGATGTGCCAAACAACATACTGTTTAGTGAATATTAACTCCATTTTTAGTGTCCTGGTGTGCACAGCCAAAGGGGCTGATCTTTAGAAAACAGTGTAAGCCAACAAAACCCACTGTTTCATCAGCATGAAGTATTCAGGAGCTAATGCAACTTTGTAATAATAGACCATCTTAACAATATTTGAAATGGAATGATCCCAGGAAGGACTGATATCTGTTATGATTATTTGTACTTAAGTAAAAGCAGATATTGGATTCACCTTACTTAAATGATGAAATCAAAGTTCAATCTAGAAGTTACTTGCCAATCCAAAGTTTCCTGGAATTAGCTCAAATTATAAAATATGTTTGATCCTGCCTCAGAACAAGGTCTGATCATTGAGTCTTTGATACCTTCCAACCCAATATGTTATGATCTGTGGAGTCAGTGTAAAAATATAATGGAGCAGATGAGCATCTCACCTGGCAGATCAAAAGGGCAGAAAGATAAAGTGGCAGCAGGCAGTGCTATTAACAAAACAGAAGATACAGGCAAAAGCACTTTCTGTCTTTGCCTTTTATCTCCTGCTGGAAATTTTTCCTGCTTTGTAGTTACCTCCACTTCTGTATTTCACATGTGCTATACTGATTTGCTGATATGTAGTTGTGGCACTTTTATTACCCTTAGCATCACCCTTGAGCGTAGCTCACACTTTCCAAACAAACACACTTGTGGAAATGGAATAATGCATTGGACAAGTGCTTGTTCTTGACTTTGAAGAGCTGTGGCTTTTACGTGTCACCTTCATGGTTTTGAGTTATTCTTTCTCACCTTTTACTTGTGTTCCAAGCAATGTCTCCTGTTTTTCTTGGTTTTTTTTCCAGGTAATGTCTGAGCTTTATGCTTCTTAATTGCAAAGCACCATGTATTTGTTGGTTTCTCACAGGCAAACAGATGGAAAGTCAAAACACATTCACCTGGTGGTGCCAAGCACAGAAGTCATCACTGCTGGATTTAAATGTAATGCTCTTTACAGAAAGAAAATGCTGCTACCAGTGCAGCTGGTGCATGCATGGAAAATCAGGTTGTAAACACAAAATTAAAGTAACTATTACACATTTGCCTTTTTCCCTTCTTCTCTCTATTAATATGTACCTTTTGTATTTAAATTATTTACCAATAGAATGAGTGTTTCTTGTTGTTTTTCTCCCTCATCACATCCTTGAATAATGAATACAAGCTATATTAGTGTAAACCCTATTTGCTGGCTTCGTAAAACAACAGCTTTTCTCATATACTGTCCCTATGTTGACAGACCTCAGAGTGTTAAAATTCTGTACTTTCATTTCGAAGTTTTTTTTCCTGGCTGCTTTGTGTTGATGTTGCAGCCCTGTGGCTGCAATAGGTGCTTTTGTGTCTGCCGTGGAGTTGTTAGTGCTGGTGCTTACTCTGCTGCCTCCTGTTTCTAGTGAAATCGATGGTTTCAGGTCCTCTTTGATCTGCCTTAATTACAGAGGGGCATGAAAGCTATGTTAATTGTTTAGCTTCTGACTCCAGTTCTTGTCCTCAGATACACATTTCTCCTCCCATATTGACTCTGTGGATACAAACACTTGGTTTTTATGCACTGATGGACCGTGCCTTTGCCAGTTCCCTGTGACCAGATTTGAGCAGCAGTTCATTCTGCTCAGTCATGTGCTGACAGAGGCAAAACCAGGCTCCTTATTTCAGAATTGCTTCCTGTTAGGTGTGAAACTGAGAAAATAATTCTCCTTCATATTGTTTTCTGCATGCTTATACCCCACTGTGGAGGTATTAATCTCTCTGTTATGGGCAATATTAATAATTGACAGAGGGCAGGAAATGCAAACAGACTTTATCTTAGCATCATGCATTTATTTAACAACAACGTATTCATTTTTAATGGCATTATGGATTTTTAAGTAGGGGAAAAAATGTGCATTTCTCACCGGGGTGTGATTGAGGTCTTACATTCCTATATGGGAGAAAAAGGTCAGACCTGACCTTGAGGCATTTAAACACAATCTTAAATAGCCATGATAGTATTGAAATCTACTAATTCTTTTAAAAGTATCTTCAAAGGGAACTGTGATAGGGTGCAGTCACTGGAATATATTTCTTGTAGGTCCCTGAATTTCTATCTAAACACATAACAAGCAAGATAGCACCTCAGACAATCTATTAAGTACCCTAATATTTGAGGGGTAGATCACAGACTGTACTACCACTTACTAGATTTAATAGCTTTTGGGAAAGTATGCTAGCAAAAACTTACAAGCAAACTCCCAAAACCAAACATGATGTGGGAGCCTACTCTGTTGTAGACTTTACCCTGCTATTCATGAATAATCAATCTCGAATCTCTTAAGTGCCTCAAATACATTTAAAAATACAGGCCATAGAAAGTTTTTCTTATCAGGTTTGAACATGCCTTCTTGGGCTAAGTGCGCTCCAGCTCAACCTGTTTCACAAGAGCCTTTTTCACTGGATTTAGGGAGGTCCCCTCCACAGGTCTTGGTGGTCCCAGCCTTGTGCTGGTGTTTGTGAAACTACATAGCAAACTGAGCCAGGGAACTGGCCTGGTTGAAAAAAAAACCAAACTACAACCCCCAAAAAAACACAAAACCAGGGAAAGAGGGAAAAATATAAAGGTCATGAGATTCCCAGGATTTGCCCTTTGTATGGCAAACAAATCACTGGAGGTAGAGGAGAGGAACTGCCCTTTGGCTTAAATGAGAATTGCTGCAAGCTATCTAACCTCAGCCTCAGGGTGCAGCCTTTCAATGATGGCACAGTTTCATTAGTCATCTTAGAACATAAATTCTCTGATCTGAGCTTGTTAAAATGGCCTGGAGCAGACCTTCTGCACTCATGGAGATTTGGTCAAACTGTGCTCAATGGCAGGTCAGCTGGAGGTCACTGTTGCAGTGCTCACCAGCAGCAGTTGTCTCTAAAAGGGCCTCAAAGTCACATTTAACATCTTTCTAGCTGAGAAGACACCTTGCCATTATCTTCAAGATGACCCTAGAGAAGTTCAGCCTTTTATTTTGCATTTTAGCTAATTTCTTTGTAAAACAGATGTAAAAACATTTGCCTGCCTCCAATATGACAGGCATAGCAAGCAATGGTGGTTGGGGGCTTTCTGAGGAAGCAAATTCCTATTATCAGAATCAGATGTGGCTCACATCTTTGATCTTAATCACCTGACTTGGGACATCAGTTGCAACCTTCTAAGCAAGAGAGAAGCTCTAACCTACCTGTCTGCTGCCTGCTGTAGAGGAGGAGTGCTCAGTGGTTTGGTGTCAGCACTTCATAATTTTTCAAGAGTCAATACTGAGATAATTCTAAAGGAGGACAGGAAACAACTTTGAAATCCCAGGAATTTTTGAGGATGGGCAAACATGTTTCCAGATCATTACTGAGCAGCCAAAAGCTTGGTGAGAGATAGGTATTTTAAGTGCTTTGAGGAACGTAAGTGATAATAAATGTTAACACACACAGACACACACACACACACACACACACCCAAACATGCTTTATTTTCCCCCTCTCAGATTATCTTTGGCCAGGAGAAAACCCTACTGCATACTTTGGCATGGAAATATTTGTGTACATGTGGGCAGAAGCTGAAGTTGCCTGCAGCTGACTATGGGTGGTAGTTTGTGTTTATTTTGTGGTGGTTGTCTTAGACAAAGTCCTTTGGGGATCAGGTGCTTTCCCAGCTGGAAAGGGCTAGGATGGGAATTGTTCCATAGTGGCATGCCATACAGATGTTCCCAACTCA
Source organism: Polioptila caerulea (assembly GCA_013397295.1). Classification (NCBI taxonomy): domain Eukaryota; kingdom Metazoa; phylum Chordata; class Aves; order Passeriformes; family Certhiidae; genus Polioptila; species Polioptila caerulea. The sequence continues at coordinate 150,537 of VYXF01006310.1, read as the reverse complement.
GCTTCACAAGGCCTGTTTCTGCCAAGCTTTCCTCCCACGAGCATGCCTTCCTCGGACTATTTGTTTCATTGGATTTCAAGGAAGAACATTTTCATGCAGGTGAGAGCAGGCTAAGGTGAGGTCTTGTGCCTTCTCTCTGGTTTGGCCAGACACAGAATAACATCATGGCTTCAGGAGCTGTAAAACTGCTCTAGTGTCAGGTTGTGTTTGAGTTTAATGTGCCCTCTTTCATAGTGTACTGACTCAAAGACCTGCAGTGAGACTGAGCTTGAGGATATTACTTCAGTAATGTGGCTGGAAGGGCTTCCAGATCAGAGCAGATTGTAGTCTGTTCAGCCCATACTACAAGTAGAGCTCGGGGATATGTGTACAGGTCTGTTAGACATGTATTTAACACCTCTTTCTCTTGCAATATGGGATAAGATTGCATCTAACATCATTGCCTTGGAGGATTTGTGCCCCTGAAGTGACAAAATACTTCCTCTCAGCCAGGTAAGATCCCACAGAGAATCCTAACAGAGCCCAAACCAGCAATCTAACCCCCCCTAAATTCCCCACCACAAGTGTCTCTGCCTAAGCAGGACTGTCATAATTTAAAAAACAAGATAAAGAACAAACAGAGGCACCTTCTGAATTAGTGGAGAGCTGTCTAATAGAGAACTCTCTAAAGTCCTGCCATTGTTCCTGAGAAGAATGATTTTGTCCAGTCCCAGTTTTGCTTAAGGAGAGATATCAAAGGAAGGAGTGAAATAAAGACAAGCTATTATAAGCACAAACACTTTCATTTCCCTTCATCCAGAATACTGAAATCTGTAGGATTCTTGTGTATGTATCTGGCAGCGGAATTGTACCTCATCATTTGTGGCTTCTCTGTTGTGTCATTTTTTTTTCTCACTTTGAACTCCTCTGGTTCTTTTAAGCTCTTGAATAGATGTGGTGACACAATGGCTTTCCGTGCTCCCTGCCACTGCCATGATCCCTCTGATAATTTTGTCTCCTGAACCACCCTCTGTACACTCAGTCCAAAGTTTAAATCAGGTGTTGACTGCAACTCTTTCAGCTGTGTTTGGTGGAATTTTACTGCTTTGGAGTCATGTTAAATCTGATATATAGCTCAATCTACACAGCCCACAAAAGGTAATTGTTCAATTTTATTTTTATGGTGCTTCAATTTACAGCAGGTAGTTAGATTTTGTATAGGCTTATGCATTTCAGATGGCAAGGCCCCATCATTTTAGTGCAAAAGTTTCATGTACCCACCTGCAGACTGTGTTTTTAAAAGCCTGGAAATTTTTTTGTTCTGAGTTCTGGGACAACTTTGTTACTTCCTGTAGTTTAATATGATGTAGGATTAACTATACCCTATAGGTAACTCTGCAGCTTTTGTCTTTGTGTCTGAAAAGAATGTTTTAGAGGTGTCCAACCACACGGAGCAGGGAGGGAACATTCTCTATGTTATTACTTCGCCATTCTTCAGCAGTAGACTGGCCTTTGCTATGTTGCAATGGTTCTGCAGCTTCAGGAATTGGATCTGAATTTCTCATTATGATGGGCTATTTTGTCTGTCAAAATTGTATTATTGGGGTCCCAAGTATATTATGAGCCTAAAGAGCGGCCCAGCCAATGATCACCACCACATGCCACATTTAATTCAAGCTGATTAACCTTATGAGATACTAAAAGGAAGATAAGTTGCTGACTTTGGTGGAAGACTTGGATGACAATCACCTAGATTAGATAGCAAAGTGGCAGAAGGTGAAGCAGTTTGGCTTTCTCAGGAGACTTCACATAGCTGTTTAATTTAATGGTATTCCATTAAGCAATAAATACTAGGAAGAGAGTCTGTGGGATGTTTCTTGTTGGCTTCTCCATGCCAAAGCCTTATGTCTTTGTCTAGTGGCCCACTTCAACATTACAAAGCATTACAGAGCAAAGAACAGTCTGTTCTGATGCTGTAAGTGAATTTCATCTAATATTCATCTAATATCCTCTCACCATAATGGTCAGTACATCTGAAAATTCTTCTGGGTGCTTCATATTGGTGCTGAAGGGAAGATCACTTTCAAAACTTTATCAGCTGGGAACATGTGTGTCATAGAAAATACTTCATGCTTTTTCTTCCCATACCTTGGATGTTGCTGAAAGGTTACCATCAATAATTTCTTCAGTGCTAGCTGTTGCTTTTGCCTCTGTATCATTAATAAATTCAATAACCAACATCTCTAGCATGGTATTTGTGGGCATCCTGCTGTTAATCTTTTGCAACAGTAAAAGCAAGCTGACTATCTTTGATCTCAGTCTCTTAGCCACTTTCCAATGCATGATGAAATGTTATCTCTCATCCCATGACTATATCATTTTTTATAAGTCTCCAGAGAGGGACTTGGTCAAAAGCTTTTGCAAGTTTAAATAAATGGCCTCTGGTGGTTGCTAAGGCACAGGGTATTTCAGCTGTCATTGTGAAAATTGCGAAATGCAAGAATATTTGCAGGCCAAGCTTTCTTAGTCCCCCTAGCTGCCCTTAACTATCTACATGCTAGCTGCCTAAGCTGAGTGAGTCACCTAGGCTGCCTTTAGCCACTGCTGAGAGAAAAAAGAACCTCCAAAGGGCAATTAATTTTATCCTAAAGAGGTACGTTTAGAGGTTTCATTTGCCAAGATGCTAACTTCAATGACAGACCTGGTTTAGGTAGTTTCTGCTCCTGAATTTGTAATTCACATCACTTTGAAAGTGCTAGTACAGCTGTTGCTGGGACCATGCTAGAGGAGGGAAATGGAGTGGATTTTTTTCATTTTTAACCTCACAAGAGACTCTTGTGGAAATTAAGAATATGGTTTTGCAAGCCTGCTGAGCTGATTAAATGGCTGATTGACACTGAAAGGTGAAGGTCTGGGTCATCTTCCCTCTGCCTCTCTGACAGAGTGGTCTGGTCCTCCCTTACATGTCCAGCTGTGTGTTTCCATCCTTTCTCTGTGTCAGCACAAAGCTCCTGTACTTGCATGATGAACTTGGGAAACCATCAAACAGAATATGGGCATTACCAAGCATAATCATTTCTTTAGATACTCTATAACCTTGATTTTGTTGTTGCACACACCAGAATTATAGCACTGATGGTCACAGAAGGCATCGTGGAGGAGGTTGGGCCAGACCACTTGGCAGTAGTGTGTGTTTGCATGGATACAAAATGATTCATGGATCCAGATCATTCAAAGTCGCTGGATGAGAGTTAAGGCTATGTCATGTTTTGAAGCAGGTTGCCCAAGACTGTAGCCAGATACTCAAAACCTGATTGGACACTGCCCTGAACAACTTGGTCTAGCTGGCCCTAATTCAGCAAAGCATTTGATCTCAATAATTTCAAGAGGTGCTTTCCAACATCAACTGTACAGTTATTCCTTGATTCAGGACTGCTCCACAAAAAGGCTGTTTTTACACTTGTCACGTCACTTGTTTAAATCAGAATTAAAAGCATGGTTCCATAAACAGTTGTGATGGAAGTGGCAAACTGGACCACAAAAGTGTGAAAAATTAAATTTAGAATGGTAGGAAATGGAAATCTTACAATTTTTGCTGTTGCAGTCAGCATCTAGTTGAACAACCTTTATAATAGTCTGGAGAAATTTTGTTCACTCCAGGCACCTATTTCACTTCACTGATTGAAGGGGGAGGCTTGATTAGTGGCTTGGATTAAGTGGCTAACTTTCAGATGGTAAAGTTTGTCAAGATGAGTGTTACTGTAAGCTGCTACTTGTTAGTGCTACTTGAGACCCAGAATGCAGTAGTTGTGAAGGATTTACTAGAATAGCCTCAGAGGGCTGAGGAAAAGCCTTTCATAATATGGTAAAATAATTTCACTCCTAGGCTTGTATTTTGATGTTAATGTAATGCTTGGAAAACTTGTCTGATCACTCACTGCACTTCCCTGATTTCCTGCCTCAAACTGATTTAAGTGGGGACTCCATTAGGACATCAGAAATGATGCGGTAATTTGGTGTGCTCAGAGCCTCTTTACTTATTTAAAGAGAATTAAGGCAATGAGTGAGCCATCTATTATTTATTGGTAGCTCTTAAGAAAGCACTATAGTAGATACTGTTGCAAACAGACATATCATGTGATTGAAAAATTAATGTCTGTGGGTGACAGTTTCTGAAAATTGTTTCAGTCTTTCTAAACAAAACCTTTCCAAGCTTTGACAGCTTTGAAAAGATTGCTTTGGAAACTCTTTCTGAATTGTATGAAATGGTATTTTCAGAAGGCACCAAAAAGCCACATAAATTCCTCTATATCCTAAGGTGCCCCAATGTTGTACATCCTTCTTGAATGAGGAAGGCCAGAAGGTAGGTAACCCACCTGGTACATAACCTATCTTTCACTGAGCCTTCAGGAATTAACTGATTCAGTTAATTAACTGATTATCCCTGATTCAGGGGCTAGGAGAGAGCAGGACCTATAGCCTTACGTCCTGCCATGACTTGCTGATTGCCAGGTATTTCCTAAAAGCAGAACCTCCGCAGAGAGGCTGCAGATGGGGTGAGTCACAGTGAAGAAGGGATCCAAGAAGACGTACCCTTGTCTTATCCAGGTGCAGAAGTCTCAATCCCAAATTTTCTTGCCAAACCCGAGACTCATTAGAATCTGAACCATGTGTTGCTGTCTAATGAGAAAATTTACTCACAAATTACTTTTCTTATACTTTGTATACTTAATATCAGAGGATGGTGGAATGTATCCTGTATTTATGGGATGAAGTCAAACTGATAACCAATGGCCCTAGAAACAGTGTAAGTAAGTTACAAAAATACTTCTGCTAAAATACTAGGTTGGGGACTTGTTATCTTAGCTTTGAATGCTTGAAACATTATTGTTGTGTCTGAAATAGATGTCTATGTACACTCTAGAAGAAGAAAGAGGTGGTGCTGGGCTCTAACTCATCTGGCTGATTTTAATCATCTTGCTATGGTGCAGAAACTTGAGTTTGTGCATCAAAACGTTTCTGTCAGTTTCCTTTGACTGCAAAGGAATGCCAGGTGATCACATCCATGTGGAACTGAGTCCTCTCCCAGCGTACAGCAACTGCAGCATATGTGTGTGTCTACCTTCCTGTGTGTGTGTGAAAAGTCTTCCATAAAAATCGGATTGTTGCAGCACAGCATATGTAATAAAAACTTGAATTCAGGACTTCAGGAAATGAGAAAATCAGTGTGTGGCTAGGGGAAAAACATAAAGGAGAGTTTACTGGTTTAATAGCACCAAGACTAAGTATAACTGCTGACCTGTTCTTTAGACTCCTGGAAAACAGGCCCAGTCTGTTGTTCCTATGAGTATTTCACTAAAAAATGCAAACCCCTGCCAGGTGAGATATTTGCTTTTATGTTTCTGTAAAATATGGAGCCATTCAAACTCATTCTAGTCTGCTATTTGTATATGTTGCAATACTTCCCACTTTTTCTATGTATCTTACCAGTGTGCAGAAGGGTCAGCCTTGAGCCAACTGAGGATCCTCCATCTGTATTTGGAAATCACAAAACTGCTGTGTCTTTACATGACTAGTTCAAGCACTGTGCCAGACTGATAGGACTACATAGCTTCCAGATTGCATCTGAATGGCTTGGAGATATGGAAACATCAGAAATGTAGGCATGTACTCTGTTGGACTGGGGAATGTCTGAGTGATATCAAACACTTTGTTGGGGGTTTTTTTCGGGAGGGTGTTGTTGAGTGTTGTGCAAAAGAAGTAAATGAAAACAGTCACTAGAGTGATGAGGTCTGCTTTCTCTGTAACTAGTTGTGGCCCAGCACTGAAGTCCTAAGAACTGAAATACTTAGAGGAGATTGGAATTTTGCTACTGGGTTCTTTCCAGCTGTAAATATCACTAACTCTGATTTGTGCAGGCAGTTTTCGTTGTTATGCAGCACTCGTATCTGACTAAAACTGAAAACTTGTAACAAACAGGAAATCAAAGGACATAAACCTGAGGTACCCTTTTAGTTTCAGTGTGATTTTGAAGGACCAGTTGTTCTGCATCAGCACTGGAAATGCTTCAGTTTGTCTTAATGCATATCAATACAAAAAACAATCAATCTCAGAAAGTACCTGGTTTCCATTGGCAGAAAAAAATGAACTAACTTCTTGGGGCATTTTTTAATACTGGTTTTGAGTTTTTTCTACTTTTACAAAACCTGGATATTTTCCACCCATAACAAACAAATGAATATGTTTAGCATTTCTCCATATACTTTTACAATTCATGGGGGAAGCTCAAGAGGATCCTTATTTCCTAACTTTTCCTATGAAAGAAGAACTGATGACCAAACCCTGCCCCAGTCTGAGACTCCTGTGAAGAGGGCCTTCGACCTTCCTGAATTTTTGCCTGTAGGAAACATTTTTAAAATGATGAATCTGCAAATTCTGCAGAAAAGAGCAGTTAGTGAGTAGTTAGGAAGTCTCATTACCTGGTGCTTCTCTTCTGTTTTCGAACTTTGGTATGGACATAATGTGTATTCTTGTGACCATGCATCCACGACCTTCAGCAGCATCCCCTAGAAAGAGTAATTATTATATTTAGGCACCTGGAAAGCAATGTGCTGCTGCCCTGAATGAGCAGTAAAGAATCTCATGTTACTGGTCAGTAGGTCTGAAGGCTTCTTGACCTGTTCCCATTCTTGACTGGACTGTCTACAAGATCTGTAAAGGGAGGGGACACCTTTTATTCTGCATCTTTATAATCTACAGGAGGAAAAGAAGGAGCAGAGGAGTTTCTTAATGCCTTGCTAGAGCTCATGTTCCAAGCTGTAGTCTCAGCCACTGCATGCATATTTTAATTCATTTGAAAAGTCATTTCTACTAATGAACTTCCTCAGAAATGTCCCGCTTGCTTTACAGTGTAGGCCCATGAGACTGAAATCCTTGTGCATGGCATAAAAGATGGGACCTGCTTTAATTGTAATGTGTTGTTTGCTGACCATTAAATAAAGATGAAATAAATTGTCCATTTCCTGTCTCCCAGGCTGGTTGTTTGAGCATATTACTCATCTGGGGAGAGTGCACTGTATTGCCAAGGCTGAGAGCACATACATTTATCATTAGTAACAGCACAGGGATGAGTTGCTTTCCCATAGCCTTGTCTTTTGCTTTTGAGATTAACTTGTTTTCAACATTGCGAATTCAATGTTATGGAACAATTCCATACTCAGTTGTTTAGGAGCCGAATATGGTTTTCCCTCATGTAGAATGCAAGCTCCTGTCTTGAGCAGTTTAGTTTCGAGATTTTACAGTTGTTATTTACTACTGAAATGGTCTATCAAGCCTAAATATAGGGGGAGGAAAGATCTTTTCACCATGGAAGCAGATGCATGCTGTCTTTGCTCTCTTCCATTGGCTCTGTTTTGTTTGCCAGTGAGAATATTTCCTCTGCAGAGTTTATGGACTTAGGTACCTTTAATACAAAATCTGGCATTGAAATAAACCCTACATCAAGGGCATTTGGTATTTGGAGGTGTGGAGCCTTTTTAATCTCTCTGATCCTTGCCCCTACTGTGAAGTCTCTTGATTTGGGTGTCAAATACGGACTGAAATGCATGCTATTGTTAGCCCTTTGGCTTTTAATGGTGACAAGTTTGTTACCTGCAATGGCAGGATGGAGAGAAGGGACAAAGGAGTGATGCAAATGAAAATGATCTATTATTCTGCCTTGTTTGGTATGGAGTGATGATGTAGCTTTGTTTTGTTCATTCCTAAGGAGATTCCATGGAGACTTCTTAAAAGTGATGCTTGGGCAGGTGCAGGTGAAAAGGAGTGAGGAGAGCTTCCCTACAGTCTTTAGGCATTGGGGTCAGAACTTGCCCTCTGACTTGCAGCTGGAGCTCCTGCACAAGCCAGGTTCCAAGGTTCCATTGGTGGTTTTGATCCATGTGCCCTACCAGCCATGCTGCTGTGAATTCATGGCATCCAGAGGTCATTTTAGCTTTGTATGTCTGAAGAGGCCCTTGGGAAGTGTGTTACCTTTCCCTCAGCTGCTGCAAAGAGGAGTACTTGTTTCTTTTAGGTGCTTGTGCCCATCTTGCTGTGGGTTCCACACTTCCCAGCACCTCCTGGTCTCTCTGTGACAGAGGAGAGAGCAGTCCCTTGGAGGCAGTGATGCTTTTATTCCCAGTCTCACAGAGGACAGTGCAAACTGCTGGTGACAGAGGACAGAAAGCCCATCTTCAAAGTGAGGAGGGAATGCAGAGGCTGCCTTGAGTCTGAACGGCCTCACCAATTATCACACCACTGGACAATGAATATTACATTTATTTCTGTGTAACAAAGGATCCAAATTCTTACTGCTTATGGGGAAAAGGTTGGAGGCAGCTCCAGGGCACTGTGTGAAAGGAAATAAAAAATCAGTTGTAAATTGTTACAACCCAGTGGAAAAAAAAGAAAAAAACCCAAAACGCCAGACCGTTGTATTTTATTACAGTGCTAAATCAACAAGAAAGAATGTAGGTAATTTGTCAAGGTGGAATCCACATCCCTTACAGCATCAAACTTTTCTTTTATTAGAATGTCAGTATTCTGATCAAGTGATTTTGCTTAAATTAATAAGGCTTTATGCAAATGAACCCCCCAAAGTGCTAGTTCCTGCTCGCAATAAATTCTATCTGTATGGAAGTGGAGTAGTTGTGTAACTCTCCTTCTCAAGGTGAACACAATTAAATGTAAAAATCCTAACAGACCCAGGGCCCTCAAATCTCTTTATATAGCCACAGTGATAACTGATAATACTTAAAGCTCTGACAGACTTTCATCTGTGTTGTTGAAAGACAGCACTAAGGGAAACACAAGCATACGCAGCTGATCACAAGCAGCAAAAAGAAAGTTGAACAAAGATATTCAACAAAAGCTTTGTCCAAAATCAGGCGATGGATAATTCCAAGCAGAGAAAAAACATAGTTTTTAAATATTTTAATGTTAGTTGCACAATCAATATTTTTCATATATTATCTATAGTATTTTATTGCACTTTCTGTTTTTGTTAATTTCCAGCTCTCCATAATGCTTTGGAACACCTTTAGCAGGCACTCACTCATTTGTAGGGAAGACTGCCTCAGCGATTGTGCCTGCATGGAAAGCAGAGGAGAGGGAGGCAAGGTGTGGGGAGGAATGGGAATCTCTTTGTAGCTGAGTAGATTTTTTTAGGAAGAGAAAGAAAAGATTTCATGAAAGCTTTCCTGTTGCTTGGTTGTGAAGCATGCTGAAATGTAATACAGGTATAATATAGTATAACACTGGATGGGTGGCAGACAAGTGTGGAGAGGGCATGATCTGTGTGGCTGATGTCTGGAGGAGAGACAGACCAACTGTGCCAGTGAGATAACCCAGAAGGTGCTAAGCCTGAAGAAATATTAAGGCTTCCTGGGGGTCCCTTCAGAGCTTTACTGAGAATACCACAGCCACTGGAAGAACCAAAGGCTTTGAGGGAAAGGGTACCAGAAAGTTCTTTGGAGCGAAGAGGGAGATGGGCTAAACTTCTTCAAGAACTGGTATATTGTTATTTCATTAAAAATAATTGACTGTTGAGGTCCTGGAAGCATAATTACAATGCAGGGACTAGGATGGCTCAATCCAGATTCTGTGTGGGAGAAAGACTCCAGGGCATACCAGACCCTCACTTAGACTGTGGTTTCCACAGGTTGTGGATATTGTGTTTTATATTGGTTCTCTTTCCCCTCCTTCCCTAAAAGAACAGACTAGAATGTGAAAAAAAGTAGAGTTTAATATAAGTTGTAATATGTGCTAAAATTTACTGAATAGCTTCTACATAAGGGCTAAATAGGTAGGACTTTCCAGCCTGGAAAAGAGGTTACTGAAAAGGTTACGTGAAAGACTTAAAAAAAGTGAAAGAAAGAAAAGTGAATAAAAGACTCCTATTCATTAGAAACACTGAAAGGCACCAGAAAGTATTAGCAAGCAGTGAGTTCAAAACAAACAAAAGGAGGTGTTTCTTTACTCAGGTAGTGAGAAACGTGCATAGCATGGCTTAAAATGCTGAATTGTCTCTTTTATGAGAGTAATTCATGGCAGGAAAATTCCCCAAGGGCTGTTGAGTATAAGGCCATTGCCTGTGGCTCTGAAAGTCCTTGAGCTTCAGTCTGCAAGCCTGGAGGAATGATCTGGAGAAGGGTCTGTAACAGACTTGCTCTGTTCGTCTTCAGATGGCCAGATGGGAGACTAGGAGGGTCTTTGACATGACCCAATAAATCCCTAATTTTGGTCTAACAGTTCAGGAAGAGTTTCTATCCTGCTGCATCTGTTTCAAAGACCCATCTCTTGGAGGATCATCTCAAAGCCTTTTCAAATATCTTCCTGTTCTTCCACATGCATGTTGCTGCTTGCTGGTTTAACCATATGGATTGCATACAGCTGTGGCTGTGGCCTGAGTGACTGGTGAGCACAAAGGAACAAAATCCAGTGCTTATGCTCTTAAAATATGTTCGGAGTACATTTTAAGCACTTTTTTTTTTTTTTTTTTTAATTGTCTCTTTTTTTATTCCTCCCAGTCACAAACCCACAGCCATACTCTGGTGAGCTAAGTGCACTGGGTTTGTCTGTATTTGTGCTGGGGGAAGCCATGAAAAGGTAAAGATAGCATAAGCTGCCATGGGAAATTCTTGGGTCCAGTGTTTTCCAGAGAGTATGGCAAGGACTGTCAGCCCCTGATATGAAGATAGCCACTTCAGAGCTGCTCTAATTTATGCTTATCTTTCTACAGGCTTTGGAAAACAAGTAACAAGAGAGTAGCATACTACAATTATGCCCTCGATGCACTCCTTATCCTGAGGACCATAAGCATGACAGCCTTTGTTCTCTTTGCTCCTTGTGTCTGTCCCTTAAGAAGGCACAGCAAAGGGAGAGAGGGAAGAAGAGAGGGGAGACCTACATAGGTAGCAGAAGGGTGATTTCTCCTGGTTTTAATACCTTTGGGATTTTTCTTTCTTCTTGGATTTTCATATTTCTAAAAATGCAGCATCTTACTGGTTCGCAAAGCTCACTTTGTCAGAGTAGGATGAAATTTCTAGCATAATGAAGAATCAAGCCTGCTAGACTGCTGCAGGCAAATTGGTCCAGGAGATTTCCAGAGCTACTTTGTCTTGTCATTTGGAATTCCTCCATTCTCCCCATCATCAATTCATCTTCTACATCCCACATCCTCTTTTCTATTTCACATCAGCAAAATGAACAAGACATACCATTCTTACAAAAATAAGAAATCAACTGGAGACTGACTGATACGTGATTTCTCTCCTCACCACCCTCTTTCTCACTCTCAGAAATGTTTATGCTTTCATTCCTCCCCAGCCTGCCAGGAGCAGCCACTAAGGCATTTGACTTTAAATGATGAGTCTGTAGCTGGGGAGGGCGAGAGGGTGGTCTCCTAAGCATGGCTGGGAGTTATTAGTCCAGGTTAATTACTAGGGGAATTTATGTGGCGAGCATCAATCAAGGCTTAGACACATCAGATTCTGCTGTATAAACTGGCCTGTGCCCAAACTGCATAAGACGGCTTTTGTCTTAACATTATTACCATGATTTGCTAGCTGAATGTATAGCTCAAGCATATTCTGAAAATGGGAAAGTCTGGCAAAAACCATCCAACATCCCACAACTGTGAATGTCAGTCTGCTTATCAAATGGAATAAACTTGGATTGCCTGGAGTTAGTGACAAATTATAACAATTTGGTGCTGATAGGGTAAGGTCCAGCACTGGATTACGTGTTGCCTTTGCTTAGGGTTACTGAATCATGCCAGGGAATTATGGAGCAAATGATAGCATGCATGATCCAGCTAGTGGGACTGAGGCAATCTTCCAGACAAAAGCAGGTTTGTAGCACTGGTATTCCTTTATCAAACCAGAAGCTCTTTAAAATACTTGTGAACAACTGAGAATTACTCCCTGCTGGGTCTGACTTTTTGAGACGGCAATATTTGTCAAATAAAAGTGATTGGGTGGTCCATGGTAAGAAATAGTGTTTGTAACTTTTCCATACGGGATACAAAAGAACCAAAGGCAAAGAGCACTGCAAAAAATAAAATGTGTAGAAAAGAATTAGAAAGGCTAGAAATGCAACCTGGCCTCACAATCCCCTATCATTTCCCTTGTCTCCCAGTTCACCACAAGAAGCAGCTCCCAGTTGATCCCCAGCTTTCCTCTTGAGCTCTGTGGAAACCATCTCGTTTGGCACAAGCTTAGGGGAAGTAAGAGACAGTGGGTTGGCTCTCAGCCCATCCTAGACAGGCAAGGGTGTGGGGGATGTGGGCTGGACTCGCTTTCTTATTTCTTCAAGCGCCTGCCCGGGGGCAGTGGCAGTGAACATCTGTCCCCGCTGAGGCCACCACAGCCGGGACGCTGAGCCAGGTGCGATGGCAGGTGAGCCTCAGCCCTCTGGTCATGTGCTCATTGAACTGGGTGCAAACTGTGGCTGAGGGAATGCCTCCGGAATCTGGAGTAAGGGAAAATTATTTAATTAGAACCAAAATCTCTTCATTGAACTCAGTGACCTGCAGCTTAACAGTTATAGTGACCAAATGTACTTTAAGAAAAAGTCTGGAGAAAACCAGACTATTAAATGTCACACAAACTCTCCCTTGGTAAAACCACGCTGCTTAAACTCGTTGCAGCACTTCCACGGCCACAAGACGCAGAGTGCACGGCCGTGGGCTGCTGGAAGAGTCCTGTGACACACGCACAGCCCCTGCGAGCTGGCAGCGATCGCTCCTTGCCGCGGTGTCCCCGCTGCCTTGGGGCCGCCGAGGAGCCGCGGCCTGCAGCCCGCGCTGCGCCGGCTCCGCGTCCCGCCGGCCCGCGGCGGAGCGGAAAATCGCCTGAACGCCTGCCCGGCCTGCCGGCTTTTCTATTAACATTCCTCCGGCTTCGTAAACCTCGGCAAGCGCCACGGAGCTGGGGGTGGGTGAAGCCCAGGCGTTACTGCTGTGATGGGACAGCAGTGCGTGGAGGCAGGGACATCATCTGCTGCTGCTGCGAGCGGGGGACGAGGGCAAAGGCTGGAGTAGGAAATCGGGCACGGGAGGAAAGCAGGGAAGAGGGAAAGCCAGGGATATACACTCCATAGGTAGCTTCCATGAATTCTATCACTCTGTGCCAGACCCTCGCCACGCCCAGCTACTGTCGCTCCTAAGGGTCACGGACTGAACCACACCCGGGTGGTTCGGGCTGAGGGAAACCAGCGAGAAGGGCCAAAGGCTTTGGAAACAGCCCCGTAAGGGGCACCACGGACAGCCTGGGCAGGCACATGCACAGCGCTCTCCTCTCTGAGCTGCAGCAGGAGCAGCATGTGATGAACTGACCACCCCCACTGTCCTCCTCGTGCTCCTGGTGTGGGAGGTGGAGCTGGGATGGAGGAGGAGTAGTGGAAAGTGTTTTTAAGATTTATTTCTCATTATCCTGCTCTGATTTTGTTAGTAATAAATTCAGTTAATATCCCCATTTTGAGTCTGTTTTACCTGTGTTGGTATTTGGTGAGGGATCTCTCACGAACCTTGTATCAACCCACAAACTTTGTTATAGTTTCTCTCCCCTGTCCACTTGTGGAGGGGAGAGATAGAGTGGCTTTGGTGGGTGCCTGACATCCAAGCAGGGTCAAACTGCTACACCCTCCCCTGCAGACGGAAAAAGAAGTGGGTATCTGTGTGGTTATCAGGGAAAACTTCCTTTCCTCAGCGACAGCAGCTCCTCTGTGGATGGAGACGAGGTTTATAGCATATGAATACTATGCAGTAAGGTCGAAGGTTGTAGATATGTTGATAAATTAGCTATAAATTTTATGGGTGAATTCTTCCCAGCACCCTCCTGTTTTATGGTGGAAAGATCAGTACTTGTGCTCCTGCTGGAGCAATGCAGAGTGAGCTCTGTGCATCAAGACTGACATTCCCAAGTGGGAAATAATCTGCTCTCACATAAATAAATAGCGTGCAGCTGCCACAAAAGTTTTTATGGATTCAGGGCAGAAAAAAGAGAGGATAAAGATTTGTGACCAATTAAAATACTTAATATTCAAATGAGCCTGATGTCCTGTGGAGCTGACCCAGAGTGTTTTCTTATTAGGAAGAGCAAAGCCGGCCAACTGGATGCTTTCCCTTCAACAAACTGACTTCTGTAGCTGAACTGATGCTCTCTGGTGCCCTGTGCCTGCATACTGAAGGTGAATCAGACACTGTCTAGAGTGTCATTGTAACACAAAGCAAAGCTCCAAGTGTCATCCTCAAACCATGAATCTTTTCAACTTCCTTCAGCCAATGAATTGACTGATTCCCTCTTGTCTTGCTTTGCTCTGTGGTGCCCATCAAATACAACCTTTCCTATACTCTTTGTGAAATCTGTAAAAACCCTGTGGTAGGTAAGAAGGACACACCTACAATTAATTGATCAGCTGTTAAAATATTTGAAACTAAATAACAAATAAGCTTAAGGGACGAGTCTAAAGACTAGTCTACTGATAAAGAATGCATGTGTCTCAAGGTTTTTGCCAGGTTGCAGTTGGCAATTTTGGTTGCTTTGGTTTTAGGCAGAACAAATGTGGATTTTGCCTTGGTTAACATACAGTACAATACTAATGTAATACCAATTACAGATAAAAAATCTTAATTAAAAACTGAGGAAAGCGTGCTTCGATATTTTCTAGAAAGTAGGATTGGAATGTAATCTGAGTCTTTACAAATGCAATAGGGAATAACAGTTAATCTTGATAACTGACAAATTCCTCATAGAAAGAGCATTTATTTTGAAACAGCAAAGCCCTTCTGCACCTTCTGCAGGAGTAGTCTTGTCTTCAGAAAAACTGCCTACCATCTTGACAAAAGAAATCAGTGTTTGCACTCAAACACAAGACATATGACTGTTCAGTATGTCTTGAAATGAAGAGCATGTTTTCCAAAAAAAAAGGCTAATAGGCTCATTTATGTAATTATTGAAATTTGGCAAATGCTTTACACAATTAGGCTGTTGTGGTCACACTGTCATTTTATTTTTGCTTGCTTCTCACAGATGCCTGGTATTCAGTGATAGCTGAATTCAGACACAATACAGACAGAGTTTCTGAGTTCCTTGCCGCTCTCTGGGTTGGTTGGGTAAAAGTAGGAGGATCCTAATGAAGTCCAGCTGGAGGCAGTGGAGGTCAAATAGCAGCCAGGTGTAAAATTCAGCCAGAAGGTTTCCTGAGTATCGCTGGCCACATCCTCAGGTGCTGCAAATAGAGCAAATCACTGAGCTCAGTGGCTTGGGTTGGTTTCTCTTGGGATGTTCAGGTGCTGCTTTTCTGCTACTTTCTACAGTGGCCTTTTATGCATCAAAAGGCTCTGAATCAAACCTCTAAGTAATAAGTAGGATGAAAAATACAATGAATTTAGGAGCAGCTGCCCAGGAAGCTAACTTAGCAATAAGAACTTGATAATAAAGTGCTCGATGAGAAAGGGAACTGAAATTTGAGAGTAGTAACACACCAACAATGGAGCTCAAAGGAAATGTTTGAGGTTCTCAGATGTCCCACCTGATTTTTGATGCTGAAAAGATATCAGATAGTCAGAGCTAGCTGCACACTGGAGACTGGTGTGAAACATGCTGCAAAGTCTGTCTTCCAGCTGAAAAAACAGCCAAGCGATTACAAGGCAATCTGACTAGCATTATATCTTTTAATATATTTCCAGACTAGGTTCTGAAATCTCCAGAGGATCATGAGCCTCCAAGGTCATCAGGGTTTTGACCTTTCTTTTATTGCCATGGCAACCAAAGCTGTCTTTAGTGTTTAAATTAGTTAATCAATTGCAGTCCTTGATTTATGCTCATTGGCAGCAGCCATCCTTGAAAGTTATTTCTTGACTAATATGTGCTTTTATCACAGGAGAGTATTCCCACACTCCAGTTTAACAAGACCCTTTGATAGAGAAATTCATCATCTAAATTCAGTACTTCACCTAGAGCCAACTATTATGAATTACAATTATAGTTTTGTTTTGGTGTTTTGCCTTTTATTCTGCCTAGAATCATCTTAATTCTGGTTTACATACATCTCCCTTAGAAGGAGATGGAGGTCACTTAGTTGGAAAAAAGCACAGGCTCTGGTTGCTTCCATTTTATAGAATGCTCCACCTTTGCACTGTATGTGAATGAAATTACAGTGCACAAATAAGTTAATCACTTCAAATGAGGTCAAAATATGAACCATTGCCTGTTTAACTGTAATGTTCTGATAATCTCTGAGTCTTCTGATATAGCATGAAATAAAAGATTAAGGGCAAGGTCATTAACTGAAATGCCCTGAGGTTCAGGACTATACATTGTTTTTACTGTGTGGGTTTGGCTATATTGCTCCAGCCCTTGGCAATGGGCTTCCTTGAATTGTAATATACAACTAACACACTGCTCGTATGGAATCAAAATGTTTGAATGGTTTTCTGTTTGAAACAGCACCTTCTTCTCTATTTCTTCTGCTGTTAAACAAATATTTCTGCAGAGGTGTAGGTCCTCAGTTCTGCCTGGCTTAAGAGAGTCACAGGCTCACAGGGATGGGAAGGGACCTCTGAAGGTCTCTAGCCCAAGCCCCTGCTCATTCAATTCCTGCAGGTTGTTCAGGTTGTGTCCAAAGATACAGTCTTCTCTGTTTTGGCACATGCCCACAGCTAGAGTCCTGGATGTCAAAGCCAACCATATTTGGTTGAAACCTGAACACATGCTTCTTGTAATGCCTATCAACACCTATTACTCAGTGGTCTTTCGAGAAAGTCACAGTTTGCAGTGCCAAAGCCCACATGTTGCTGAATGGTGAAAAAGTTTTCACTGATGCAGAGTGGAGCGTGCTGTTTGCAGAGCAAAAACTAATCCCTGCAGTCCAGCGTGGTGATTCTTTCTGTTGCCTTAAACCGGTGGCCCCTGGGGACACGTTTGTCTGGGCTGGCTTCTGACAACATGACCTCATCATTATGCTAAACCCATGTTCTTCCTGTCTTTACACAAATAGTCTTGCAATCCAAATGAGCACACTCTTTGTTATTTTAAAGAGTGGCTGGTACCAAAGCGAATCATTTTTCTTTTGATTAGCATTTTCAAAGGATAACCTTCGTGAATTTTCCACAGAGGCTGCTGCTTCTGTTGTACAGTGCGTCTGGTTGAGTTTTAATCATTTAGCAATTCTTGGCCTCAAAATGCTGTTGTTCCTGGGACTTCTTGAAATCTGTGACATGATGGCCGGTGGAGACAATGCCTTTTTTCTAATGTGTTGCTCATTGCAGAGGCTTCATGTTTTAAATTCTCTGTTTACTGCCAAGGCAGCTGCTGTTGAGGGGAATGTGAAACCAAACAAGAGGTATGTTTGTAATATGCAATGGCAGCACATCTCTGAAAGGCACAGGACTAAGTGCCAGCTCAGGGAATCAATAAAATCAAAATAATTTTTATATGCTTGCTTTATATGGCCTTGGACATATTCCTCCTGTAACTCCAAGAGGACTTTAATTTGTCTAAGTGTTGATGCAACTTTGACCAAGAAGTTGAGGTTTTGCCGTATATATCAGGCACTATCAAGTGAGCTGACAAGCACCACATTTTCAGTTTCTCAGGACCAACACTATCCATTTGCAGAAGGATTAATTAGTTATGGTGCTCAGAGAAAGGGTTTCTGTAGTAACTTAAGGAATATATTCCTTAATGTAGAATAAATGAAGTGGGAGAGGGTATGTAGATTAGGATGCAGCTTGCTCTTTTGTAATATTTAAGCTGGTTGCAGGGTTTCAGAACTGTTTGGGTATCCTTTTGGCACCAGTCCTGAGCCTTTTAATATGCTCCTATTTTCTGACATGGCTTTGTGGCCCAGGGACCCAGGCCCTTTGTGAAGGCAGCAGAACAAGGCAAAGCATCTGCCTGTGCCAGACACGGCATGGCCAGCGGCCGACAGTGACCCTCGCTGCTCCCATCGGCACTCTGGGAGCAGTGGGGGCACAGTTTTGGTTGGAGCTGGGATTTCTTGGGGCCACTGGACACTGTTTAAAAAGTAATTATAAAAACAAGAGGCTGTGATGGTCTCTCCATAAAGAAGAGGTTAACAAGTTTTAAGAGGACAAGATCATGGCACCTCAGAGGAGGTTTGTGTTGGACTTTTGAGCTGCTTTTTGGCACTGTGGTCTGATATGGACTGCATCTCCTTCTTCCCTGGAAACACCAGGGCACCAAAAGTGTGTGTGGGATAATCTATTCAGACCTTGGTTGTATAGGAAACCTTTTAAATTATTGGGCAGCAGCACTCCATGTGAGAGTGAAAGTTTTGTGTGAAAACAGCCTGACAAGGAAAGCAGGGCTAGAGGAAACTTGCAAGTAAAAAATAGGATTTAGTGGTTTCACATTTCCAATAACTGGCAGAAAAGCCATAGGATGTTATCTGAAGAGTCAAACCTAGGAAAAGTTACTGAATGAAGAGATCTGTGTTAACAAGCATATGCAAAATGCGAAAAGCAGAGTTTGCCTTTGATGTCCATGTTATCTGTTAATTGTGGGCAGATAAGGAGTGATTATCTCACATTGATTTCAACTTGCATTTCCTTTCATTATCCACCAAATTTTGCTACTTTGGTTCTTTTTGGGTTTTTTTTAAATTTCTCTGCAATTTGCTTTTTCTTAGCTTTCTCTGCTTTTCCTCTAGTTGTTCTTTATTTAAAGAAAATGCAGAGACTTCTTATTTCTGTCTGGCCACTTGGTCTAATTCCACAGTGGCTTTCCTTCTAGATCACTGCCGCTGGAACAGTATAGCAGGTAAATACCATTTCAGGCACATAAATCTTCCAGATGCAGCTGTTACAACCATGGGTTTTGCTTGAAAATGGAATTTCAGAGTCAGTTAGGATGATAGTTGCTTGGACTCAGGATATTTAAATGTAAGGCACAATTAGGCTAGTATTCTTTTCAGATTTTGGGGGGTTTTATTTAAAGGAGAGGAATCTAATCCTTACACCTACTATTCTCTCTTCATTTTAAGTACCAGAATTTAATAATATCATTTTCTCCTTTTTTCACATAGAAGCTCTACTTTCCCTCATAGACTGCCTTCCCTTGCTGACACAGTATTCATCACTGTTTATCCAAGTGCCTTCCTTCATGTGACTAATCATTTCCATGTGTTTCCCTTTTTACCTTCTCCCTAAGAGCAGTGGGATGTTCAGTGACATCATTGTGCAAGTAGTAGGAAGAGGTTCTGTTTGGGTTGTTCTTTTTTTTCTAATCCTGGTTTTCAGTTGTTTATTCCCCCTCTTCTAGTTAGGGCACAGGGCCTTTCATTTTTCTCCTTCTTTTTCAATTTGCTTTAATGCCCTTCAACATCCTCAGTCATCCTCAGTATACCTCCACCTCCCAAATAAGCCAGGATCTGAGATGATTAATCATGGCAGAGCAGTTTATTTTCTCTAAGGTATACATAGCTGAGAAAGATTTAATGGGCTTCAAAGGACAAACTCAGAAACAGCAGGACATTTCAATTATCTCTTTGGAGAGACGGAGGGATTGTGAGGAAAGCAATAACTGTGATACAGATAGATGTTGCAGTGAGGGGAGAGGATTTGCTTGTAAAAGGCATTAGCAGGGCACTCCCCTGCTGTCTGACACCTGACAACAGGGGTTGCTGCTGAAAGCCTGTTTTCAAGATTCACTCTAGCCGTGCTGTTCTCTTCATCCAGGATTGTTTCTAAACAAGTGAAAGCTCATAACAGATTGACTTTTCCAAATTAGCTGAGCATGGTGTTTCCTGTTGATTAACGAAAGCCCAGCAGCCAGTGAACCAGATGATGACAAAATTAGGCCTATATAGCACTCAGTCCAGTTCGTGCAAGCCTCTGCACCAAGCAGTGTCCCTCCTATCCCTTCCCCCTGCTGAGTAGTTGCTGTGTTGGAAAGCATGACTTTTAGTCATCCTTAAAGTATTTGGGAGCTTGCCCTGAGATTGCTGAAGAAGTTTTCAGGATGAGGGTCACCAAGGGGGGAATAGAGAGAGCCCAAACCAGGTGTTGCCCTCAATGCCAGGGGAGTGCAAGCTCCTGTCCATTGGGAAAGCAAAATCATTCCCTGAGGGGTTGGTTTCTGTCCCACTTGTAGAAACTTTTAATAAATATGAAGCGCTTAAATATTTTTTGCATTAGATGGAAAAATAGGAGTTTTCCCTGCCAAGCAGTCTCTCTCACTCTTTGTTTCACTGAATAGTTATTTCTTCCATGCAAGCCCAAGCCCTAGGACTCACAAGGGCTGACTTCAACGCAGAGCAGGGGGGGCCAGGAGGGAACAAAATCTGTTGCTGAGGCGCCCTGGTTGCATGTGTGAACTGATGGGCTATTGGCCCTACTCTTGAGTGAATCTGCCAAAAAATGAGCTTTTTCTGGCCTTTGTTGTTATTCAGAGTGTTGACACAGAAACAAATTTGTTTGGGATTTTTTGTTTTATTGACAAATACTTGGGAAAAACCCCCAACAAACCATATTTTTTACTTCACCTGATTTATTATAATTTTTTAACAAGTCAGTGCTGTTTTCATTTTTTATTCAGGGGCCAATTGTCATATAACCCTGCTAGAAATAATTACTCAATAATTGTTTCTCTCTTTCTACTCTTTCATTGCAGAACTGTTTCATTTGCAGTTCTGGTGCTTTACTTACTTGACAAACAGCCTTCATTTTATAGCTTAATGCTATTGGGCTATCATCTGCTTTTTCATTTTGTAACACTGTTTAGCACTAATGATTCATGCAGATAATGTATACACTGTGTAACAGAAAATAAATGTCGTGGGGTTTGCTGAAGAAAGGTAATACAATATTTGAGAGCCTTGTTCCCTGGAGAAAGGAGACTGTAATTGTTTCCAGAATACACATGCCTGATGACTTTTGAGCTTCCCAGTCTGGAGGACTGAGCTCCCACTCTCCACTGCCTTCCCAGAGCAGGCTGAGTTCAGCCCCGAGGAAGGTGTGCAGCACAAGCCCCTGTCTCCAGCAGGGAAAGAGGTGTCCATCGGCACTCTGGAGCTGCTGGCTGGCGAAGGGCTGGGAGTTTACAAGTGGCTGGTGACAACTCCCCGAGTCCCTCTTTGGGGCAGCAGCGTTGCCCTGTATGCCTGCAGCAGTTCATGTAGAGCTGTGACCATCAGGGGTTTGGGATTGGCTTTCCTCCACTCTGGCCTCACTCCTGGAGTCCCTTCTCTGCTACTCTGAGTAGTGGTAGCTGCTGGAGTTTGGCGGATCCGACGGAAGAACACATTGAAGCCATAAGAATACACCCCATCCATCAAATACCTCGAGGGTGAATTGCTGAGTTTGTGAGGCTTTCTGGCCTAATCTCCACAGCCTGCAATGGTTTTGGTAAAGGACGCTCACCACAAATCACAGTCACAGGTGTTTTTTCCTGAAATCCAGAGGTCATAACTAATGGCCAATAATTTCAAAAGTAAGCAGTGATTATAATGCCTCGCACCTCGTGGGATCTTCTCAGGAAAGGCTGAATTTCAGAGGCTGAGCACTCAATGCCAGGCCTAGGCTCAGCTGTTGCATGTTGAGCCCCCCTCATTTCATTAGTGATGCCTGATGCAGCGTGCATGTCCAGACGGGCTCTGGGGGAGCAGCTCTGCTCCTCACCAATTAGTGATCAGAACAGAATTCAGGCTACCATTCCATGGTCATTAATTCTGGATCTTTGCACTGCAAAATTCACCCGGGGAATCCAGGACAGGCACTAAGCAATGGTCATATTCCTATTGAATTTGCCAAGGTGCACACTGAGCTTCGTGCTGGCTGTTGGGTGACAGATGTGGTTTGGCCTGATGTTGCTTTAAGTCTTTTGAAACAAAGTCTTCAAGTAAAAAGGAATGCTTTCGAAATTTAGTCCACTTTGAATAAACGTAGTGAATTTTTCCTGCTACTTTATACTGTGTGCCTGTTGCAATTCTTGCTCTGATACAAGGCACCTTATAACTGGATAAAGAGTCTTATGGACTCTTGTGGACATGCCCACATGTAATCCCACACAGTACTTCAAATCCTGAATACACAAGCAACACCCCGTAACTACAATTCATGCTCTTTGTAGAAAATTTCCTTCTGCTCTCCTTTTCCCAGGTTCATGTTTTTGTCATTTGCTAAACAGATTGAGGCTTCAGACAAATAGCTTTCCAACAATAACTAGAGGTGGTGGCAGCCATGTCAAGGATATTATAAAATCCTGCTGTCTGTGCTGTTTTGCTTAATCTTGAGGACACAGCCAAGGGAACCAAGCACTGAACAGAAGGGATGTAAAATCTCCTAAGTCAGTAGAATGACAGATAGCAGGCTTTGTCCTTTTCAAATCTTTATGAATGCTTAAAATTATGGCTAGGCTTGGATTAAACAGCATTTCAACCAAAATATTGCATTTGGGTCTTTCAGGCACTGAGTCATTTGAAAGATGGGAGAACATTTAATCTTACACCCACACAGACATCTTCATTTCCAAAACAGGATCTCTCCTGACGTTTAATGACTCTCCAGTCTGTGTTGAAACTGCATGCTGAAAGGAAAATACATCAGTCAGCAAGGGAAGGCTAAAACTTACTCTGTATTTGTTCAAACATCATTGTCAGCATCTCTGGCTTTTGAGGGTTTATACATGGTAAGTATTCTGGACAATATTCTTTATAGCCTCCAAAATATTTTCCTATGCAAAATCTTTCTTTTTTTTTTTTTCTTTTAGTGAGTCCCACATCAATATTTCACTAGACAGTTCTTTACTGACCAGACTAAAATAGTAAAATACTCTGATTCTCCCCAAGCTGTTTCTCAGCCTGTCCTGTACTATTTATTTCCTTCATGTCTGATCTCTTTTGATAAGTCATTTGTGCCTCTTAAACTTGACTCAGGCTGGAAAATAGAATGAAAAACCGAAGTTCTGGAGACTGCTTACTATGTCTCCTATGACTTCTCCTTCATAGATGCAGTTCATTTCTGTTGTACTTGGCACATGAGGGGATTCTAACTGCATTCCTGTCTCAATGGCAAACTTTTCTTGAGTAGATTTTTCATGATCTATGGAGATTTTGTGTGAATGTTGTAGTTGTCCCTCAGTCACTGTTAAGGCAGTTGTCAGCAAAGCAAAGAGATGGCTTTGGATGAACTCTAATTATTTTGAGCCTGGTTAATTGTGTCACTTCTTTAACAGATGGTATCGATAGCCCTCATGAGGATCAGAGTATCCTCTGCTGCATTTGGCAATGCTGGGTCTGAGCTCTCCTGAAACTGTCCCCAAATAATCATGTCACGTTAAGGTGGCAGCAGATCAAGAAGCTAAGAGCTACAGAGAGTCACAACAAGACCTAGTTTTAAGCAAGCAGCCATCAGCTGGGAAGTTCACACAATGATTTTTTACCTTCTGAGTGATGCTGTATATGTGCCTAAGAGAATGGTAACCTTCAGGGAAAAAAATGAGGTCCAGGTTAAGAGGTGGAAGCTGCCTGGGCTTGAGGTGTCTGCTCTGGAGACCTACTTGAATATCTGCCAGCAGAATGAGCCACCTTACAAGGTTTTGTAATGTGTGTTTGCCTATTCCGGCAAGCCTGGCATCGAAATGCCATTTGTGGATTTGAGAACCCCTGGGGTGAGTGAAGTTGCAGAGGCTGTAACCCAATCCTGAGGAATTACCACTAAATCCACTCCCTCTGTTACCCTAAAAACCCATTCATACAGCTGCAGGCCAGCTCAGCTGGGGCTGTTCTGCTGCTGCAAGACTCCCTCCATCCAGGTGTCTTACTGTCACTGGGGAGGGTCCCACAACTGTTTCTGCCAAATGAAATAACACAGTGAGTCTCTGCCTTCCTCTAACCATTATTTATGTCTCACTGAGTCCTGGTGGAGTGAGTGTAACTTTTCCTGTGGGGAGACACGAGACCCAGGAGCAGATGTTTGATTTTTTTTTTCCCAGCAGTTTGATCCTTGCTTTTTTGTTTCTGAAAAGGGACGTTTTCTCTTTATTTTCTTTACGTTAATTTTCGTCACCTGCGTTTTTCTTTTGTTAGTGAAAAGAGAAGAAGAGCTGATAGGAATTTGGAGCAGAGGGTGAAGTGGCAAATGCGGTATTTTCACTAGCTGCAAGTCTCTTTGAAATATGGTTTGTAACATTAACAGCATCCGTGTGTACAGAAGAACAGTGAATAATTTTGTCCTTTCTGTTCTTTGGTGGTGACCCACTATAGCTCCATTCAATTCCAGTTTTTAAAGACAGAAGGCTGCCTTGGAGAACAGCCTTTGATGCACAGGCATAGGCACCTGTGCTGTGCTGGGAGGTGCTGGTTTGTTATGACCCTGGTAAGAAAGGTACTCAGGCTCTGCAAAGAATCACTTCAGGTGCCATTTGGTGGATCCAACAGTATAAAGGCAGTAACAAAAAGAATCTTGTCTGCTGTGAGATGCCAGGGATGCTGAGCTGTGTGTACAGTGTGGAGCTCCAGCCCAGGTGCAGCACTCCAGGCAGACCCTGTCTCTGCAGAGCTCACCCTGTTTTAGTCATTTCAGCTCTTACAGGGCGTTTTTACAAGAAAACAACCCCATTCATCATTTCCAATGCCAAACAGAGAGAGGATGTTGCTGCACAGTGAGATAAAGGCAAGGCCACACAGGTGTGTAATCACTGGTGCAGAATGGGAGCTGCCTGTGGGATCCCCCATTATCATCACTCAGCTGAGTCCGCCCTGCACTGAGGGAGAGATGCAGCACAATACAGGCCTGAAATAAGTCTGCACTCCTCATGCATGGCTTTATCAAAAGGTTCTCATTCAAAAGAGGTGTCTTAATTGTATTTTAGCAAAAGCATCGCTCTCTGCACTGTCATGTGTTGGTTAATACTCTGTTAAGCTCTGTAGAGGGTTCTTGTGGTGGATAAGCTGAAGTTTCACCTGTTCCTTAGGAAGAGTATATCACTGTCAGTATGTTTAGTTTTTCTTCAAAATCAAAACATTTAATATGCAAAAGATAGTATTTATCATTTATTTCTTGAAACAAAATCAAGGATGAAAAATACTGACACAAAACAATTCAAAATTTCAGATTTTTTAATCCTATAAAATTTCAATACATTGAAACTCACAGATGTTAATAGATGCAAATTCTTCTGAATAAGTGACAAAAACTATTGAACTTGTTGATATAGTTTGACATGATAGTTCTTCTGTTCAATTGCTCTTTCTGTACAATTTCTTAAAAAAATTTTGAGAGGAGGAGAGAACAAGAGGATGAGGGAGGAAGGTGGGGGAGGAAGAGAGGGAGAAAAGAAAAGAGAAAAGAGAAGAGAAGAGAAGAGAAGAGAAGAGAAGAGAAGAGAAGAGAAGAAAAGAAAAGAAAAGAAAAGAAAAGAAAAGAAAAGAAAAGAAAAGAAAAGAAAAGAAAAGAAAAGAAAAGAAAAGAAAAGAAAAGAAAAGAAAAGAAAAAAGAAAAAGTATTTTAGCCACTATTCCAGTTTCCCTTGCTGGCCTACATTGCCTACTTCAATTTTCTTCAAATAAAAAAAATGGTAGAAGAATTGCCATGCTGAAGCTGAAGACACATCTTTTTGATTTTAATAATCTTCAGCACGTTGTGTCTGTAACTACTTGTACCTCCTGCTCAGTAATTGCATTATTCAAATCTGAACTTTATGTCTGACTTTCCTTCTAAATTTTGTCAGAAACTATCAAATTCTGAATTTCAAGTACTTTTTTTTTTTTTTTTTTTTTTTTTTTTACTGAAATGTTGATTAAAAAGACTGGCCTGATTTCCAAGTTGAAATATGGAAAGTGTTCACTTTTTTGCTCTATATAGAGCCATCATAAGAAGAAAAAACCTAGAAGGATTTACAAGAGTGATTTGCCTCCTTATTAATTGGTTCCACTCAGTTGTCACCACCTCTTTCCCTAGCTATCAGGAATGTTTCCTTCACTTCTTGCACCCATGGAATCTTCTAAACAGCCCACAAGCTTTTGTCTCCTCTAGTTTCTCCTAAATGCTTACTTGTTTCATAGTGCTCCTGGGGCCATAGTTCAGCAGTAGTGATGTTCAGGTGGATATTATTCCCATCTGAGTAAAGGTGTGACAACTGTATAACTATTTTCTTACCTCTCACCTGGCTTGTTCATTGGTGTGTGACTTTTGGTTCATTTGCTTAAATAGTTCAAGGCAGGATAAATGAAAGTCAACAAACTACGAGCTTGTTTCAGTCAGTGTATGAATATTGGTGATAGCAGAGCCCAAATTGTGGTTGGTTTAAAGCACAAAAAGTTGAATGTTCAGGAATCCAGTTTAAGTTCTCCTTTATTATTTTTTTATAAGCCCATATAAACTCTTGACTTCTCTTCCTTTTTTTGGATAAGATTAATTTTGATCTCTGAGCAAAGAAGTAAAATGATTTGTCGTGGTATTTCTTCTGCCTGGCACATCCCTCATGGCATACCAGCAAAAATGGTTTGTTTCTTCTGAAAACTCCTGGCTACAACAGAAACCTAAGTATGTCAGGTTCATAGCAGGAGCTGTAAAGCTCTGTGTAATTAGTGGATGCTTAAAAAAGTTAAAACTAGATATTTAACAGCATTTGAAATAAGGTTAATTCTTTCCTAAAGTTGTTCTTTCTTGTACTTTCATATTTAGAATTGCAGAAATTGTGGGGATGAGGAGGCAGGGTATCTGAAAGCCTTCTTCACTTTTAAAAGATTAAAGAATCCTCCACCTGCACCGCTCCTTGTGATGCCAGTAGAATTCTTGTATTTGGGGCAAAGATAGAGCTGTGGCCCAAAGGCTTGGAAGTTATAGAAAAATACAGACTTTTTACTTGCTCATTAAGCATTTTCTTTTCTTATCTACAAATGTATGCAGATAAGCTGCTAATTATGTGGACCCATCTGTTGTATTTAAAGTGTGATAAGTGTAGATCCTAAGTTTAAAGCTTCATAGAAGCTTATTATATTTCAAGACTTTCTTTTTAGGCTATGAATCTTAGAGTACTATGTGCATTTGGAACAAACTTCTAGAGTCTGTGGGAGTCTGCAGGTTTCCTGTTAGATCATTTTGAACTGCATTTTTCCTCTCTTTTGCGAATGTCCATGACAAAGAATTTTACTCACTCTGGCAGCAGCTACACCCGTTTTTGAGGCATCTACTCCCATCACATCCGTTTAATACTGTGGGCCAGAAGTGCTTTCCTTCTTTCTTCAGCAGAGACCTCTTAACCTGCTAGAGAAGATCTTTTAGCTGAGCATTTCTACAAATTTATTTGCCATGTCTCATTTGTGCGTCTTTTGTGACATTTTCTGGTGCAAGCCTTGGAAAGGGGAGGGAAATGGAAAGCTTCTTAGAATTGAAGTGCCTAATGGTCTGGTGGTAGAATTGTGATCCCCTTTGATTCAGCTGGATTGTCAGAAATTTACTGTCATTTTTCTTTCAGATTTTGCAGCAGAATTAAAATACAATGATCAGGGGGAGATCCAGGGGATGCATTGCTACATGAATGGGAAAGTCCCAGATATCTAGTACCCTGTTTTTCTCTTCCAGTTCAAAGCAAACCCATGTGACACATGGCTTGCTTAAGGAACACAACTGAGCATTCACATTTTTCTCTTGAATATGCATTTGGAATTAGGGATTGCTTGTATGACAGCTCTGGTGAGGAGACCCCTGAGATAGCACAGTGGATTTACCTTGCTCCTTGCTCTGCCTTCCAGCACAGTCCAGACTCTTTCAGGCTTCTTGTCTCTCAGAGTCACCCTTGGAGAGCAGAATAACAAGTTGACAGGGATATTTACAGGCTTGCTGTTTCCTCTTGTGGTCCAGCAAGGTGTGCTGCTTTATGGAACGGCCATTAGCTGATGTTAGAAAACACCAGACATCTTTCAAAGAAGGGAAGTGGCCATTTTTCAAGCAAGGTGAACCAACAATAAATAAGGACAGGAGAAATAAATCTGCATTTCAGTCAGAATGGGTGGCTTCAGCCATGAATAGCAGGATAGAACTACAGGAGCTTTGCAGCAAAGTGAAATGGTGCCTTCCTGTTCCATTGCTCTGTGTTAGAGACACCTGATTGAGGGGCTACAGACCAGCAGGGAGCTGGTTTGCATGTAATCACTCAGCCTGTGACAGGGCCCTTCAATGTGGATGTTGAAGCAGTCATTGCATGGCTCTGTCCTCAGTTCTACTGCGGATCAATGACTCTGCAGGTCAATTGACTTGACCTGTGCCAAGTAAGGACACAGACTGAGATGAGTGAGTGTGATTTGGCTTCTGTTACTCCAGAGAGGTGTTTTCTTAATATCATGAAATCTACGTCAGCTTTGGAGGAAAAAGGGTTAAAGGCAAGGTATCTCATACTGCATACTTGCTTGTACATGATAATATCTGAGTATTGGACAGAAAGCTTGCTGAGGATGTCTTAGAGATGTTTATATACTGAAAAGTAGGAATTGTTATGATCTGGTTGTGAAATCACTGTAACCTTCCTTTTATTTTTCTCAGTCCATTTGTAGTGATGGAAACTACTGTTTGCTTTGATTTTTACTAGTTCACAGTATTTTTCCTGAAAATATTTGAGTGCTGAAACAACTCTCAACACATCACAACTCACATACCTCAAAGAAAATGTGGCTGAATTAAAGCTTAGTTCAGATTCAGGATGTGAAGCCCTTGTTTGTGACGCATAAGCTTCAAAAAAAATGCAAACCTCACCCAAAAGTGACTTGTCAGTCATCAGAGAGGTCTAAGGAGCATTCTGTGAATCTTTCATCATCCTCAGTTGTTGACATTGCATTGGTTACTACATAACTGTTTGGTCCTAGAGAAATATTTCTCCATGGAATTTAGCCTGCAGCAAGGTAATGCCCCTTCACATTCTCGTGGTTACTGGAAGTGAAGCTTCACAGACAGGTTAAAAGATTTGACAGGAGGAAGATTTGACAGAAGATACGTAAAGTCTATTGAAAGCAAGTCCCACTATATCATCCAAGTGCTATCAGGAATGTGTAACCAAGTCTGAACAGCTTCAGTCTGGCAGACAACAGCTATTAAAGCTACAAAGAAGTGTAATCGATTTATATTTTGCATATTGACCACTGCACTTTCCAGGATATACCTTCCTATACTGATGCTGTCACAGTCCATACACCAACAGCAGTAACACCCTCAGCTTCCCTTCTCGTGGATGGAGCAACAGAAGGGTAGCTAATACAATTTGACATCCAGGCTTAGAAACTCCAGGATCTGCTGCAAAAACTGGCTCACATATTTTGAAAAGGTTCAGCAGAGGTTCTCCCCCCTCTCCCTGTCTGAGGGGGTTATATAAAAGACTTTTTAATATTAAAATATTTCCTTTTTTCTATGTGGTCTTTAAAATAAAGCCTCTGGGGCTGTTAATATCTCTGATGTTATGGCTTTGAAGACTGCATAAAATGATTTTAAAGGAGAAGCTTTTAAAGGACTCATCCATTTCTAACATTGAGAATCAATCTAGTTTGTGGCTCTAGATATAAGTGAAAACTTTGATATAAGACAAGTTAAAGGCAAAAGGTTTTACATGACAGTTTGAAAAGACACGTATTTCTAAGTGCTGAATTTTCATTTGTTAGGATTTCATTTAATGAAGGATGCTCTCTAAAACTGCAACTATCTCGCTGCATTTGGCTTCAGATTGTGGAGTGTAAAAGAACTTTCTTTTATGTAGCTAATTGAGTCAAAGTAAAAAATGAGCCAATTCTACCTAATAGCAAGAAGTCCACAAGATTTTTAGCACATTAGCCCCTGTGTCAGCCTAGAAGGAGGCACATTAAGCAAAATCTTTTTTTTTTTTTTTTTTTAAACCTAAAAAGAAATGTCTGATAAAAATGCAAAGGGTGTTTAAATTTCCTTTAGTCTGTAAGGACTTACTTATGTGTTCCTCTTGGAAGATTTCAGGTGAGGAAGCGTCTTGTTTTGCAACATGATTTCCTCATTTTCATTTCTTAGAATTCAAAATATTCTCATACTTCAAATGATAAGATTTTTCTCGATATTTGCAAAAAAAAAAAAAGGACCATGGGTTAAATGAAAGGTGAGAGCATTGGGTGATGATTGTGATACTTTTATGTTGTACATGTGAGAGATCAATTGACACTAACAGAGGAATCATTCAGAGATGCTAGTCTGACTGAGGGGGCACTTATCCCTGGGAAAGAACATTTAAACTTTTGTTATGAGATCCTGGAATTCTCATGTCCTGTAAATTTACTGTGAGGCATGGCCTTGCAGAGGGGGAACTTCCACCCTCATTTCAGGGCAGTGGTTTGATCTTCAGTCTAAGGACATTTTAGAATGATAGGGGAAAAATTTATTCTTTGACAAATGACAAATTCCAGTGTAAAATCATTTAATTCAATCTATTTTATTCCACCATCTATAATTGCATTCCACATCTCAGTTGCTCCAAGGTTATTATAGCAGTAGGAGTACCAGCACCACAGAAGGATTAGATGATGGATTTCTTATTTCCAGATCAATATGAATTTTCTGGTATTGTTGAACTAAATAGGCTGCTCTTCCAGCATCTTTTCTGTCCTTCCCCATCACTTCTTTAACTTTTTCCTCATTTACTTTTCACCTTAGATGATAATATTTAAGTACTTTACCTTAGAGACACATTTTTGGGGGTTTCAATTGCATTATTCCAAAGAAATATGACTTAAGCTGACCACAACTTTTCTAGGTGGAAAGGATGTTGTGAATTCTGTATCTCTACATCTTTATACATACACAACTGTACAGCTATCACTTATGTCTCTTATGTCTCATATTCACTTAGGTCTGAAATTATATTTTGTGTTCGTGATACTACATCTGTTTAGATCACTTATTTCCTTCAATGCCTTAGTATCATTTCTGTAATTTACATAGTTCCTTACACTTTTTCCTTTTTCCTTGTATTACAAGACACTTTTTTTCTTGCACCTTTGTAACATCACACACAAGGAAGGCTATATACCTATGAAATGTGACAATTAATGTATTGCAAATATTCACACTGACTAAACAAGTTTTCTGGTTTCACACCAGAAGTATGTGGTACATTCAAGGTTGAGTGGGATAGGGCTCTGACCAACCTGATCTAGTTGAAGATGCCTCTGCTTATTGCAGGGGCTCGGACCAGATGACCTTTAAGGTCGCTTACAATCCAAAGTGTTCTATGATTCTGTAATTCTGATTCTATAACATTAAGCTGTGTTTTGAGCCACTATTCAATTCTTTCAAGGAAAAAATATTAATACGGATGATATTGTAATCACTATTTTTGAAAGATAAAATACAATGTATTGCCATTATTACATCTGTTTATTTTTTATCTCCTTATACTTCACTGATTTATATTTGTGTAGTATGAAATTATAAAACTTTGCTTTGCAAGTGTTGCAAGATAAGGAGTATCCAGCAAGACAAATAAGGTGTAGTGGGAGCACTTGAAAAACGTATTTCTTAGCTGAACTTGTAATCCCTCATGCAAGTTTACACCTGGTCTAATCTTGTGATTTAAAATAACATTTCTTTTGAAGTGCATACTGCATACAAGACAAAATCCTTACCTTTGAGACAAGAGCTGAGTCTTTGCCCTTCCCCAAATGCAAGCCTGGATGCATTTGTGAATGAGGTGGGAAAATCTGCGAGAACAATAAAGGCCAGTGAAACAATAAAAAATCTCCCCTTCCTCTCTTCCAGTTCTTTGGATTAGCCTTTCTGATGAACAGACCATCAGTGTTGGTAATGCCCTCTGGGGTCCTGATCCAAACCCTCCTCTCATGAGCCCCTGACCTAAGCCAGAGGATGGTCATATCCATCCTTGTCCCAGCATATCACAAAAGGACACAGCAAAAGTCACACAGAGAAGGTGAAAGCTGGAAGGCCTCACAGTCCTGTGATGTCCATCAAAACGTGGATCTGCAGACAGCCATGAAGGGAGTTGTTGGATGTGTTCATCTGGTGATGGACACGTGTCCCAGGACAAAAGGCAGGCATCCTGGCAGCTTTAATTACCCAAAATGCCCAGTACTGATAGAGTATCTCTCAGAGCGAGGAAAACCAAAGAAGAGAGCTGAGACAAATTAGCAGGACAGAGTAGTGAAGAATGCTGTCACATATAAGAGGCACTGAAATAATGTTTTTATGGTGGTGATTAGCTCAATGACCTTGTAGCTCTTGTGCCGAATGAGCACAACAAAGCAGGGAAGGGGCGTTCCTCTGGCTCTTCTCTCCCCTTGCTTTCTGGAGCCTTCAGGAGCCAGCTGCTGTCTGGTGCAGCCCTTGGAGTGTTGATTTGATTAATGGCATCCAGCATGTCACCCAGGATTTATGCTGTGTCAAGGGGACCATAATCCTCTGTTTAAAGTGCTTGTGAAGAAAGGCTTTATGTAAGTCAGGCACTCTGTTGCATTAGGGAATGTTTATTGCTACTCTGATGGAGTACTTTCAGGTATCATAACTTTTGTCAGACCTGAGCTCTGAGCAGGGAGACATAAATATCCAGGAGAAGGCTGTTCCTGCTGAACAGGCTGTTCCTGCTGAATCCTCTTCAGCAGGATTTGGCAGCACGTGTGCGTAGCATTGGTGGGCATCCTCTCCCACAGGACTTCTGGGGTGATATAAGGATACAGAGAGATTTGCCAACATGAGTGTTCATCTCAGCACACCATTTGAAAAGATGCAAGAAGGAAAGGAGGAAAATGGGGAGGACTTTCCCAACTGTAGAAGTTGCAGGAGGATGGAGATGCCAATCTAACCTTGTGTTGTCATTCCTGGCAGTCACTTCAGCAGACCCTGATTCTGACCATTCACCTAGAAAAACCCAATTTACAGTCAATACTGCAGAAGCCATACTTCAGAGATTAAGAAAGGCCTTCCTTTCTCACCTCTGCATGTATTAAAGTCATGTGAGGCTGAGCAAAGAGCAGAAATAGAAAATACAACCTGTCTTTCAACACTGAATAATTCACATGATTTATTTAGCTTCTTCTTTGCCAAGTCAGAAAACAACACATTATTACTCTTTTTAAAATCTGAAATAGTGGTGCTTGCCTTGCTATCTCAGAGCAGCCATGCAGTGTGCACCAAATATAACAAGACCTATTTTTCCAGATGTTTTCGGCTTAACATGAAACAGAGACTGGCTCTTTGTTTTCCTAATGTGCTGGTGTATGCTTTGCTTTCCAAGGAGAATGGACTTTGAGCCAGGCTAGTTACTCACCCATAGATGGAGCAGGGTTAATGTTCAGATGAAAACGAAAATAATTATGATTTGAGTAGATCAAATTTCTCAGGGTATGAAATAATATACTGGGCAAAAGCTATAATTCACAAAGCACAGTCACCCACTAATGACATTTCTAGGTTGTTTCTGAGTGATTTCAAGACACTGTGCCATAAAATCTTAATGCATTTTATGAGAATAAGCTTGTGTTTTATATGTAATGATCAGCAAGCTCCAGAGCATAAATGGAGCAGTAAGGGGCTTTCTTAGAGCATTTTTGCTGTATGATTTAACGTGCCTTAGATTTATTTTTCTCAGCTGACATTTGTGAATGATAAGTAATTTTTTCTGCCTGGTAGTGTGGCTGGAAACAAAACCATACTGAAAATAATATAATTCTGTATTGTACAAATGCAGTTTATACTCTATTACAAGAAAAAAATTCTCAGATTTTTTTTGTGTACGACAATATGGAACTGCTCCATACACCAGGAGATCTTGCACAAAGGGAGTCCTGTGATGAAGGTTTTGATTGTTTCTGGATAAAAAGCAGTGCTATAGATTTCATAATGACTCATAACAGAGTGATTCATAGCAACTAAGCTGTTGGGGTCTTTGAAGAAGCTCAGGGCTTGAATTTTTACATGCATTAGAAATATTTTCCTCCATTTTAAAGGAGTTAAAGAGCAGTGAATTAGGCATAATGGGTCTGCTATTATTAGTTAAAAGTATTCCCGAATTAAAAGAGTTGTAAGGAGTTGTTGAGCAGGCTTCTGGACAACTGGTTCCACCAGGACGATGCGGAGTTGGTGCTAGAGGGAGCAATATAGCTCATGTGGAAAGGTTTCAAGCTTCGGAAGGGTGGGTGGTGTGGACATCCAAAATGCAGTACCCCTGCGTCCTGATGTGGGCTTTATTAAACAGCACAATTAATCCTGTGAATACTCCTATGAGACAACTGTGTTTTTCTTAACCTTCAGAGAAAAAAAAATCCCCATAATTTCCTTTTAGTTTCTTGACTCTGCATTAATCTAGTAAATAGACACTTTCTTCTGTATTCATCTCTTGTTTCCATCTACCCACTGGAAATTCCCACACAAACTCTCCACTCCATTCCACCATGTCTTTGCTAGCTCACACCAGTTATCTCACATGTCACAGAATCACAGAATCATGGAATAAGCTAAGCTGGAAGGGACCCATCAGGATCATCAAGTCCAACTCATGGCCTTGCACAGCACCATTTCCAAAGGGTCACACCATGTGCCTGAGAGTATTGTCCAAATGCTTCTGACAGGGTTGCTATTCAGCTCACAAAACCTACATTTCCTAGTTTACAAACCTTCCTATTTACAAGTGTCTTTTTGGCTCTTGTCCCTATCACTTCTCCTCAAACTACCTGTTTTTTTGTGAATTTTTATGTTTGTTTAAGGCTATTCTGAAGAACAGGTTTCTTCTTAAAATTGCCTAGCAAGCCCACCTAGCTTGTGACCTGGCCTGACTGGCCAGTCCCAGCAGCCTGTAACCCTCAGGAAATGGGAAAAATAAGATGAAGGTCTTTGTCCCTCAGCCACTGATCATGACACCAGCTGTGATAATTAAAGATGGCTTAGGCCTGGGCCCAGTGCAAGCAGGTCAGATTTAGGACTGGATTACTCTGGATTGTTCTGGTGAAGTTCAGGCATGTTTCTCCCTCTCCCCTGTCTCAAAACACTAGCTCTTCCTTTAGCTAAATTATTTTACTCAGTGCTTTTGAGTGCTGAAAAGGTAAAACATGGGTGCTTCCCTGCATAAGGTAGTCATACTGGATCTAGTCCATGTAATAATAACAATTATTATTATTATTACTCTGTGAACTTGATATTAAATAGGAATATCAGCTCTCTACCAAAATAAGCATATCCAGAACTTTAATAAAGCTGGATTTCCATAATCCATGTGCTGGTCATTGTGGAATATAATGATCTAATTAAGCTGTGCTTTGCACCTTTCTACTCTTTTGTGTCAATCTCTCACCAAGCTCTGGATTAATTTGACTGTTTACATGCTAGAAATCCCACAGGAGGTTTTGCTTTTGTGGAACTTTGATGTTAATGCAAATAAGCCAGTGAGTCCTGAAAAGTCAAGGCTGTTTAATTTTTTTAAGATACCACAGCATGGTGGTTTTGGTGGTTAAGCCAGTTATTTTATTTGAAAAAACTTAGGAAAACTCACAGCTATGACATGGTAGCTCAAAGACTCCTGCTTAAATGAGAGGCATGCAGATGTCTGTTATTCAAAGCATGAGATAATCATCAGTGTCTGAACAAATTCAAACTGATATCAGCTTTTACTCATTTTATTATGCAATTTCCTCTTACTCCATCTGTCATTCATATTATAAAAAGGAGATATGTTGATAAAATAGAGGATTTACATGCTTCCTGGAAATAAAACCTCAATAACCAGACACTGGCATCTGGTTTCCACAACCATTGATAGGAACCATTGTGATCTCTTTCTTAATGTAGGCATGATCCAAAGCACATTAGAATGCCCTTGTAGTCCAGCTTATTCCCACTGAACCATCGAAGCCACTACAGTGTAAATAGTGACCCTACAGTATTTCCTCTTACAGCTCCAATAAACTGCATTTTGATCCTTCTGCCTTGTATCCTAAAATGTGCCTGTAAATTAGAATTCAGAAATGCATGAGTAGTGTAATTGAGTTGCATAGCATGAAGCCCTCACAGAATTTTTACAATCTAGAAAAGGAAATTATGTTATGCTGCAATTTTTTAATGTCCTAAAGAAGTTCAAAGGGAAAAAACAAGATCCATTAATGAAATGCTTTGGTGTTACTAAGGCTTCTTCTGCTTCTTCTCACATCATTGTTGCCCGTGTATTACTTAGTGTGGGCTGCATATGACTGAGAGAGAGCCTAGAAATGAAGGAACATCCATTAAACCCATTCTTCCCCCTGTAATGCTTTAAATCCTCTGATTCCATCTCAATAGCTGCAAATACCCAGCCCATTTCTGTGCTGAAGAACTCTGAAACATATCCAGACACAGGCACAGGACAGCCCTGGGTCCTGATCCTGCTGGCAGGGTGGACAGGGGATGTTTTCACCCATCTCTGGACTGGGACATGGTCCATGGGGCAGCATGAGGCTGCTGCAAGGGGTTAAAGTTCACCAACGGCCTGAGTGATAACAAAGACTCGATTCTCTGCTGGAAGTTCAAGACTGAAAAGGGGGAGGGCAGGGAAGAGAAAGAGAGCGGGTTGTTAGGAGAAGTTCATTCATTAATAAAATTCTGGGGGAGGACAAGCGGGACCTGGCTGTGCTTTGGTGTTCTGCTTTGAGACTGAGCAAGCATCTTCCTTTTCCATTACAAAGATCTAAGGCTTATTGTTTAATGCAGTAATAAATATTGCATTAAAATAATTGGCAAAGTAATGCCAATAAATAATGCATTTCTCCCAAGAGTTTAGCTGAAAATCTAACGCAGCCCCTGCACACATCACAGCATTCGCTATAATTGATCACACAACTATTGTTCCTCTTCAGCACTGCTTTTCCTGGCCTGGCTTTAAAGCAGAGATTTGACCTAATTTTTCTCTGAGTGTCAAATGGCTACCCTTGGTTTCACAAGGCAGAGAGCAGGGCTGCTCACCAAGCACATCCCATCCTGGCACAGCCTGCAGACTGCTGCCTTTCAGGAAAGGGGCTGCTGTGCTCCACATCCATAAGTGGATCGTGATAATCTCCTTGACTATAAAGCTGATGCCAAGGAGCAGCATTAACTCTTCTTTTTCTGGTAAGGTGAGGAAGGAGATCCACAAATAAACTTTTTGAATCTTTCTCTCCTGACATAAGCATTTCATTGGCTCCCCAATGAATGCAATATTCTCCCCAGGAGCTGAAATAAATTTTACTGTATGATGATGTCATACTTTTGCTACTCCTTGTGTCTAGCTTCTTCCACCTGTATTAAATCAGTCGCACTGGCTGACCTGTAATGGGTCACCTAAGATCTTCCTCCACAGAAACTGAAGAAAAATAGTTTTATTAAAACAAAAAAGAAAGTTTAAGACAAGCAACCTTGTTATGATTTTCTTTCTGAGGGGAAAAGAGAGTTTTTTCATGACTGCTAAGGGAATGTCTTGAGCATTTCATTTCTTGCTGAGGAGCAGCGGCACCTGTGGCTGATAGCACCTCCCCATTCAAGGACTGAGCCAGCCTGCCTCTGGACATCTCCACCTTGGAATGTCATAGCCATCCAGTTTCCCATGTCCCCTGAAACAGCTGGGAAAGATGAGCAAAAACTGAGTGAGTACAAGGGGCAGAGAAATCTCTCTTGTCTTCAACAGGATCTGCATATAGTTAGCCCATCTCTGATGTCCCTAGACATGGAAATTTTGATGAAATGCAGGAATGACATTGGCTGTTAAATATAAGGGCTTTATTTGCCCCATAAAAACTGAGCTGTGGTAGCCCCATGGTAGGAACTTTATCTGTCACAAATACAGAACATTTTGACTTGTCTTGACCTTCTCTTGTCCTCTTTCCCATTGCTATGAGGCAGATTGTTCCTGCAGGCAGCTCACTCCTACCTTCTGATTTAAAGTGGTCTTTTAGAAATATACCATGTCACCTTTCTCTCCTTTCACTCCCATCAAAAAGCATCAGTATTCTAGGTCTACCTGTAAAAGCATCATCTGTCTGAGGAAAGAGGTGTGGCTGCGGGATCTGTCCTAGGCAGTGGTAACAGATAAAGGGCTGCCCCTGATTTCAAATGCTGGAGGGAAAAAATCATGCATAGCATTCACCAAAGCAAAATGGCTTCTTAAAATCAGCAAGCTGCCAACTGAGGCAGTTCCAGCCCAGAGAACCCTTCAGAAGAGAACAAATACAAATTCCTCTGTCCTCACTTTTCATGGGCCCTGCTGGAAGGAGAATTCCATTGATGTTCATTTGCAGCATTCAGCTTCTGCATTCGAGAGGCTTTTTGACTGACAGAGAAAAGCAAAAGGAGACAGATGTACTCACTGGGGAAGGCTTACATATAATTGAACATGTAAACATTTGCAAACCACTGTTATTTTTTACAATTGTATGAATAACATTTCCTTGACTTGTGCTCGTAGGCCTGTCAGGAGTTATGTAAAGCTGGGTACAAAACAGCTGCCCCTGATTCACTGCACCACAGGCTCTAGGCATACAGTGTGTCACTGGTGGTATTTTGTGCACCCCTGCTTCGAGGTACTGCATCAGAGCAAGCACTTTAAGGGGGGTGTCGAAGGCACCTTTTGCCATGGCTTGCCAGAGCAAAAAGAAGCTGCACCTACTGCAAGGACTTTCTGTCACAAACTGTCTATCCAACTCCTTTTTATGATGTGAAAGGTCAATAAAGTATGTTTTCACACCATTCTGCCTTTGGAAAATACCCAAAACCAGCTTAATTAGTGTCAGTTTAGTGGCAGGTAATGATAGAGAGTCCTCAGAAGGCCTGTTTTGGGACAGTTTGTAAGGAATTAGAAAACATTGTCCTTGCCCAAATTTGCGGAAGACTTTTTTAGTTCCTGATACAGTAGATCTATTTGATGATTTTCAGCAGCATATTTTCAGTGCTACTGCTTGCTGGAAGCGGTTTCCACAAAAATGAGATTTGGAAGAATTGTTACCCCCTGGTCAGAGTAATGAGTTCTGAGTTTTGATAATGCTCTTTGTGAGTACAGTGGCTATGCTCAAAAGGAATATTGCAAGGAGACCACCCTTCTTACCCTGGGAGTTAAGCTCTCTTCAGTGGCATACATCGCTCACCATGGCAATGGGAATTGAATTTTCCGCTCTCTGAGCTCTCCTGGATACTTAAACCAGCCTCATGTAATACTATTGTGGCCGGTGTCATTGCACCACTGAAAACCAAATGAATGAATAAATTAGAGCCGTGGCGTTTGGGATTGCTGAATTGCATCCAAGCTTTTTATTGCAGCCATGAACTCCTTTTGCGATGACAGACGGAATGATGCTTATTAGGCAGTTAGGCAGATCATTGTAACGAACAGACGTGAGAAGAACGGCAGCAGGGCTGTACATCAGAGAACTGAGACAGGATTATCTCTTAAGAAACCCCTTTCCAACACCAATTGCCTTTTGACTGCAGGGCCCCTTCGTATAACACAACGGTTTATTCTTCCTTATTGATGCAAGTAATCTAAGTTTATGGCTCCTGTCACAATCTTTTTCTCCTTGGCCTTTTAACTGCCTCAAATATAGAAGCTATTCCCATCTTCTCGAAAGTTTGTGCTCCTTCAGCTTTCAGCTTTCATCCCGCTCCTATTTTGTGTCTCTGAATATCTCTCAATGTCACATTTGCAGCACTCAGTTCCCTCTTTTGTCTCATTTCTGCACAGTTTTCTCCGAGGCTTTTTCTCAGCCCCATTTACCATGTTTCTCCACAGCCACTCTCAGCTGTGGGCAGCACTGCAGGCCCCCTCAGCTCTGCTCACCTCTCCAGGACTTGGTCAGGTGTTAGAGCTCTGTTTAGAAGCCATTTGTTCCCTTGATGTGTCCATATCAGACTCCCAACCTGTTTATGTATTTGCATGGAGGGTTCCAAACAGGTTTGATAATTTGCTCAAGATGATTTACTGGTACTTGAGAGGGGGTGGTCCTTTGCCCTTGGCTTTGCACTTCTCCATCAGTATCCCAACTTGGAGAGTTAATACCAGCAAAATGATAACCCTTTAAAAGGTTGTGATTTTTTTTTGGCCACTGTGGCTCCCTGATCTGGTTGATGTTAGCTTGAAATTGCATGAGGGAAAGGAAAGAAAGGGTAAGAAGACGTAGCTGGGAATGTGTAAGAGTGCCTAACTATTCTTTTCAGAAATGACACAGCTTAAGATCCTCTGTGAGATGAAATTTATCCTAAAGTCATATTTTGTGACCCATGACCCAGTATAGGAGCAGGCTGCTGTGGGGAGGAGGAGCAGTCCTGTTGGGTGTTGCCACCTGTGCCTGTTAGTGCAGGCAATGACGCACTGCACATGGTGAGCTGGAGCACTTGGAATTCAACCCAGGGAGAGAGAAGCCCCATTTTTTAGCTCTCCACATGGCCATAGCAAGTGGCACTGAACACTTCCCGAAGGCAGTGGCGAGCTGTCATGCTCCAGAGGAGGCTGCTGTGCCTGTGGATGCCATTGGTGTTTGTTGTGCTGCTTGTGCGCACAGTGTGGTGTTTGTGTGGTGGGGAACGAGAGGAAAGCTGAGTCTTTTTCTTCTCTGTGGAAATGAAAGGTCAATGTGATGGGACAGAAGATTGTCATGTATTACTGGGGAGCAACCTTGCTTTAGTGTGTATGTATATAGAAAAACATTCTTCTAGGAGAGCTCTTAAGTGCAGATGTATTTTCCTGGTGAGACAGAGATACAAGCCTCCATTTAATTGCACCCCTGAAATCACACTGGAGCAAGCCATTTGGCTGTGGAACAGTTGCCCAGGAAAGCCATAAACCTTTATTGCTTGGAGACCTTTGAAATTGGACTGGACACACGGTGGTGTTCAGCACAGATTAAAGCAATGTGCTTCAGGGGGCAAAGCACAGCAGACTACCTCAGGGAATGAACCACCCCTTGGGAGCAGGAGACTGGATACAAATTGTACATTTCCATCTCTAGTTTCTGCAGATCTGCTGCATGTTAGACTCAGAGACCAAGATCACAGTCATCTGCTGCAGAGTACAGTGTCACAATCTTTATTTTTTGTTATCTTAAGTCGGATTAAGTACCACTTCCAAACTCTCATTTCTGACTCTATGTTGTTCCTTGTCTTCAGGAAGCAAAAATGCTTATTTTCTACAAAGTAGCCACATAAATGCTTGTGGCAATATCCTGTTGAGGCAGGCGAGGAAGAAGTCATGATGGGTGTGTTGCGAGCAGAAGGGTGCAGACAGGGAGGAGGAAGCCTTTCAAACCATCCCTCAGTGACAGCCAGGTGGGAAAACAGCCTTATTGGGGTTCATGCTGTTGATCCTGTTGAAGATACCCTGACACTGCCCACAGGTTTTTCAGGTGGGAATATCCAGACTGTGGACACCCCAACCTTGTCTTGATCAGGTTTTATGTAAAGGCTGTTACCACAATCATCTTAACCAAAAGTACCAGATATTTACATTTTAAAGTTTATTTGTCGTTTCTGCCTGCAAACTCCAGAAAGTTTCTCATATTTAATTTATGCTTATTTCATTTTTTAAAAGCAAACAAAAGATGCATTCATAAACCATGAGTTAGAGTATCAAATCTTGAAGTGATACTTTTCCATGGTTTCCCAGGGACATGTTGTTCCCAAATGAGGTATATAGGTG
This sequence comes from Polioptila caerulea, assembly GCA_013397295.1. NCBI lineage: Eukaryota > Metazoa > Chordata > Aves > Passeriformes > Certhiidae > Polioptila > Polioptila caerulea. The sequence continues at coordinate 108,919 of VYXF01006310.1, read as the reverse complement.
CTGAAATTATCATAAGCAGAGGGGTGCACAAAATGGAAAAGATACTGTGGATTTTGCTCATTTCTGGAAACACAGGATTTGTCAGCCAGTTGGATTATACCTGCTTATCACGTCCTCTGGCCATTCCCTATGGCTCCTGTGAGAGAAACACTTAGTGGTATCTCAGCCTCTTCAGATCACAGCTGGATCTGCTGGGTTAAATGGCTAATTGAAGGTGAGTGCTTCAGTGCACATTAGTCAAACCCTGTAGTTAAAATGGCAGATAATTTCCTTGTAGCTGCATGCAAAGGCAAATGTCTCTGTTTCTCTCCTTCGTTGCCATCCCCACAGCCAGCTATGAAGGGCTGCTGATTTAATTGCATAATCTAGCAGGGCTCAGTGGCAGGGCTCTATCTCGACCGTAGCTAAGGTATTCATACTGCACAGACTTTTATTCTGTGCACTCATTCCACATTTGTGTTGAGCCACATGGGGCTATTGAAAATACTGTAGACCTAGAAGTCTGCTGGAATCTCAGACTGTGTAATTCGCCGTGGTCATCAAGACACTAGCTGAGGAGATGCGTTATACAGTGAATATTGCTTACTTTTGGTGCCAGCAGTTGAACCTTGAGGCTTTTGCAGCCCATATCGCAGTCTGTGAAAGCAGCTGTGCCCACTCCTACAGGAGCAAGGGTTGTGGTGAGCTGTGCCCTTGGAAAAGTTGGGTTTGTTTATTTGCTTGCTGTTTCGATTTTTAAATCTTGTGTTAACACCTTCTCTCCAGGTCTCAAAGCACCACATGGAGGCAAGAAATCCCTGTGCCCTTTGGAACTCATATCTTGTCTTCCTTATGTAGGGTAAAGAAGGCTTCAAGAGGCAATATAAGTTACACAGTGGTTGCATGGAAGTCCCTGGGGGGCCCAGAAGTCGGTTGTAATCTTTGGGAGCCCCCAGGTCTCTGTAGTGCTCTTGGTAACATTTTTCAGTCATTATAGTTGCAGCTTTTGCCTTTAAAAGTAGTACCATGTCAATTAAAGGCAAAAATAAATCAGTCCCCTGGGATTTTATCTATGTATATTCAACCCCACGTCTCTGCTGAGCTGCTCACGGTGCTCCTTAAATCCTACCAGCTGAGGGACAGTCAGAGCTGTTTTGCTTTCCTCCAGAGCCTTGACCTGAGCACTAGCAGTGCCTGGAACCTGCACCAGAAAGGCTGCACAGGCAGGGTGAAATGTGCTCCTTGAGCCTTGACCCTTTGTGCTTCGTTACTGTGGAAAGCCTACAACTGAATATTCATTCATTTGTATTCAACCTGGCTGTTCTGCTTTCAGACCTCCTTTCTTGTCTGCAGCTGACAGGATGTCACGAGGAAGTGACACAGCAGTGACACTCCGTATGTCATGGTCCACTTCTATTCGAACTTGATTTTTATCTAGTAATGAATCAAGCCACAGGAGTCCAGTCTGGGAAAAAAGTGTCCCAAGGAAGCAAGCTGAAGCTAGAAAGTTTTTCAGTCCATTTGGAAATAAGAATGCATTACAATGCGCTTTTTCCCTCCACAGCAGACCCCGGTATTCTCTCAAGGTAGACTGGGTACAAAAGGGGTTTTGCATTATTTATTAGTGTGCCTCTGTCAGACATAATGAAGGCTATAAAGTATGTAAGAGTTTATAATTGGCTATCTGCAAGAAGTAATCCTAAGGGGGCTGTGTAAGGATCAAATAAATTATGCTTCATTATAGTAGTTATGCCAAGGATATTAGAAAATTGTTTTTGGTTGGAGAAAGAAAAATAAGGAGAAGCAGAAAAAGAAAACTCTTCGTTACTTCCCAGACCCACTTCTGTCAAAGATTTTATAGTCTGAGGGAAGATTTCAGTATTTCTCTTTAAAATTCCTGATGTGTTCAAGATGCTAAATAAGCAGTTGCCAAGATACTAGTACAAATAATGCATAAATGGAATTTATCTAAATTGTTTTATTAATAAACTTCACTGAACTCTCCCAAGCAGTTAAGCAGGAATCCCAATTCCCCATTATCCGCCACTGGCACATCAGCTTTCAGAAATGAAACTTTTATCTCTTCCTCTCAGGGGGACAAGAATGCTTGCTCCGCCCCCTCCTCCTTCCTGGAATCTAATTATTGTTCTGATAATTCAAAACAAGGAATCTGTGGCAGTAAAAGAGACAGGAGAAAAAAAAAGAAAGTATGAACAGCTGGTCCTTGAAGCTGTGATGGTATCATTTAAAAATGAACATTTACATTTAAAGGGATCTCCATGAGTCTGACTTAGTTGGACTCTTCCAATGCTTCTGGATACAGTTTTTGGTACAATGGAAGTGCCCCTAGAGTACATAAGTTAGACAAGGAAAAGTCTTGTCAGATCCAGGAAGGAGGGAATACCCCTTCCCTTAAAGCAATTGCTGGGTATTATTCTAGTTTTAAACAAAAAGTCAGAGGAGGACAAGGTTTCTCTCATGATAAAATATACTTGGATTTCAATGATCTTCAGCAGTGAAAATTGTGCTTTTGCATATTAAGTGTATTACTTTCAAAAGTCTAAAAATATGTCCTATAACCCTTAAAAGACCATGGCTGCACCAGTCCCTGTCCAAGCCATAAAGGGAGCTCATGTTTTGGAATGCTTTGGCAGAGCAGTGTTCTGTATGGACAGCATTGCCTGAAAACTGTGGAAAGTAGGAGGCAGCTGCTGGGACCTGCAGCCTCTGTTAAGTAGTTTGGCTCAGCCTGCACCCCAAAAGCTGCACTCTAGCTTCAGTCAGGGGCTGTTTGCTGAATGCATAACTCTGTCAAACAGCTTTAGCTTGGCATCACTTGCAGGTGGTTTTATTTCCATCACAGAAATCATAGGATGCTCATTTAATATCTGAGATATAAATTGTGGGGACTCAAGCAGGAACCAGCAGCATAAGTGGCCAGTGAGGAGCTGGACAGGCCACAGGAGTCAGCTGGTTCTGAAAGATGAATGCAAACAATAGTTAGTGTATGAGGAGAGTGTCTGCTCCTGCCGCCATCTAACATCCATCTCATAGCTTGTTCGTTTTCTGCTTCAATTTTTTCCTTAAATTCTCTCTCAATCCTTATAGGAGGTCTAGCCAATGCTAATATTACTCCTTAGCATTCCCTACTCCTAGGTCCAAATAAAAATTCATGTCTTGTGTCTAGGAATTGCATGCTCCATTCACTAAGTATTAATCCATTAAGCCAATGATCTTGTAAATTGGAGCAGAACTATTGAGTGCTGGGGATGGTATCAAAGCATTGATAGGTTTTTACCAAGGACAGCCTTTATAGTGAATAGTTTCTAGAAGAGTCTTCCACTGCTCATAAAGCATTATTTCTAAAAAGTTTTTAGGAAGAAGGGACAAAGATGAGCTCCAAGAACCACACTGTTCATTTTAGGGCTTTGCTAGTTGGTATTATCATCACCATCAAGATCTTAATTTCATTTTATTTAACTCTCCTTTTGCGTTCTTTCCATTGAAAGCAACAAGTTTGATTCATTGTTCAACTGCTGTCATAATATTCTGGCATGGCTTTTTGTTTTTGAAAGGAAAATTCCAACAGACTGTGGAAGCCAGCAGCCACAGAAATCCTCTGGGAAAGAGGAGGAGGCTGTACAGAATGGCCAGTTCTAGCAGGAAAAAAAAAGGAATTAATGTGGTCTGCTAATTTGTTATAGAGAAAGGTGGTGCAAAGAGGGAAGAAAATGAAATGGTTTCTCAGAGCTCCAGTAGGGATTTAGCAGAGTCCATGGTTTAAGGGGTGAACTGAAATGTCCACAGGAAGATACTGGTTGGACTATGTAAAAAGCTTCTGTAGCAGACACAGAGCCACAAGAATAGAATATCTTAAAAAGTGATGGTATCACCATTGTGAAGGGCCTCTTAAGAATAGATTCAACAGTCAGTTCTTTTGGAAAGTACAAGTAGAACTTATCCTGACTTTGAGGCTGGAGGATGTTTTAAATAATTTCTTCATGTCCCTTCTAGCCCTAGCTTTTTAGCTAAACTTTACTGAATTCATTTCAAAATTATTTCACAGGTGGGCTCATAAGAAGGGAGAAGCACAGCCTGCTCAGTTCTTCCCTCTCACACACTGGTTTTCATTAACAGAAAGAGTCAAGTAAGTTTGAGATGTTGGTAAGGTTGTCCATATGGATTCTCTCTAAAGAGGATAAGTGACAGTGCCAAATTTTTCTGAGCTGCAGATGTGCAATATATTTGTAACAAACTGCAGCTCCTATCCAAAATTATATTTATCACATTTTGTGGCAAACTGAAAAATGGGATCTATTTGAGGAAAATTGACTTGATAGAGTACTCCTTCCCTCTGCAGATTGGGTCAGTTGTTGAGTTTGAATGCCTTTGGATAGGAAGCACAGAAAAAACTGTATTTTTATTTGTTTTTAAAAATAAAAATACCTTTTTTTCTTGGATATGTCTCATGATCAAGCTTTTCAGCATGTGAAGGTCACGTGAAGAAAACAGACTGTCTAACAGTACAAAACAGTATTTTGAGTGTCACACAGTTCTGCTTGGAGCTGTGTTGAATCTTACTGTCCCTCTTACTGAAAGCAAAGTAGCTGAGAATGGGGTAATAGTTGGTTTTAGTTTAATTGAGGAAGCCATATGAACATTCGATTTCACATGGAGTCTATTATTGCTTAGATTTAGCTCCATTTCTTTTGATTTCCCACTGCAATTCAGCACAAAGGCAAACAGCACTGAATGCACCTTTGTTCATGCATAGATTAATTCATGTACTTAGCTGCTTGCTCTGCAAGTAGCCTTGTGAATGTAAAGGGTATTTAAAAAGCCACTAAAAAATGCTGCAGCTACAGCAGCAAACAGTAAATGAAAGTGACCTCTTCTCCACCAGCTTCCATGTATTTTACAGCACTTGGCTGCCTGAACGTTATCCGTCAGCAGTGGATACCCTGTACAGACAGGGATGCAGTTGATGGCTGCAGGCTGGTGTATCAACCACACTGCTGGTGTGGACAGTTTTGCAGAATTGAAGACTTAAGCCTGTGAAGCACCAGTGAGGAAAGCATAAAGTGGAAAGTGATTCTCAGTTGTGCTTGATGACTGCCACTGACTTTAACAGCATTATTTATCTTACTGTGTTTTCTATCTAGAGAAGTGATTTCCAAACTCGTTTGATTTGAGGGGTCTTAGAGACTCTCCAGTAGAAAGGCAGAGCCATTCAGTCTTTATTGCCGGTAGAGATTTCCTAGTAGCATGTATGAACTTCCTTGGAAAGTACTCTGTGGCTTGCCAGAGGGTCTGCAGAGTGTGTACTGAAAATACAACTTAAAAGTCTTAAGTATAGCTGAAGTTTTACTGAGATGTGCAGTGATTGATCTTCTATTAATCCATGGACGCTCAAGTGAAAAAAAAAAACCAAAAACAACTAAAAAAATTTTTTTAAAGGCAAAAGCCTGGTATGCAGTACTCCACCACTGGATATAGGCTTTGCATTCATTCCAGTTTCCCTGTGACCTTGGGGATATATCACCAAAGTGAAGGAATTGGCTGGACATCTTTTGTTGCTTTATTCATCATCTACAAACTATTGCTTTTTAATAAATTAGTGAACTAATAGACATGGAAAAGCAATTATTTGTTTTAATCTGTGACTGAATATTTCCAAAAGCAGAGGAATCACTGGAGTTGTGCTCAAGAGTCGGGGTGCTGCAGACTTAGTCCTTAGACTGAACAGATTGTGTTGAAAAGATGTTGGGATGCCTGTCTATTTATCCATTTTTCTGCTTAGGCATCTTCACTGATGCAGGGTATGTTTTCTTCATTCCCTCCTTACAGTCTTTCATGGGATCAGTTCACATACTGGGAAATCCTTTGAGTGTGGAGCTTCTGAAAAGTTCTCTCTAGTTTTGGCCAGTCTCCATTTGCTATTGATATTCATATTAATGAAAAGGAATATGCCTTATCTACTATAACAACATGGAGAGTTATGCATTTTGGGAAGTTAGTTATTAAACTACCTTTTATTAATTACAGTAGGCATCCTTGTGTTTCTAATGGAATGATTTCTATTTAAATACATTATGCCATATGCCATATGCTGCTCTAGACTCTTTGAACTGTCAAGCATTTGATTCTGAGTCACAAAACGACGGGGTGAGCACACAGATGGGTTGTCACATAAAGAAGGCTGATGGCATGTGATAACACTCAGGCTTTTATTTNACAGCACTGGGCTGGGACCCTGGGGCCTGCACCCCCCACCCCCCCCATAAAGCTTATAATGTACAAGCATTGATCATGGCTTGCCAAACAAAAATGAGCTGACAGTTAAACTCCAGAGTGTTTCTGGAGCTCTTCAGGCGTTTCAGTTCCACTCTGCAGGCTCACTCTGCCTTTAACTGGACCATGTCACATCCTTTTCAGAACAATTGGTGTCAATCATTTTACTGTGCAACAAACTCTGGGAGAAATGACACAGAGACTTGCCAAAGCTAGTTCTGAGTGGTAGCAATTGTGGCAGACCAAGGCCATTTGGAAGCAGCAACTTTTTTCCATACAACTTGTTTTCTTTTAAAGTGAAGCATACAGGTTTACACTCAGGAGAAACACAGTTTTTCCTTCTTTCTTAAAATCTAGGTAATTTCCCAAAAAGGAAGAGAATTGATGACAGGAATTGAGATATTTGCATTTTAAGGGCAGAATGAGGGCAGAAGGATAGAAGATAAGGGATAAAAAAAAAGTGTAAGTGGCTTTGGGCTGGGTTCATACACTCTATAAAGGTATTTACAATACAACTATTTTCCCTTGAGGTAGGTTTCTAAACTCACATTAAGATCAATAGATATCAAGGGTGGAACTCATTAGGCTAAATCTAGATGGCTTGCACTGTTAGAGATACCCTAGGGTCTGCAAAATCTTTGTGTGGGCTGGCAGGTATGACAGAGAACTTAGGGGAACCTTGCACTGCTCTGGTAAGGCAGAAAAGGAGTGAGATACTGAACAGCAATTAAACTGGCAAAAGGTGACATATTTGGGTGGCTAAATCCCACTCTGAGTTTGTAGTGCCAGTGAAGCACAATTCAAGTAATTGACCTAAAAGTGCCTAGTGCCATTTGAGATGCCTTTGGCTATTCCACTTCCAGCTGCTAATCCAGATGCATTGGCATTCCCTGCTGCCTCTATGACATGTCTGCCAGTCCCATGTGAATGTCTTTGCTATCTTAAGAGTTTTGTGATCTTAGAAGTGTCCTAGTTACAGACCTATGTTTATGCATTCTTTAGGATGAGAAAAATATCTTCTCCCCTTATTCTACTGACAAAGATCTCAACTCAATTGCCCCTGCAGAGGCATCTGCACAGGTTTGATATGCCCTGTGTCACTGGAGGCAGCTAGAAAGGAAGCATCTCAGGTGGGGAAATTTCTCTCTCAGGGCCTGAAGCACCTCTGTAGTAATGAGCACACCACCTTTGATCAAATGAAAAACAAAGTGAAGTGATGTTTCATTTGTCAGAAAACTCCCATCTACACCCTCCATTGCCCCATGCCCTGTCACTGTAAAAGTGAGAGCTGTGACTCTCACGTGACACAGAACTTTGCTGGCTGGATGCTGTCACTTATTTGTAATACCTTTTCTAGTTGCCCTCTGCCAATGGCCCCACTTTCCAAGAGCTCTAGTAGGCAGGTGGCATTTCTTCACTGTGCCTGTTTGCTGAGGCTGGGAGCCAAGCAGGTGCCAGCCAGTGCATGCTCGTGGTGTGGCGTGACCCAAAGTAACACAAAAAGTCTCAGTAAAGGGGTGGGGCTTGACAGTCAGAAAAAGGGAGGCTGAGTAAAGTCAAAGGATGTGAACTACAACCTGGAGCCCAGAAGCAGAAGAAAAAGGGTGATGGGGTTTTGCCCTTGGCAGAAAATCCTGTTTCCATCACTTTCAAGATTAAGTGGTGTTATTGAAGGCAAGATCTGCAAGCTGAAGTTTGTAGCATTTTATTCCCTTTGGTTTGTGCTGTTCTTATGCTTCATTTTGCCTTGCATGTAAGAGTACCTCTAATGTCCTGTTACAGGAAGTCTGTGACAGAAACACCTTGATCTTGGGTGAAATCCTGAACTAACTTGCTATCTCCTGTGTCATGACCTTTGTAGGAGGAATGGGAGGAAATTTGGTGCAGCATAGAATTATTTCTGTCTCTGTGCCCCCCCTGCCTGGACACTGGGACGAGGGAGTCCCTTACTGAATTAATTCACGTTTGTGAATCCACAGGATTGTACCCTCTCTCAAATGAGGCACATTAACCTCAGGCTCAATAAAGAACCAGTCAAATGTCCCATGTTCAGTGACTACAACTAAAGCTAGAACTTTTGCCTAAAGTGTTGATTTTGTGTTTAATCCTAATAAAAGCCCATTTCAGTTCCATGTCTGGGTTTCCTGGGGGACAGATACTAACAGCAATGGAAGGGATTGGTGTAATAACATTTCTCTAACAGAAGGACAACAGAGGTACCAAGGAACAAAGTGATGGTGCTGACAGCAGGTAGAAGTGTAACCCCAAAGAAAGGGTGTTGTGGTGAAGTGCTGGGAGCTGTCAGTATAAAGACACTGTCCCTCACTAACTGAATTGAGGCTGGACTCCCACGGGCATGGGAGCCAGGCTGCCTGCAGCTGGCATAGCCCTGCTCCCCTCTTTCTTCTGTTGGGTCCTGCTGTTCTACCCAGGCTCTGAAGTTTGTCTTAATCTGTTCTGACCCTCCTCTATCACTCCATTGCTGCTTGGTGTCAGCTCCGGGAGGGTTCTTTGAACAGGAACTTCAGAAGCTGTGTCTATTGAAGTATTTCACATCCCAGTTTTTAACCAATTCTTCTTTAACCACATTGTTGGCTAAGGTATGTATGAAAGCACCAGACAACTTCAGGTGCCAGCTCCATTTTACTTTTACACTCCGAAATCACTTTTATAGGAGCTAAATGCTTTAAAATCGTTACAATGAGGTGAGTTTTTAAATCACAAGAAGCAGAGAGTCAAAGTCTGTGCTGCATCTAAAAATTGGTTTTGTTTTGCTTGTCGAGATTACTGTACCTTCAAGCGACAGATGGGAATGTGAAAACTTTCTATCATCTTTGAACATTTAGGCTGGCTAATAGAGAAAAATGTGAAAGGAAAAATCATCATTAAAATGGTCTTGAAAGCGATGACTTCCAAATTATTGTCTGTCAGCTTCTCCATATGGCCTGAATATCTGTCAGATGAACAGTATACATTGGAAATTCCTTACAAAACAAACAGAAAAAATTTGACAAGTTTTCTTTTTGATCAGCTCTGAAAAGAAAAGGGGGAAAAGTAGATGATGGGGGAGAGAAAGGAAGGAAGACAATTTGACGTAGAAATTTCTCACTGAAAAGTGACTGTACAGAATGTACAAAAAGAAACCTTTGGTTCTGGTTTTATTTTCTCTCTGCAGTACATGTATCAAGTTTGGCCCATTCCTTTTGTTTGTCTAAGTGAAAATACAAATTGGGTTTTTACAATTATAAGGCCCAGTGAAGGGTTCCTTTCTTCCTCAGAGGCTCCCCATGGTCCCTGTTACAGCAGTGCAGACCCCTCTAACTGCTGGGCAAGGAGGCCTTTATGGTGCCCAGCAGTCCCTTTCACTGGAGTTATAGGGTATAACTGTCTGGAGCTGAGGATATAAAAAGTGAATGCATGTAAAAAGCTCTTAACAAGCCCATAATCAAGGAAAACCACCATGAGTTTAGTTACCATTTTAAAGTGCATTTTGTAGCAGCAAGACTCTGAGGCTGAGTCCAAAGTGCCTCATTCACTGCCACCACCACCTCCCTTTATTCATCAAACTGATGGCTTTCATCATCAGACTTAGCTGATTCATGTGCTTAGATTTACCCTAGGCATGGGAGATGGAAGGAGACTATGGAAGGTTTGGCTTTATTTAACAGGCTTTTGGGGGATGCAATCATCAAATGGACTGACAACATAACCAAGAATGAGCCATTTAGCAATCAGGGAACGCTGTGCCCTCAACAAGTGAGAGGAAGGGCTGTAAAACAGGATTTTCAGCTATGAATGGTCAGGACAGTGGCAATTAATTTATGATGTGATGTCTGCATGGGTTGTTTAAGGCACATCAGATCCTTGAGTGAAGGCTCCCATTGAAGCCACAGCAGCAATCTCAGGACAGCCCACCACAGGCATTTGCAAGTTTCCTTTGTTGTGCCCTGGCTTTTGCTGACAGGTCTTGGTGTTTATGAGTGCAGTCATTTCGCCCACAGCAAAATCTGGTTAACGTCTCTTGGTTTGTTAATCCTTCTGTATTTATTGTTTAAGACTTGGCTATTCTTGGAGATATTAATAGTGGTTAATATTTTACCTCTTGGAGTAAGCTGTTTGCTGCATGCCACAAATCATTTCTTTATCACTTCAAAGATGAGACCTAGATCTGTGCCAAGCCACTAATGTAATTACTGTCCCTTCCCTGCTGCATCCACCATATGCAGAATGTGTTATATGTAATTATTTTCAATCACAAGCACCACTCCAGACAGACAAGATCATCTTTCAAGTGCTAAGTGTTACTAAAATACAATCATGCATTATACTCACAGCAAGAAAGACAGGGAAGGCAGTCTGGGAGGGACAAGGATTACTGTGGATGGTTTAATATTAAGGCATCCACTGTCTGACCACCTGGTTTGCAGTTTTGCAATCTGTAGGTCTGGGCAGCCCCTCACTTGGCCATATAAGCTGGGTTTAGAGCACTTTTGGAAGGTATCCATCATTCTGCATGGACCATGCAAAGAGCCTAGGGGCTGTCTGGGACCCTCCTAAGTACTGAAGCCAAGGTCTTAACTCCAGCTTTGGATTGCCAAGGCTGGTTGTGCTCAGTCAGCCCTTCATGTCTCTCCACATGCCGTGCTAGCACATTGAGCCAGATACAGCATTCACAATCGCAGTGTTTCACACACCAGGGCAAGGAGCCTGTTTCATTCCCAAATATGGAACCTCTCCATAAAAGCTGGCCTGTGACAGTGCCAACACCTCCAGTGGTACATGGTACATCATCTAAAACAGCTGCCAAGTGCCACCAGCACCTCTACCTGCTGACTCGCTCCATCCCACTGACTGGGGCCCTCACACCTTGAGGCTGCAGCCCCTTTTGTGAAGATTTACAGATCTGCACATTTCCCTCCCCTTTCAATTTCTTTTCACAACTGTGGCAGACAGTGGAAGATGACAGAGGATGGCAATTACAGCACATTGTTGGTTTTGGTTTTCTTCCTTTTTTAAGAAAATGTTATAGGCATCCTAAGCATTTTAAGCAGCTGTAAAGAAGGGTGTGGTGTCCTGGGTAGCAAAGCTGGCTAAATGCAATAACTGCAGAGCAGGCCAGAATGTGTCTCTTGATCTAAAGCAGTAACTGCTCTTTACTGAAGCTGCAAAATTAGCTTAATGATTTTCACTGGGTTTGCAGCCTTTGATTTCAGCTTGGATCTTTCAATGGAGGTTGCAGCTGTTCAGCAGGATCTACATCCTCTGTGATTAAATAAATTGGCTGTGAGCATGTATGAATTATAAGTGGTAAGTGTATGCAGCCTTTTTGCTTCTGCAGGATCTGATCCACGCAGTTGCTTACAAACAGTGATGGATTGATTAGAAGGGAAGGAAGGGACTGAGGGGCTTTTGTCCAAGTCCTCTTAACACCACAGGCTTTGAGGCATACTCCAAACTTTCAGTGCATAAAATAAGGGAGCCAAAATGCCAGTTCTCAGCTTCAGTGCCCATGCAGAGCAAGGCAGCATCAGCCCTGCTGAAGGTAATGTAGAATCCTGCTGAAAGCAATGGGACATGACACACACATGCTCATACATATAAATATACCTCAGGGCATAAAGCAAAACTTGTGAAACTTTTTGTTGCTGACTAGCAGGCTCTAAATCCTTGTGAAAGTCTTATGCTGAAGGCAAATCCCTGAGCCTGGCCTGAACCTTGCCTGCAAGAAGTACTGGAGGACACAAGTGTTTTCTCAAGACACAAATCCACAGCAGGTGTATATGCACACCAAAAGGGAACTGTCTGAAGGTCAGTCAAAACCAGCTGAAAAACAGTGATATCAGAGGACATGTCAGAGCAACAGCTGTAAGTCTTGTGGCCAGTGGGTACCTGTAATAAAACAACTATTTACATAATCCTTTTTGCCAGATGGGAACACAAACCCATGCTCCTGGCACACCACTGGTCTCTGAAAGTTGTTGTGTTCGCTCCAAGGAGTGTGTGAGCTTGCCCATGGCTTTATACCTTGTCCTTTGCACATGTAGAGGCTGCCACTTGTGCTTTGGGGTCATGTGGCACCAACAATAGGCAGCAGTTTCCCATTTGATCGCGTCATCCCAGTCAGCACAGGCTGCAAGAGGAAAAGAAGCTGCACTGCTCAGTGACTGGTACTCTGCAAGTGAAACTGAGTGCTGATAAAGCCCCTTCCCAGCTGGAGAGCCAGCTGTCACTAGGATAAGGAGGCTTTTTGACATAGTTTTCCCTTATTTGGTTTATCTCTTAATAGGAGGCACAGCAGTGGGTGCTGCGGGCTGGTTGTTAGACAGTGTTGGAATGGCTTTAAGGGCAAGCATCCATGTGTGGGCTCCTTTGGAGCAATTCAACATTACAACATATTAGGTTGCTAAGGAATTTTTGATTGAACCCTAGAATTTATTTTCACTGAAACTGGGCTTTGAACTTACAAACATGGGTGTACAGAAGTAGGAAAAGAGGTGTGACAGGTGGCTGAAGAAGTCTGAATAGGGAAGGAGACAAATTGCCAAGGTTTGTGATCACTGATCCCCTGTAGCATCAGAGGCAGAAAGAGTGAACAGGTAGTCGTGTTTGGAAAAGAATGAGCTGTGTTTGGAGAGTGGCAGTGGCAAGTGCTGTGAGCAATACTCGTGGGAAAAAACCCAAACAACAACCTGTTGCTGCAACAAAACCTAAAGAGCGCTGAAAACAAGCAGTCTGTGAATGCAATGGGCACTAGACACTCTTGCCACCTGAGGAGAGTAATTGGCAAGGGCTGAGTAAGAGCTTGTTCTGGGTTTGGAGGAGCAGCATTGTTATGCTAATAGTAATTTCACTTGCCTGCAGTGCTGCTGTTGTGCCCTTCTGGAAGAACTGGGCAGAAGGCTTTCCCAGGATCTATTAGGGAGGAAGGGCTGCCTGTTGTTTAATCTGGTCCAAGGCAGGCGGGTGCCAGCCTGCCTTCCCTCCCACCCCCTGCATAAATCTCCCTGGTCCTCACCACAGAGCCCTTCGAGCAGAGCCCTTTGAGCATTTGCAAGGTCTCCCAGGCAGTCTGTTCAAGTACACAGGTTGATTGCAAACAGCCCAGCCAGGGTGGTTCACTTTGGGCCAGAGCAGCTCCGCTGCCTGGGCTGGCACTGGGCACGTCGTGGGCACCACAAGCAGTGTGGGAGAGGTCAGAACCATGGCAGAACTGGCTGGGGCTGCCACAGTCCACTGGTCTGAGAAGCTGATCCTGGCATCTAGGTGCTTTTCCTCCTTTCCCCAGCCATTCCCATCATCAGCGGTGATGTTCCTCCTTGCCCTATGGAATCCTGCCGCTTCCTAGCACACCACCCATGCTGTTAGTGCTTCACAACACCTTTCTTGCTTTAACAATTCAAGAGAGAATCAGCAAGGGCTTTTTTGAGTGTCTTAGGCTGTCTTTAACAAATGTAGACCCAGTTTTGGCCTGAATTCTCTTGTCTGCGAAACATCCTTTCTGAGAATTTAATTAGAAGTGATTCTCATTTACATGGATCCTACCAGCTCCCCTTAGCTCTACAGCCCTAGGGGGAAAAAAAAATGAAATAAAACTGTGAAAGATATTAGTGAGGACATTAGAAGCAACCATATCCAGATCAGGCAAAGTTCTGAAAATACCTAGCATTCATATGTCCTTTTGCTTTTCTCCTGTCACAGCTGTTGGGTGAGTGTTCCATCTGAGAGAGGGCTTCCTCAGGGATTTCTTTTTCATTATGAGATGTAGATATGGAGACAGGAGCAGGCAATGACTGCTCAACAAGGGAAGGAAGAAGTAGGCTTGAGGAGCAAGAAGAAATTTGAACTTAGTGGAAGAAGATCCATGGAGCTAATATTGGGCTTAAACAGGGGCAGGTGTGCTTGGAGGAGCAGCAGAGAAGCTGTTGAGCTGCTTTGCTAATAGCCAAGATGCTAAGAGCATTAAACATTTTTTGAAGGGAGATACCACTTCTGGACTTCAGTGCCTTGTTCAGGTGTGTCTTTGAGCAAATCAAGAACATAAGAAGATGATTTCTGTATCTTACAGGAACATCAGCAATATGAGAAGCTTAGGTATCTTGAGAGTGGAGACAGAAGAAAGGTATGGCAAGCTCCAGGCCCTGGGACATAAACCCCTTCCAGGACTCCTGTTAGACAGGTGTGATGTGCACAGTGCCTCTGTCACAACATCCAGGGCTTTTCTGCACTGGGAGCAGGGCAGCACAAGTGCTTTGCCAGGGTGCACTGCTCCTTATTGTCAAGAGAGGAGGAGCAAATTTATGTGAGGTCAACAGGTATGCCCAAAGGCAGCAAGTGACAGCTGTAGGCCTTGAAACCTTGTGCTCTGCTGGGCAGGTTAAAGGCACCCCTGCAAACCTTGGGAGGGCTTGCTTGGCTTTACAGCCTGTGAACTGTCAGGTTTCCTAGGCCATTGTCTACACAGTGATTTGTTTCTGATCTCATAAATAAGATCTGACACAAAGGAGGCAGCATGTAAACGTTGTAACATCCATTGAAGTGTTCTCTCTAGGCTGTCTGTGTAAAATGCTTTGCCAGCTACACTGGCCTTTTGGCAGCTGCTGCAGTGACAGCTGAGAATGCAATGCGATAAAAATATCACTTCTGCAAAATGGTCATGGTGCATCGGTGCATTTGCTGATTCCCTACAACGTCTTGTGAAGAGATAGGATTTGCCAAAACACATCTGTTTGGGGCAGCATGAGGGCTGGAAAAAGCATAAACCAAGTATGATAACAGGTAAATGACTTCAGACCTCAGTTGTTTCAGCTGAATGAATTAAGAAAACTTTGTGGAGTGTGTACCCGTGGTATGCATTGATCAAGTGGTATGAAACCATTACTCTTTTGCTTTTGAAAGAGTGAAAAACAAAGCAAAATGGCAATAGATTAGCACAACTGTCAGTTTTCCTGATGGAACCTTGATGGACCCTGGTTGATTGTTGTTTTAATTAATCAGAAGCAATCAGCTTGTAAATGCTTTCATTAACATGCTTCTATTTAACCACATGTTGTGTATTCCAAACTGCATATTTAGCCATTCTGGAGAGTAGAAGAGGAGTCTAAAAGCTCTCAGATAAAAGCTTCAGAAGCTGAGCACGGCTTCTGATGATGAACTGTTCAGACTGGCTCCAGCACACAGACCAGCTCTAAAACTGCAGCAGAAGGCAGCAGTCCAAATGGTTTTCATCTGTTTTTAGGAGAAGAAGAGACTTCTTTTTCTCTGGGATTCCCAAATTGCAGTTTGACACTTTGATTCTCAAGTGGCAGCCTGTGTTTAAGTGAATGGCAATTGTTTGTATAAACTTTTATTTCCTTTTCTCTCCATAGGTTTGTTGATCGGCTCTGGTTGTGCCCTCTATGCTCTTGGCTGGGACAGTGAAGAAGTCAGACAAACCTGTGGGAACCTTTCCAACCAGTTTGAACTGGGTGAGTCATCATCAGAGGATCTCAGCCACAGTAGACTCTTCAATGTGTTGGCCGTAAAAGCAAACATAAGCACAGGTTTGGGGAAGCAACTTACCTGTGTGGTAGGCCAATCATATTGCATAATTCTGGAATGGTGCTGAGGCAGGGGATTTCAGATGGATTTCTGGAAATATTTTCCAGAAGAACATTATAAAAGAGAATGTATGTGTATATGTATGCATGTATGCATAATTTAAGGAATAAATCAGATGTAATAGTCTTGCAATATGTGAGCTAACACTCCTGCAGGTCTTGGCAGTGTAGACAGAGGCATCCTGTCACAGCACAGGTCAAGGTAATTCTCCATGAGTGCAATTTGCTGTTTTTGAGTTCTGGGATGTTTATGGCCTTCAAACAGAAGCCTAGTGTGTATCTGTATGTTACTCACATACTTGGGAAGCTGGCAAATAACACTTGTACCCTGTGTTTGCCTTCTCCCAAGCAAGCTACTTGTCTTACTGCTGCTGACTGTGTTGCGCCTGGAATGAGAGGCAGGGATGCAGCCAAGCCAGGCTCACACCTGTGCTTTTGCTGCAGAGGCTCTAGAAAATCAGGAAACAGCAGCAACCTAAGGATTAAGCAATGTGGATGATCAGGATCTGATGTTTGAATGCACGTCCAAGTCCTTGTTCAGCTGGAAGGATCAATGCAATTGCTGATACCTTTCTCTATAAGTGCTCTCTGATCCTGTGTTGCTTGAGGAACAGAGGGATCTGCAATCCTCTTGAACAAGAAGGAGGGACTGAGCACCTTGACCCTCCAGAGACTTGAGAGCTTCTGCTCCTAAGCATACAGAGCTCCTCATTTCCAGCCCTTGCAAGATAAACCTCAGTTAAACATAGAAATTCTTTCCATAGGTGTGCGTGCAGGACTTGTGCAGAGTCTGACAGAAATCCCAGTACAAGGAATTGTAGACAAAAATTGTCTCCTAGGGTTAAAGAAAAACCTGCTGCATCATCTCTTGATTTTATATTGATGTTTCTGTCAGATTTCAGGAGTAAGAAGATTTGTTTCCATCTCAGAGGTGTTTCTTGTCAAGGTATGCAAAAGAATTGAGGTTGAAAGGCAAAAGAATTGAAGTTGAAAGACAAAAAAAATACTGCTTTGGGAGAGATGTTCCAGGCGACTCTCCCCTATAGAATTCCTCTGGTTTTTTGAGTGCATTTGATCTGGCAGGGGACCAGAGATTCTCATAACCATTATCAGCACCCATCCCTACAGGGCAACTGATGTCTTATCAGCAATCACCTATGGTGTTGCTCAGGGGATGCGTAATGTGCTCTAGAAGCTTTATCTTGTTATTTTGAACACTAATATCCTTCTGTACTGTTGATATTAAATTTGCTCTTCACCAGAGTATAAAAAGTTCCTGCAAATTTTTTATTCATCTAATAATAGAAAGATTTAAACACAGAGGAGAGAGAACAATAAGAACAGAAATGTATAGTTAACTAGCAGAAAAAAATGTTCCAGAACTTAGATTCCCAGCTCCATAGAAAGGTATGTCAAAGGATGTAGCAGTAAGACCAGGCAAAATTCGGTGGTAGCTGTTGTAGTGAAGATTCAGGTTCATGGCTGCCCATGGCTAATCTTGTGTGGAAGCCTGAAGTAGTTCCTGGCCAGCCCACTGAGCAGCACCCCCTTTGAAAGGCCAGCTAGCACCTCGCTGGTGCATGCTGGTTCCTGCTCTGCCATGCCAAGCATGTGAGCAGCTCTGCTTCCGGGGCTCCAGCTTGTGTCCCATGTTTGTTCCCAGGTGCAGAAGAGTATTACCTTCCAGGCTATTTCTTTGCAGAGTCACAGAAGGTGGGTATTGTGACAGTGAGACCTCTTCAAAGCACTTGGGCAGTTATGAACTCTTACCTTTAAACACTGTCATATCCACAGTCAGAGCAGAGTCTCCAAGATGACCTTCACTGTCTCAATCTTGACTCATGACTCAGGTATTTGCGTAAATTGAGTCACTCTACCTTAAAAGTCAGTGAAGAAACCAATGTAAAAAATGTCATCTGGCAGCTTTCATTCCAGGTATGCATAAGGACCATGAGAAGCCTTGCATTAACTGTGAAGGCTCTGACTGTGTTTTCTGGAGCTGGAGCACACAGCCCATGTGTGACCCATGCCTAGCCTTGACAGCAGTGCTGGTCTCACTGATCTGCTGCAATTGTATGTCAACACATTCATTAACAGATCATAATGAGAGCTGAAATTTGTTGCAGTGATTTCTGCTAGGCAGCCCTGCCACTAAAAATCTCCTTTCCACATACATTGGAAGTGAACTTAAATGCTTGGCTATGATTTTTTTTTTTACTTAATGTGTCAGTGTCTATTTGATGGTGTGCTATCAAAACCATCTGTAAAGAAGAGGTACTGTCTGAGGGCCATTTAATAACCACGCTGCTCGTCTTTCATGAATACCTCTTGGTTGGTGATAACCCCAACCCTCTAGGTCTCTTCTGAATCTTTAGAGACTGGCATACTCATTATAACCTACAGGCCAAAAACGATGTTTCAAAGACTTAATCTTACTATGTCTCAAGACAAATTTTAGTAATTATTGCTTTCATTTGAATATTTAATTTGATTAAGCCGCAATGATACGCTTTCTGTTCCTTAGCCTGTGAAATAAGTTGTCTGAAGAACCATGCTGCACTCAAAATCTCCTCTCAGAAAATCTGAGCTGCTGTGAGCCCTGCACTGGTTTGCTAATGGGAGAAAAGGTGATAATGGGAGTGCTGCTCCTGCTCCCCCCTGCTGCTGTGGGTGCCAGTGAGGATGACACAGGAGGATAATTCAGCTCATGAATTCCTCTCAAAGGAGAGGTGTTCACAGGAATGCTGATCACAGACAGCATTCAGCCTCCTCTTCCAGGATGGCAGAGAAAGTGCTGCAGTCTGGGCCACAAGGAATACATGTGTGCAGCTGGAAGATGGTCAAAGCTCAACAGGTTTGACCACAGAGCCAGAAAAGCTGGGGGTTCAGCACTGATGCTTGTTCTGGACGTAGAGAAAGAAAGGGGGAAAAATGGTTGAGGTTGAAGGTAGAAAATAAAATCCAGGAGCTGCAATCTATAATATCGGATGAAAAAGAACAAGAGGCAGGTACTGATGAAGGACTGCAAGAACTCTCTTGAGAAGCAGCTGGATTGTGCACTGTGATATGTAATGTCAACCAGAAATATATTAGAATTAGTAATTAAATGAAAATTTTTGCTTAACGAAAACACAACAAAGCCCTGCCTCCATAACATGTTCATCACTAGAGAGAATAAATAAATAGCAATGCTAAGAACCCAGAAAAAAAGCCTAATCTTTAGTGGGTGTGCTAGGCAAGAATTGCTTCTCCATGTCTTCAGGCACTCTGAAATGGCATTAGACTAACAGGCACTCCAAATAGTGCTGAGATGGCCCATATTGTGGAGAGGGGACCCCTCCCTCCACCCCTGCCAAACACACACATCTCTGTGTAGATTCCAAGGTAGTATTTAAACAGGCTGCAGGAAAAATAACTATGCCTTTAATTTAAGTGGATTTGAGTGGATTCCTTTTCTAGAAAACCTGAGGTGACATTGTGAAATACCCTGCAGTTTACTGCTCTCTTTAAAAATGGATATTTATTTGGTTTTTATTAAGTGAACTATGTCCAAAGGATTTACTTAAACATTCATGTATCTAATTGGGCTAATTTTTTTCAATCAAATAAAAGAGGTTGCATAGCTCCATCTCTGACAATGAGGAGTTATTCTTCAAATGAAGATACCCTGCCAAGGACAACTCCGTTTGTTGATTAAATTACATTCAATAGATGATCTGTTTTGCTAAGGAGGCTGAGGAGTAACCTCCATAAACAGACACCATAAAGACCTCCAGAAAGAGACTAGTGCACCTGTAGAGGGGCTTGGTCCCTGCTATTCTCTAGAATTATGGTTTTGCCATCATGAAAAGAAGCACACTGATAGATTAGGCCTTTGACAAATGACCTCTCACAAATCTTGTTGAGAGGTTAAGGCCAGGATGGGTCTGTGCTGTGTTGCTCTGCTTGTAGTTCCCAGCTTCCCAGAATCAGCATGACCTGCATGAAGGTCTTGGAGCCCCACTCCCTATTGCAGTATCCCATCTGGATCACAGGTCACACATGGAGCAGAGTTCCCCATGAAACACTAGATTATGAACAGGAGAAATCCTCTACTACTGTTTTAGGGTGTTAACTCCTGGAAATAGGGCAATACCAACAAATGGGGGCAAGAACAAAAGAGTTGTTTATGTTTTAAACCATGTTGCTTTCTCATTGTCTGAGTCAAAGTCTGTACTCTAATTTGGCAACAGGCTAACAGTGCCTGAGGTGGAGACTGGAGTAGGAAATGAGCAGTGCTCAAAGGGACTGCCTTTCACTGAGGATGGATCAAAATCACCTTAATTTCATGTTACCTTGATGCCTTAGGTTCAGGCTTTTATGTTTTTTAGATCCTGTGCTTTTTTGGTGGGTAGTTTTAGGTTTCATATTAAGTCTACTAAGTTCTCTTCACAGTGTATGTAGATGGACAAAACAATTCCTTCTCTAGCTCGATACCAAGGATAACTTTCAGGCTCAAGAATGAAAACAATGGTGAATTGAAAAGAAAAAACCAGGAGGATGGAGCTTCATAACCTGAAGCTATGGTTGGACAATTGATTCTAATATGCAAAAGACCAGAACTTATAAAAGTGTGGGACCTCCTGGTCAGGTGTCCTTTTTGCAACCATTTTGGGGCATCCTGGGTGTGGTCTGGCTAGACCTTGTGTGGCCCAGCTGTACCCATTGAGGCCTTTTAATAAATATCTACTTCTCCCTCTTGCTCTGTCCGGTCTCTGTTCCAGGTCAGCCTCCAGAAGGCAACAGCCTTGCAAACTGTTACTGTTGTGTTGCATTATTCACACCCTGGACTTGCCTGTGGGCCCATTCAGGGCAGCGCTGACGTGGTGCAGCAGGACAGAGCTGCTGACTGAAGGGTGTAAAAGTGACTCACATCTATAAAATCCCTGGATCTGCAAAAGGAATTAGCAGGCAGTTCCCCAAAAGTAACCGTCATTATGGCGTATCATATAGCACACATTCAGTTTTGCTGAGCTAGAGGCACTAATACCATTTTGTTTTCATTTCTAAATGTAATACACAAGAAAAACAGATGAAAAATGAGTGTTTTATCGGGAAATTCATTAAAGCGAGAGACTCTGCATTAAGGTGAGAGTATACACAAAAGTGAAGACTGCACTAGGCATTTGCAAAAGCTTCCACATTCTGCATATTTAAGCTGTGTGGAGAAATCTTCTGAACTTGCATGCCTGTTTTAAAGGAGCATTGTGAGTGTACACATGTAAACACATTTGTATTGGTTTTGAAAGTCTGAAATTCATATGAGACTTCATTTTTGTCCATTGATTTCCCTGGATGTGCATGTGGAAACTGCTCAGTTTTACATGCTGATTCCTGTTGTGATGGGTGCAGAGGCGGCCAAGTTCCACAGAAGGTCCCAGAGAGGTCAGGGCATGCTCAATTTAACTCACAAAATTGAGCTTCAGCTGGCATCTGGTGAAACAGCACTATGAGACCAGTACCTAAGAGCTCAAACAGCAAAATGTTTATCTAGAGTAAGATTCACGTATTGAAACATAGATGGTTTGTGTATCACGAGCCACCAGCTGCCTCTTCCAGCCACCAGATGTATGAAGTGATACTAGACATTTATTAGCCCGAAAGAATGAAGACAGGAAATCTAAGATAAACTCAATTTTTTGATGGAACTTTTTTTTAACAACTTTATGTTTTTTCATTCTTTGATGAAATACAGTGGCTCTATCTCTACCTTCACAGTCAGAGAAATCCTTGACCTGGGGCTCCAGCTGCAGCAGCAACCAAAGCAGATAGCTCCAAACACACAGCTTTGCTTTCTGTCTGTGGCAGCCCATCTGTCTGTGGACTGCTGTGAAAGGGCTCACCTGGCCAAAGTGGCTGTCTAGAGAGAGACATAAAAGCCTGGCTCCCATCCTGAACTAAACAAGCAGCTGGATTGGCCTCAAAAGCTTTCAGGAACTTCTCTCTTGATGGATATTTGTTTCAAAAATCATTATTATTAAGGTTCCCCTTTGCCACTTTTAGAGGGCTTGAAACATCTTAAAGAAAACCATTGATTTGACAATTACTTTTGCTGTGGAAATGTTAGAGTAAATGATCTTTAAAGCACTTTCCAAGCAAACAGTGCAGTTACTAAAACAGCATAAAAACCCCACAGAAAGCAGTGTGGATGTAAAAAAGGCTTTGTCAACTATTTAATTTGTCTTAGGTAGCATCATGTCAGCATCTGGCTGAGTGTTGACATAGAATACCAAAGAATCAAGAAAAGGATTTAGAAGGGAGGACAGTTTTTTAGAATCCTGTTAAAGGCAAAATATTCAAAGGTGTTTTTCTACAAGCAATCTATCTGAAAAAGGCATTATTCTTGTTCGCAGATTCTCTGCAAACAGCATGGAGATTTCACACATCCATTTTTTGACTGGGGCTGAACACAACTTTTACAAGCATACTTGAGCTGCATCTGCTGAGTTCTTAGATAAATGACTGAGTAACCTATGTGCCAGTAAAGAAAGTATTCCATCAAGGAACATTTCCTCATTAGTGCTATCCAAACAGCTTCCATTATTAAATCTTTGCAAGCTTTGGGTGACTATATCAAGGTCCACATATATTCTGTCTAACACAAGCAGAGACTATTTACAAGAGCATGTAGTGACAGGACTAGGGGGAATTGCTTCAAGCTGAAAGAGTACGTTTAGATATTAGGAAGAAATTCTTTACTGTGGGGGTGGTGAGCCACAGGAACAGGTTGCTCAGAGAAGCTGTGGATGCCCCATCCCTGGCAATGTTCAAGGCCAGGTTGGATGATCTGAGCAACCTGGTCTAGTGGAAAGAGTCCCTGCTCATGACAGAGGGTGTGTAAGTAGATGATCTTTAATGTCCCTGTCCATTCTATCATTCTATGATAAGGCACATACCGTTGTTGCCAGAATTAGACATGGTCATGCAAGAACCTTCTGCAGTCAGTAGACATAAGCAAGAGCATCCAGAAAGGGACTCAGACCACCTGGAGCAAGTATTTGGTGCTCTTTATTATTCAAAAAGTGCAACTGAACTGGTTGTTTGGAATCCCTTCCCAGTTAAAAGGAAGAAAAATAGAGAAATAGGAGCTACCATAGCAGGGTTCATCTTCTGTACTTTACATGTTTACTTCAGGAGAAATACAACACACTTTTGTAAGGGACTTCTCTTCTTCATCATCTCTGAAGGCAGTCTGGGTACTAGTCCAGTGTGAATCTCTGCATTGTGGATTGTTCAAAGAGAGGCAAAATTTATTTCACTTCTGCAGGTGAGCTTTCTGCTGACTTCTTGCAGGAGGCTGAGAGAACTCCTCATTAGCAGCACATAAGCTATTTGCTCCTGGGAATTTGAGCATTATAATTGATGCTGGGTATTGGTTTCTCCTTCATTGCTCCATGATAAATGCACACCTACAGCAAATTTGAGGTTTGATAAAACAAAATTATGTGATCCTCCAAAGAAAGGACAATTTGGTAATATATATGAGTGAGTGTCAGCATACAGCAGGACTAAAGAATTTCAAGCTGGCGTTTCTTTCCCCCCTTTTTTACCCTTCAGAACTTCATGAAATTTTATGCATTTAGTTACAGACCTATTCTAAGTAACCAAATTTTGAAAAAAATATACATGCATAAAATATTGTATATTTTTTTAAAAGATAGATCCATTGAGAAAGTCATGTATGTGCAACAGAAAAAGTAACCAGCTCCACTGAATTAATTATTCTGTATCAGGCTGTTTGCTGCGCTGCAGTTTTACCTTATATAGTATTCTTTCTTTGTTTCACATAACTACATTAATTCCTTCTGGACGCATTCCAAGTTTCAACTTCTTTTCCTGCTTTTGCAGCTGATTTCATATGACAGTTTTTCATTGTTGCTGTATCAAGAAAAAGATCTTCAGCTATTTAATTTATCTTGGCTTTGTTTCAAAATAATTTTGCCTTCTTATTAATTAGGTGATTATCTTTTACATTCATTTGCGTTTTTCATATTTCCAAATCCCAGTATATCCTTTAGCATCACACTCCTTTTTTTTTTTTTTTTTGACTACTTTTCCAACACCCTGATTGATTATATGAATTCACATTCTCTATAGTACTGTACTCTCATGTGAACCTGTTAATTAGAATTCCTGCACAACTTCTTGGAAGTAGGAATCGTAGGTTTTATTTTTAAAGGTATATAATTTGTTCTCTATAATCTGGGTAATTCTGAAACCTTTTCTCCTTCAACTTGGAAAATAGGCTGTACTTAAGGTTAATTGATTAGAGTTTGCCAAATACTCCAGACTGCAAGTCCAGGATAGTCTTAAAATTAACATCAAAAAAGGTACAAATATTTAAGATACTAAGTCTTGCAATTAACAGGTTTGCATCCAAGACACTTTCATATTCAGGATATTTTTTCATAAGTGGCAATTATTGGTTATTTTAGATGAAACCATATGTTATTTCCAAGACCTCGATAACTATATGTGATAATTATTTATAAGACATCATGAATAGAAATCCTGGTAAAATTATGTTTTGGCAACTGGATCCTGGCATAGCTCCATGAAAGATCAAGTATCTGCATATTTTCTGTTGCCAAATTTTACTCACTCCCAAATTTGTCTTGATCTTTATTTGCCTATATATTAAAGAGGAGGAGGGGAGAAAGGGGATGCATATCCTGGCCTTGAGGATCACATTAGAAATCAGGAAAAGGCATGGAAGTACTTTTTAGCAAGCCCATTCATCACTGCAAAACTACCTTCCCACATTTATTGATTTCTTTTGGTTTAGTAAATATTGTCGTATGTTCCATGGGACTCTTTTCTGTAAATCTTCTTTTAATCGTGTCCTCTCTCACCATAATTTTTGTCCTCTGTCCTCAGGAACCATGATTTTTCTCAATCCTCTTAAAAAAGAGGGCAATGTTTCCAGTCTTTCATTCCTTTATTTGCTTGGAAAATGGCCATCCATGCCTATAGCTTCAAGCTCTATGATTCTGTTATTTCAGTGCTCATCCTGACACTCTCTTGCTGCCAATCCCAGTAAAACAAAGGTGAAAACAAAGTTCTTAATGGCTGGCTACAAACTTGTCTGAGCCTACTTGGACAGCCCTGTTTCACTGAACTCCCAAGAGCTCCAATTAGTTATGCTCTCTTTAAAAATAAAATAAAATTAAAAAATCTAGAACTAACAAAGAGCTGAAGTGCTGAAGCCGCAGCTTCTCCCTCAATACTGACCTGCCATGTGAAGACTGATGTGTTAAAAGGAACACCAGTTCTGTGCAGAGAAGCCAGCTGCTGTGAGGCATGTCATCTCTATCAGCTAGAGGAGCACTTCAGCTGCTGGGAATTTACTTTGGCACAAACTCAGATCTAGCCCATCTTAGGAGCAAGAACATGTACACATTCTTGCTTGCATCTCCACACCCTCAATGGATGGGTACTCTTCTACCTATGAATATATATGTGTATTCCAATGTATCTTTCAGAGAAACAACAAAGCTTTTGTGCCTTTTTGTGTGTGTGGAAATTGGCATGGTTTCAACAACTGCTTTAATTCTATCAATTAATTAGGTAGTGTTGCTTTTCATTTTAGAACTTTGGCATTAAAATAAAAAAAGGGAAACTGCAATACTGGATTTTTAATATTTTGTACGACAGGCTCCATGAATGCAAACTGCTCTATATAATGGTTAATTTTAAGCCCCAGTTCTGCAAATGTCTTCAACATTTGCTCACCACTGAAACATGACTAGCTCTGCTGATGTCAGTGCAGTAATAGCCTCTTAACTCTGCTTTTTGTACAGCTTCCAGTTCCTTTTAAAACAAGTATTTTATATCAATGTGAAGCAGAAGTCATTTTATTATTTGAACTGCAACTAAATTACACAATTATTGATAACCAACAATCTTCCTTTAGGAAGCAGTAGACTAAAATTGGCCATACATGTGGTAAAATGAGAACACCAAAGCAGAAACAAGAATTCCAAAGTATTTTCCTCCTTGTGTAATATAGGGTTATAAAAAGCCTGTCATTGTTTCATTTTGACAGGTGGCTATGCAATGTAGGCATTCATTGCAATGGCTACCTTTGAGATTAATTATCTCTGGTCTTGTATCTATCCTTAACTATACTTGCAGCTCCTAGTATAGCTAAGTCCTGTATCCTCAGACACCTGCCTTGCTGCAGGTTCTTCTTCAGCACAACCATTTGAAATTCTGTTCTGCTCAGCATCATCCAAGTACAGATCAAGCTATTCTTTCCAAGGCCTCCCATTGCTCTTGACATGGGCTGGGAATGATGGCCAGGTTTATTGCTGTGTTATTATTGCTCTAAGGTCAAGCTCTCAGCTCTTTCATCCGTTCCCCTGCTCTCCCATTCTTTCATTTGTTCATCTTGACCCAGCTCACACTGGTGAACTACATTGCATTTGTTACATCAAGAGGCTGCCTGCCTGCCGTGCCTCAGAGCATTAAGTGGGGCAGTGGTCCCTTGGGTAAATGGAGCATGGTATGGAGAAATAAATGTTATTCTCCTCAGCCAAGAGTGAATGTGTGTGTTGTATCCGTTGAACACACCTCTGACACTGATTTAACAGTTCTTTCTTCTTAATATGTATCCCACATACTCTCTCCCACTGCCAAGGTACAAAAGTTGAAATCACACCATGCAAAAGGTCAAATTTACTTCATTCTATCCTGCTTAAGTTACAGCTTTGGGCAGTGCTATCAGGTGAATCTTTAAACTCTTCCGAAAGTAGTATTTTGACATTTATTTTCTCTACCTGGAAACATCATGATGAGAAAAATTTACTTTTTCAAGCTGCAACTACAATTCCCTAGTAGTTTTTGGAATATTTCACAATTTTAAAAGACTATTCACATGGAGTCCATCTTATCACAAGAAATACTATGGCACACTCTACCCTTGTATAAATGTGATCATTTGCAAAGTGATCCAGTGACTTTAAACACCTGGTGTAGGTTTAAGTCTGCTTTTGAAATTCCCAACAGAAGCCGAGGGCAGGGTGTGTACACAGGCAAAGCAGTAGGTGGCCCAGAGACAGGTCTCTCCATGGACTGCTGAGTGATTGGGCAAGTGTCAGCATCAGGGACATTGCCAGGCACTTGACAGCTCTCCAGGGCTTCTGATGGCCTTCTCTTCAGGAAGTCAGACTCTCTGTGTGGTCTTCTGTAAGGAAGGCAAGAACGGTGTTATCTAAAGAGCACAACTAGATGGCAAAGCCATGTAAATCTCTCTATCTGCTTCAGCACATTAAGGAGAGAGGCTAGTGAGCTCAAGCCAAGGCCACAAGTCCTCAAGTCATCTTGGACAGATCAGGATCTTTGTTTCACTGGATTTTTTAAAATAAAAATTTGTGAGGATTATGAAGAAAAAAATGAAACAAGCGTTATGCTTCCTGATGTGGTATCAGCCTGAGATCTTCATAGTGACCAGGAGCATAAGGGTTGCTTCCCACTACTGTCTCTTTACAAATCCTGCCAGACAGTCGGTGGCAACGCTGTCTGCCTAGAGGCATGTGAATTCCTTGGACATGTTAAGATGAACAGACATTTTGTGCTTCTTGTGTCTAAGGCAGGATTAGCTGAGTAGATAATTGCCTGAACCTCAATCCTGGCCCTTGGGGATGCCATTGGGACAGAATACCAACATGACACCTATTTCTAGATAAAAACTCTGTTGATATCGTCTGTTCTCTGGAGGGAAAAATGGTTTCTGCTGCTTTTGGGAAGGTTGGGAAAGAAGTGTTGCATTGCTGCTTGTGCCTTACTGAGAGCACTCACTGCTCAAAGTAGGGTGATATCACCCAAGGTGTCAATAACACAGGAAGAACCTCAGTGGTAACAAGTCTCAAGCATTCAAAACAGACAAAGATGATGCAGCCCAAGCGAAAATTGCTTTTGAGGTGGGTTGAAATCCTGAGGAGTAGCAGCAACCATCTCCTTGCTTTTGGAGATCTCTAAAGAGGCTTCCTCCCTGCTGCAGCTGCTGTTTTCCTGATCTCCTCCCATACTGCGGGCACAGCACCTGAAAGGGAAGTAATCACTTTATGGTCCACTATGGGATTCCCCAGCACCATTTACTGGTGATGAGTTTGACTGCATAAAGATGCTGAGGCCTTTAAATGGATGCAAAGCTGTATTGTGACACTCATTAGACAGAAGATCAAAGAATTTTTGAGCAATGGGTTGTGACCTCAGGTGGAGATAAGGAAATTTGCCTGTTTTTTTATTTCTGGGCTCTACGCTCCCATTTCCACAGCAGCCCCATGCAGGTGATCCCCTGATGCCACACTCCTTTGTGCATGGCCAGGGTCGATGTCTGTGTGAGGGGGATGTGCGCAGGTCCCCCATGCCCTGGGTTATGGTCACCCAGCAGTTCTCAGCCACGTCTGGCTTCAAACTCTCCCGTTGCAGTAACTCAGGCAGCAGCTGAATTACAGCCTGCATTCCCTGTCTGAGGTGGGCATACAAGTGGGACAAAATCTCAGAAAAGTGTTTTCCTGGGTGTTATAAATACATATTACAGTACTGGGTTGGTTTTTTTTTGGTTTTTTTTGGTTTTTTTTCACACCCCTATAGGGTGGATACTATATGTGTGGTATGGAAATGGTTTTAAAGATAGAGTTTTCTTTAGGAGTAAAGTAAGTTGATAAAGCGTCTTTGTAGTAAGTGAACTGACTGCCTGGTCAGGATAACACCCAGTGAAGACCCCTGCTACTGATATGAAGACATCTGCTACTGATACACCAGCTCCCAGCACCATCTGTAGAAATTATAGACCAAGGCCCAAATTAAGCCTGATAAGAAGAATTAATTAAAACCACAGCCAAGAAACACGCATGCTCTAAAAAGGCAAGACCAAGGAGTGGCCATGCAAAACAATTCCTAGAAACATGGAAATAAGTTCTTAGAAAAGTTTGAATATACATGTGAACCTGTGAATATGCAACAGGCTGGTATATTTAAGGGATGTCTCTGAAACAGCAGGTGTGCTCTCAGCCAGAGACACCCCAGCCATGTATTTTGCTTTATTGCCTTGTCCTTATTGTCATTTGTTAAACCTTTTAAATTCTACCAAGAAAGTGAACTTTGTTTTTCACCCAGAGCAGGCAGGAGGGGAGGGTGATGGCGGCGGCGCTTCCCTCCCATCTATCGCTGACCCTTGTCCCTGTGTTCTCCTTGCAGGGACGTGCCACATCGGCTGGGCCTACTACTGCACGGGCGGGGGCGCGGCGGCCGCCATGCTCGTGTGCACCTGGCTCGCCTGCTTCTCGGGCAAGAAGCAGAAGCAGTACCCCTACTGAGCCGGCCCCCGGGCGCCAGCCCTGCCAGGCTCGCCCAGGGCTGCTGGACATCAACGACGGACAAGGAATTTTCAAGTGCTTTCTCTCAGGAGCGGGACGGCGGGCGGCCCCAGGGTGGTGCAAAGCCCACCGGCCGGGCTGGGCAGGGACAGGCGCTCTCACCCGGGCCTGCTCACGGTCTGCTCCGCAAAAATGTAAGCAAGGACGACTCTGCTTTGGCAAATGGTGAAATTCTGCATGCACCAAGGACTGGACAGGCTGGTGAGGGGTGGCAGTGCCCATGAGCTGGGGTAGCGCCTGGCAGCCCCTCAGTGCTGCGCTCCCGAAAGCACACACGCACGCACAGATGTTGACCATGGCACAAAATAAGTAGAGAGGAAATTTTTTTGGTGCGATTCTTCTTTCTTCTCCTTTTTATTTTCTCTCCTTTTTTTTTTTTTTTTTTTTTTTTTTCTGGTGGTCCTCATTGCAGTTTAAGTACACTGAATATCTTGCTGGTGCTGGTAAAAACTCCCAAGTACAACCTGGANCCCCCCCCTTTTTTTTTTTTTTTTTTTTTTTTTTTCTTTTTTTTTTTTTCTCTTTTTTTTTTTTTTTTTCTTCTCTCTGGTGGCTTAAGACTCGGTGTTACAACACTTTTTAATATATACGTTAAACTTAATAAAAGGACCAATAAGCCACTTTATCAGTATTTTGTATAATCTCTACACATTTTTCTTCCCCAAACATTTATCCACTGCTTATTCAGCCCTATATAACTTTTATTAAGACTCTGTGTTTTCAGCATTATTACAAAATGCAACATAATTACTTGGCATAGGTACCCTTATTATAGTACTTTTTATGAAATGCAGTAAATGGACGTTTTCCCGTCCTTTGGAAATTCCACTCTCAGTACTGTAGAGCTCTGTTGGTTACCTACAACTAACAGCAAACTTCTTGCAGACATAGTTTTCCGTTGCTGTTATGGTTAGCTCATTGATGTTGTATTGTGCTGTACCATGTTTATTATTTCAATATTCATTTTTGTAAAATATATATATAATCTGTGCTATTTTATGTTTGTATTTGAAAAATCTCTGTAAATAAACTTTTCCTTGATCAATACTTGCAATGCATGGTTGTGCCAGATGAAAAGAGTTGAATGAAACAGTTCCTTCCCAAATCCCCACCGGAAAAATTCTCAGAAATGCTCATGATTTTTATAAACATGTTGTATCCTTTTACCCCGTTAAACACAGACACGTTTAGGGTTCAGTTACACTGCCTGAGGATAGCCATCTACTGCCCCTGGAGACATTCTGGCACATTCCACATTTTTGCCTGCTGCTGTCAGGTGTCCTAAAGGATTTCAGCAAAACCTTCCCCATTTTGTGCTGGCTGCTGAGGACTCAGAATTTCACACAAGACTGTATATCCCAGTTTAGCCAACTGAAAAAAGCCTTTACTTCCTTAATATCAGTAACCCTGATCAAATACCTACCAGGCAGCATTCTCTGCACAGAACACTGGCACCGTACATAAAAAGCTTTTAAAAATCAAGCTTTTATTTTCTTTATTTAAAGCAATGTGAACTTAGTTCACGGGAACTTGTAAGGGGTTTTCAATCATAACTAATTTATTTAACCGTAACTAAACTAATGGTATTCCCTTTCAAATTTGTTTTTCTGATCCTGTTTTCCCAGTATTATATATCTGTTGTGTATGTTTAGGTTACTATCTATGTTTCAGTTGCAATTCTGGTGGTTAATAACACTAAGAGCTGAACAAATCTGGCATCATGCCAGTGCTTTGTACATTGCACTGAGCAGATTTTCAGAGGAATGTGGAAATAGCAATGTCAGCTTACAGAGATCAATCCTGATACCACTCAATGGAATTTTATCGAGTTTCATTATAGGCTGAGCACTATTTATTTGCTTTATGGTGCTGTGCAGTGAAAAGAAAATAGTGCCTTACCGCTCCCAGATTAGCCCATAATAGCCCCATCTCATCTGACTGCACTTCTGAGGAGCACACCAACCTGTGCTGTGGGGATTCGCCTCCCTGCACGCTCTTCCAGTAGCACCAGCAGAAGCAGGAGCTCTTCCCTCCAGATTCCAGGTTTTAAGGCTCATCCCTTCTTGTGAGCCCTCAGAACCATACTCAAACCTGCTGCAGGAGGTCAGCAGCACCCTATGTATCCTCACAGTAAGTATGAAATGTGCCTGTTAGGGTTGTGGATTGCTACTTTATTAAAACTGAAGGAGATATAAACACAACTTTGACTGTGGCTCCCCTGACTGCAGTCAGATCTTTGGCAGGTGTATCTCAATAGAAAAATGCTGCCTTTGTACAGTGCATACCTGTGGAAACATGTCTGTCCTTCCACTGGAACTGTGATAGGCTATAAAAAGTTTCTGTGACCTGGCTATAAATATGTGTGCTACTATTCCACATTTGATTCTCACAAGGTTATATCCTGGACCATGCATCACGAAGAGCAATTTGACTTTTTTTAGATCTTCCTGTGTCTGGGTTCAGGCTTGATTTATCATGACAAACTGGAACTATGCAATTACTTCATGAAGAAAATTAGGGTTTTGTTGCGGTGCAATACCATTATAGCATGACTGAATTTGTATACAATCTTCTTTCTTAAATTTGAGCTTGAATAAAATGTCAATTTTTAATAATCAAGCTAATGACATATGCTGCACCTGCTTTGAAGCTGTTTATCATGTAGCCTTCAGCTGCTGTGATATGAATAAACCAATCACAGCTTAATTAGGTTTGTCTATATTTGTGCATTTTGGTTCTGATAACCATTTTGCACTAGAATATAAATACCATTTATTATCATGGTTATCAAGCCTCACAGCTACAAACTTTAATAACTTCGAACTGGCAAAAGATTGTTTTTGATTTCACAGTCTGAAGTGTCAATGAAATATTTACAATATTTACCATGTTTAATTTTCCATTTATTTATTCTTGAAGATGAGGAGCTTGGCCTTGCATTTGTGTAAACAAAAGAGGTAAGCTTGCACACAGTCCTAGGTCACTGAATTCTTTCCCTGCCGTTGCTGGCAATCATATCCCATAATCCTGTTCATAATTTTATCAAACTGTATTTTAGGACTGTTTAAGCAGTTTTCCCCCTACAAAAACATTTGGAAATTTATTGCAAAATCTCATTCTTAGGGTAATCATACACTTCCTGTGTTCCAGACCACCCAGTGTTCTGGAGCTCACTGTCAACACACATGTCAGAGGTCTAAGTCCACTTCCAAAAATCACTCTGGGAGCTGCAAGTTTCATCTGCCACTCCCAACTAATACAGGAGCTATATATATGTAGAAAAATTTCCTGTAATCACAGACTGCTGTTCATTATCAGAAGCTGTTTTAGGACCACAGGATAATTCAGGTGGGAAATGACCTCAGAGATCTGTGGCCCAACCTCCTACCCAAGGCAGGGTCTGTCATAAGGCTACAACCCAATTTTTAAAACCTCCTAGGTGGGAGATGCACATCATCTCTGAGCAACCTGTGCCACTTCCTGACTGTCCCAAGAGGGAATGACTTGTCCTTATAATTGATCTTTTTTTTCAATTAATGATGACTATCTCTCATCCTCCTCTACCAAGAATAACAGAGAAGCCCTCACCTCCATCTCCTGCCACCTCCCCATGGGTGCTGTGTGGCTTCTCTTGGGTTATTGTGTGCCCCCACAGCCATCTCTTTACCAGGCTCAGTAAGTCCTGGCCTACATCCCTGCAGGGCCCTCTTCCTTCATGTGTGCAAAACTTGGCATTTGTCCTGGCTGAATTTCCTAAGGTTCCTGTCATGCCATTACTCCAGAGTGTCTCAGTTCCTATGGCAGGCAGCCCTGCTCCTCAGTATATTGCCTGATCCTCCCAGCTTGGTGTCATCTGAAAACTTGGTGAGAGCACACTCCTCCACTGGCAAAGCCATTGGACAGGACAGGTTCCAGAATAGATATATGGATCTCCCTCTCACTGCAGGCATCCAGGTCCAACCAGGAAACATGACCCTCTGAGCATCATTATCTAATCAGGCTTTAACCTCCCCATCCAGACCATATTAGTCAAACCTGGTGCAAAAAAACTGTGTCAAAAGCCTTCCTAAAATCCATGCCTCTTCCCTCAGTCACAAATCCAAGCATTACACCATGGTCAGTCAGAACAGCTTGTTCAGAATAAATAAATATAATCTCACTGGAAAGGTACTTCGTATATAAGCTGGAGTGAGGCAACTGGAGGTGGAAGAGCTTGATGCAACTTTATTTACGTAAGTTTAGTCTTTGGGAATGACTGTGGGAGAACACATTCCCTCTAACAAATCCTAGAGAGATGGGGGCTTTCCCTATGCAGCTTAATGTGCACTGCCGAGACTCCAGTCCTGAGCGCTAACACAGTATTTCCTAAGAGGGAAAATGCAAATTGTGTCATTCAAGCATTAAGTCAGTCATATCTGCATAAATATGAGGCATGTGAAGGCTTGTCTGGAGTTTGAGAGAGCATTAAGCTATTTCTATCAAAAAAGTCATTGCTTTTCAAGACTTACATATTAAACAAATTTTCACTATGTGCTGCGGAGTTTGCTCTCTCCCCAAAACACAAATATATGTCTATGACAAAAATCCCCAGCCCTTAAAAATGTTTTGAAATTATAACTGCTGAGGTGTTTTAACTCCTCTATTTCCTTTTTCTTGAGGGAAAATCCAGAAATCAGTTGTAACTGCAATTTATCTGTCATTCATTGAAATAGTCTGTGAAAAATATCAAACTGAATGACAAGACAGATAATCTGTACATCAACATAAGCATTAATTTTTCTCTACATACTTAACCTTTCAGAGAGACAATGGTGAAATTAGATAAGTCTTTTTTTAGAAGTGACATTTAAGTGTAATCCCTTAAGAAGACAGGGTTTTAAATATATGCTTTTTGAGTATTAAGTGTTTTTATTATTATTCTTTAAATAATGATGGATCAGAGAAAAAAAAAGGAAGATTTTGAAACAGTTTCAAGCTCACTTGTCTTGGTGACAGAAGGATAGTTATTAGTCTAAAATATAAATAGATGGCCTTTTTTCATGTTCCTCATCAAGTAACAGAATGTTCATTGAAATTTATAAGGATATTTTAGCTGAGTAAAGACAGGCTCCAACTCCTTCTGTGGACAATTTTGAAACCTTTTAGTCTGCTAGAAGTATCTGCTGTGAATGTCAGTATGTTGGGTCTCTATTCTATGTTATGCCAAGCATATTAAATTAGGTAAATGGAAAGTGATAGGAATTCTGAAAGGAACATATGGCACAGCTTCATTATATATATCTACATCACTAGGGCCCAGTGCATTGCTGTCTGATTTCCTGGCTGTCTAAGAGCAAATCAGCTATAAGTAACTCTGCTCTAAACATCTTCCATCACACAGGGACATCTCATGACCCTCAAAGCTCCTCAGCAGGCGTACTGACCGTCACCAGATGCACAATTATCTCTAAATGTGCACCATGGCTGATTGTCTGCCTCCCCAGTGGTAATAAATCAGTTTGGCTTGGAGGGGCAATGGCCAGGCAATGCTGGAGCACAGAAAAGCCCCATCTCACCTGAAGCCTAAACTAAAGCCAGGTCTATGTTAGCAGGCAGAAAGCTGCTCTTGCCTTGGGGATGAGAGGAAAGTTTGCTGTGGCCATGGAATGCTCCTGTCTGCAGCAAGACTGGGCAGCCCAAAGAGCCTGTGAGTCTGTGGCCACTCAGGCAACTTCAGAGAGATTTTTGTCACAAGACACACATGGAGGCCAGTGCCTGGGTTCCCAAGAGAACACATTAAGGACAAAGAGTGCTCCTGTCTGGCTTGCCCCTCTCAGAGGCAGTCCCATCTGGGGCAGAGGGCAATGCCTGTGCACAGCTCCTGCAGCAGCCCTTGTGTGAGACCTCTGCACCAGCTCCAGTTCCAGGACTGAAGTCAAGATGTTGCACGTACTCCACTTGTATTTGCCAGATGCATGGAGCCCTGCTGTGCATGCCCGAATATCTTCATCCTCTTTTCATTCTCCAGGAGCTATAGGTAGCTTTGACTGTCTTCATACCAGCCAGAAAAATCAATATTTAAGTACATTTAATAAAGAAATAAATTACACTTGTTTGGCTTGTAGACAGAGCCATGCTGTGGAGCACTTCTGCTCCAGCTCATCACCAAAGAACTGAGTGTTTCATCAAGTAATGGGCAGCCAATTTCTACACAGGAGTGGGTGATTTTCTACAAATTACTCTGCCTCTAAGCCCAAGAACTTTATCTTGTTCCCTAAACCTCTGCCAGATGTGACCACTTTTCAAAACCTTGGACTTTTGAAAGCATGGTGGCTGCTAAAGGGAAAGCAAGCTCTTCATGTGAATACTTTTGTTCTCTTTTAAGGTTTTAATTAATTCCAATAGGCTTGGACCAAACTTCATGACCCTGGTCCAAAAATTATAGGAGCCTAAGGCAAAAACTCCACTTACTTAACTGAGGCATGGATTCAATGGGAAAAAATGCAGTAGCTATTCTTTATCTGGCTTTATATTATGTTTTGTTAAAGTGTCCATCTTTTTCCCTATGGAAAACATACAGACTTACGCAGACACACATTTTATAAGCAAAAAATCCCAATATCTTCTTAGTTTTGTACTTATCTAATTGTTTCTTGTGATCTGAGAATTAAATAAAACAAGATTCTACAAAAGCAAAATCTATGTGACATAATATTGGCAATTAGTATTTATTTAGGAGTTATGTCTTCAAAGATCAGAAGCTCTTAATAAAATAACGTTTTGTATTTATTTTTCATATAAACAAACTGCTGGATTTGGATAATAAAGCACCTTTTTTTATGAAGTAAGCCAGCTGTGCATCCTTATCTTGCCTATTCCAGAGCAAGAAAAAGCAAAATGGATTAACAAACATAATGAACTTTTCAAAAGATGTAAAATAGAATCTGCTACTGATGTCAAGCTGCAGTTCTTTGCTGATATTACCAAGCAGGGTGGATCCACAGGGACGCTTTCTACTGCCAAATGGAAATGATAATGAATAGAAAATAGAAACATGTTCTTGTACTGGAGGGTTTACTGACAACCCCACTACAGGGTGGTAGTAGATGCTCCACACCTATGACTCACAGTAGCTCAGGAACTCTCTGTACAAAGCATCTGGATTATTCTCTTCTGTGTTATAGCAACAACAGTGTCAGAGCTTTCTATTTGGCCAGTACTTAGGAAAAATATTCCCCAATTTGTCAATAGGGCTCAAGTCCTACCCTAAAGTAAAGTAACTTCCCTTTACGGCAAGAGTAAAGGACTTTCTTTCCCTCAGTGTGATATCTTTTGGTAGGGAAATGGAGAAAAAAAATCTCAATTAAAACACAATTTATAATTAGGATAGTACATTTGAAATGATGAAGTGCTTCTTGCCTGGAGCTCTGTGGCTATATTAAGAATTGCAGTGTGAGATATTTGTTTTCAAGTAGCTGTCAACATATCATTTGTTTTCTACACTTCTGGGATTAATACCTAATTATGGTGCACACAGAAGTTAAAAAGACATTGGAGTGCCTTACTACACCTACCTCTCTCTCTGGCTAAAATCAGAGCTTGCAGAAACTGCTTCACCCTGCTCCTGCATGTTGGCTCCAGCAGGTCCGTGTGCCTGACAGCCACCACAGGAAGCGCCTCTGCTCAAAGGTGTGCTTGTGAGCAGGGGATCTGCTGCTGTTCTCCACATCACATTCTCCAGACCTCTGCTACAGCTTGCTGCTGCGTGGCATGGCTGCCACTTCTGGAAAGTTTTAAGCTGTTTCTCACTAACTGATCAGAGTACCCTGTTTTGGGTTAATCCATTACCAAAAGTGTGTTTCATTTCCAGAGGATTTCTTACACCCCACTCTCTTGAAGACCATTGAACAACACTGACCTAATAGTTGTTATCACTAATAGCTCTTCTATTTTTTTTTTTTTAAGTCCTGGGGCAACAGTACTGGGAGAAGCCACACTGTGGGCAACAGACCCATCTGTGGTAAGAAGGAAGAAGTGATCTTAGGAGTAGCATATAGAAAGTAAAGGCAGCCATGCCCAGATGTGCAGTGACATTTCAAAGAGGGATAACATTAAATGTTTAGCTCTGCACTGAAATATGAATCAATCAGCATTTGCTGTCAATGTGCAGCAGTGGTATTCACCTCTCTCTGAAGAGTTACTCTGTTTTTATCATGTATGGGTAAGCAGTTTCACGGCTCCTCAGTCTGTTATGCCTGCTCATACTGTCAACATTGAGGAATGCGAATTATAAGGCAGCTTTTTGAGCTTGAGATCCTCTCAAGGAGGATCTGAAAGATATTTCAGCTAATGGAGCAAGGTCACTTATGCATACCTTTTCAGGAGCTGATTTTGTGTGATCTGTGACTTGCAGTGTAGCTATGCTTAACTTGCAGCTATGAAACCAGCAATCAAAGGCCTAACAGATGACTAGATAGAAGCTGTTGAAAAATGATAGCTGTCAGCAAGTAATATAAGCTGAAAACATTGTTTTTAAGCAATGTTAATACGAAAATTTAGGCACTTAAATGAAAATAACTGGTATAGAAATTCCATACATGTACATGAGCAGTGTGATACTCAGTTTTTCAGTAACTTCTGTTCCAGGTAATAGATGTGGTTTTGTTTCCAGCTTATCCTATATTAGGAAGATTGATGTCTAATTAAATCTTTATTAAGCCTTGCACTTCTCCATTCTTCCTTCCTCCCATTTTTTTACTCCTGCAAGACATTGTTCTTCCTGGCAGAAGCTGTTGTATTCAATGGCATTCTGTCACTCCATACCTGGACATTTCAGGACTATTTTTTTTTTTTTTTAAAGGCAAATGCTTTTTACAAAAGATTCAGCAGCCTATTTCATATGCAGCTTCCTTTGGGAGCCACAGTAAAACTCCTGTGAATGCAGCACTCAGCGCTGGGTACTTCACCGGCCTACATAATTAGGAAATATTGCTGCCTGAACCTCGTTCAGACAGATGATTTCAACAGTCAAGAAGTAAATGTACTTAGAAGCAAAGCCTGCTGTTCCTTTTTCATTGCCTCTCAGACAGCAGTACCATTCAGAGCTGCCTCAGCACAATTACAAAATGTTCTGAGCTGCTTGGAGCCATTTCAGTCAATCTGAGCATTTATTTCCTTTCATGGCAATGCAGAGTGAAGGTGCTGACAGACCCTAAATACATTGCTCAAGCTATACAGCAATTCACAGCCCAGCTCCTGGGGCAGGTGGTTTTAAGCTGTCCAGTTTTAAGGAGCACAGGTATTGCAGCCTCATGCTGATACTTTAACCAGTTACAACACCGTGGGTGGAGAGAGAACTCAGGAGCAGTGGTAAACTGGAGATCTTCTTTTTCTCCTTTACATCATGGGCCCAAAGAGAGGCCAGGGTACCTGACACCTGATGACTGTAGACCACCAAACAAATAAGGTGAGCAAATAATAAAAGTGATTGGTAACTTTTCTGCACACTTTGGACAGCATTTCTGACAGCAGCTGAACTGGAAGGTGATAGCCCTGGACTCTGACTGCCACCCTAGCTGCCCTGACTACCAGCTGAGCTTCAAGACACCATAAAAAGATATCATCCTCCCAATAAGGAGGAAACATTTTCCATATTAGCATTATTTTTTTTCCCCTGCCTACTTACCTCTAGGAAAAAGAAACACTCCTATGTTTCTCAGGCTTAATTGTATAGAAAATGCACCCCCCCCACTCCAAAAATCAAGTAAAACTGACAAATGTCCCAAAGACTTTTTGAATGCCTAAAAGGCATGCATTGTGGCAACTGTTTACTGTCTCATGAATAATGGAATCTGTGATAAGCCATTTGTTTTGTAGAGAAACAATGTCACCTCAAGTAGCTGAAGGATATAGTAGCAACTTTCCCACATCGTCATCTATGTCAGTTCCCTTTTATCTCTTGGCTGCTTAGTACACTCCTGTGTCAAAAATTAGTACAAGTTAAACAGAAAATGGCCACAAGCCTGTTAAATACACTCCTGCAATGCTACAAGGACGTAGCTGTTGACTTTACTGATATAAAAACTAGAATCTGGTAGAAACCTATGCTTTTTGCACAGAATATGAGAGCTGGCTTTTGGATGATAGGCCCCATTGCATTATTATTCCTAAGGTCTGAGGATGTTTCTTTTCTGGGAACTGACAGAACTTGAGGTTTCTTAAGGAGGCTTTGGATTATAGGCACAGCATGGTCTCTGTCTTGTGAGCCATGTCTAATGAAAAAAGTCAAGGAATTCTCAACTGTCATCTGATCTCAGTTCAGGACTAAACCTCCAAAAATCTCCATAACACTGGGAGATTCCATAGCTTTTTTTTTTTTTTTTTTTTTTTTTTTTTTT
>VYXF01006310.1:56324-69162 GCA_013397295.1 Polioptila caerulea | reverse complement strand
GCACTCTGAGAATTGAGATAAACCAGCCTTGGCATTCCAAGAGGACCAGAGCATGAAAAACTGAAAGTGAGCATAGGCTGATAGAAGCCCCAGGTTATCAGGATCTACACACACCTGGTCAGGGAAATGTGCACAAATGTGAAACCTCACATGGTTGGAGCTGGAGAGGCAGGCTGATCTGGGGATGGTTTTGGTCCCAGGGTAGCCAGGTGTGCCTGCCAGAGGCTGTCTCCTACCTAGTGAGCACAGTGTCACCATCTCCACTGCAGCATGTGTCACCAGAGCCAGCCAGCTCTGCCCTGCTCCCTTCCAGGGCATGGGACTCTTCTGGGTCTGGTTCACCATGGCTTTCTTTTTGTCTCACCTAGCCCAGGCAGCCCATGCTAAAAGCAACTCTGCCAGGGCTCTAGAAAAGCCCTATGCCTACACACAGAGAACAGAGGACATGCAGCAAGGCAACCTACTTCACTGAGCAGCTCTTAGCATTGCTGCACCGTGGAACCATGCAAAAGGACCCCACAAGAGAGGCAGAGGNTTGGCATTCCAAGAGGACCAGAGCATGAAAAACTGAAAGTGAGCATAGGCTGATAGAAGCCCCAGGTTATCAGGATCTACACACACCTGGTCAGGGAAATGTGCACAAATGTGAAACCTCACATGGTTGGAGCTGGAGAGGCAGGCTGATCTGGGGATGGTTTTGGTCCCAGGGTAGCCAGGTGTGCCTGCCAGAGGCTGTCTCCTACCTAGTGAGCACAGTGTCACCATCTCCACTGCAGCATGTGTCACCAGAGCCAGCCAGCTCTGCCCTGCTCCCTTCCAGGGCATGGGACTCTTCTGGGTCTGGTTCACCATGGCTTTCTTTTTGTCTCACCTAGCCCAGGCAGCCCATGCTAAAAGCAACTCTGCCAGGGCTCTAGAAAAGCCCTATGCCTACACACAGAGAACAGAGGACATGCAGCAAGGCAACCTACTTCACTGAGCAGCTCTTAGCATTGCTGCACCGTGGAACCATGCAAAAGGACCCCACAAGAGAGGCAGAGGAGCCCACTGAATAAATGTCATTAGTGAAACTCAAGCATCTTTCTTGGCACTCATGTCAGCAAATGCAGAATTTTTCTATTGGCAGGTCTCAATGGACTTCAAGAAGTTGCCTAGTGGCTCTCCCCATTTGAGAGGCAGGGAAAAAGAGGCAAACACTCATGTAGTATTGCCAAGAGCTGCCTGTGCAATCCAAAGGCAGAATCAGACCTAAGAACCAGGCTCTATCAAAAAACTGCCTTTTCCATGAAGCATCACTGCTTTCTGGTGGGGTCTCCACCTGCACCTTCCAGGTTTTATGAACGTGCCTTTACCAACAGCTTCCAAAGTTTTCCTTCTATTACAATGTTCCTCAGTGGAGGGAAGTTTCCTTCCAGGTGATGCCTGGCTTGACATGATTTCTCTTCTTGGATGTGGTTGCTATGACAGCTGCCCCTGGTTTGGCAAATCCTCATCCTACCAGTCCTCTGCAAATACAACTCTTGCATATCTTGTATTCTCCAGGAAATCGAAATATGCTCCTGTTTTTAGTCTTTTCATCTTCTCATGTCTGTATCTCCTTTTGTTTTGAATCAGTGATGTTAAGGCAGACTTGTTCTGCCAATATTTTAACAGCAGGGTTCAGATAAAATATTCCCACCTCAGCCAGTGACAGATTTAGAGTGCTGTACAGCTTAGGTTCCTGGGAAGAGAGGCTGGGGAACATTCTTTTATGGTTTGCCTTTGAAACAAAAGCTCTTACACATAAAAATCAGGAAGTCAACTTTACTTAGCAAATAAATGCAGCTTAAGTGCTCTTAACTGGAAGTAGTTACCATAAAACTTCCATCTAAGAAATCTGCAGGGCATTTTTCTGATGCTGTGCACTGGACTTTTGGGTGGACTGGCAGAATGCCTGTGTGTGCAGAAGTGGTCACTCAAAGGTGTTGAGAAAAGTCATTTTAGCAAATGTTACAGCTCACAGAAGTATATATTCTTTCTCTGTCCCCTGTTGCCACTGTGTAGCACACAAACACACATAACATATGGGTATTATCTTTGTTTAAATTCTTATCAGCTCTGGTCTGCACATCTCCATGCTCTTAAATGAATTAAACTTAGATTCCCCTTGCCCCCTGACTTATCTACATTGATTTGCATGTTAATAACTCTCCTTCCCTCAGTCAGTTTGTTCTACCCTTTTCTTGATTTGCTCTCCATGGTAACTTTGATTGAGTTCCTTGCCCTCAGCTCACAGTACCGGGAGGAAACTGAAGCAAGGTGATACAGGGGAGCAGATGACTCTGGTGACTGTTTGCTTTCACCACCATTGTCATTTCACTGGTCAAAGCCATGAAGAGCAAGCTGATTATCTTGGATGCTTTGGATGCCTACGAGGGATGGATACTCTTCTACTCATCTTCCCTCCCCAGAACCCTGGTTTTCAATACACAGTCAGGTGTGTTCTGCATGCATTTATATTTTGCTCATCCCTGAACCCTGACGGCCCCCCAGTTCTGTAACTCTTATCTCCCCATTCTCAACAAAGTTTAGCTTTTAGCTTATCCTGACTGAGGAAGCCAGCTGAGAGAATGACCAAGTGTAGTAAAAGCCATTCACTCACATCTATGCCTTCCAGAAGCTGTAAGACAAAACTGGCCCCTCTAAACCAACAGCTTTGTCCTGCAAGCAACCAGTCAGCTGTGCAAGGATCATTCTGCCTATCTGCTGGCAACTTGTGTGGGTAGTCTGAGTAGATCTCCTCATGGGAGGAAGCTTTCCAATGCCAAAGAGGAGAAGGCTGGCTGTGCGCCACAGCCCCCAGCAAGTTCTGTAAAAAACATTCAGCTACTGGTCCACTGACTCTGGTCCCTTGTGTCTTTGCACATTGCTTCATTGGCTCAGGGCACACTTTCAGAGCGTGTGTTTAGGGCAGGAGGAAAGCTACTGCCATTGTTGTACAGTTTCAGTTGAGTTTTCTCAACTTCCTGGTTGACTGCCAAGGACTATGAGGCTTAATTTCCCACCTTTGAGTTTCTCTCCCCCTCAGGATCTTCCCATCTGCTGCATTTCATGTTGCCCAGGTAAAGCTATGCTTGCCAGCCTTCCCCTTCCAAAAATACTGCAGAGTTTGTTTTGGTTCCTCCAGATTGTGCTGGCTTTGACTCCATGTACTGTGACTACTGACTCATGCTCCTGCTGGTCACCTCTATTTGATTCCAAAGTTTTCATCTTCTGCTCTTTGCAGCTCTGTGCAGACACATTTGCCTCTTAAAACTTAGCAATCTGTAATGTGGCCGCTGTAGAGATCAGCATTTATATTTAGTAACATCACTCATCGGTGCAGGATTTTTTCAGTAAAAGAAGTCTAAAAAAAAAAGATCGTCAGTTGTTCCCATGTTTTTTCTCCTCACAGACTATAGAGAAAAATATTCCACTGAGATTTCATAAGCAAGCAAACTGAACTACGTGCTTGGGGGTTATTTTTATTTTGCATACATTTCCCAGGCTCTCAGATTAAAAAATATCCGACACATATTCTGATATGTCATTTGCTGAGTGCTTTTAAGTGAGCCTAGAATTGTGCACAGTGTAACTGAGAACTTGAACACAAGAGAGAGTGGAATTAGCTTTATCCTGAGTCCCCCTTGCAGGACATTGTCTTCATGTCTTCCTAGGAGTCCTTGCACATGTAAAAGGCTAAGTTAGCTGATAAGACATCAGTGGATCAGCTGCATCTGACCAGCTTAAAGCAGAGATCCTTTGACAAGCCTCACATTGTAGCTACAACTCAGTGATATCCCAGTTTAGAGCAAGCACAGCTCTCACTTCAAAGCTTGTTCACTCTACCAGTGGGATGGGCAGCAGGAACCAAATCTGTGAGCCCAGCAGCTGGGATTGTGTGGTTTAACCAAGTGCCACCAGCTGCTCACTCACTCAACTGCCCCCACCCTGATGGCATTGGGATGAGAATTGGAAAAACGTAAAACTCATGCCTTGAGATAAGAACAGTTTTGTATTTGAAATAAAGTATAATAATAATGACATTGATGCTGGTGATGGTGATGATGATGATGAAAAGGAGAGAGAGAAAGAGAAAGGAATAAACCCCAAAAGACAGGTAATGTACAGTAAAATTCCTTACCATCTGCTTACCAATGCCCAGTCAGACCCTGAGCAGAATCCAGACAGCTTCCCCAGTTTATAAACTGGGCATGAAATCCTAGGTATGGAAGATTTCTTTGGCCAGTTTGGGTCACCTGTCCTGGCCATGCTCCCTCCCAGCCTCTCGTGCACCTGCCCACTGGCAGAGC
This sequence comes from Polioptila caerulea, assembly GCA_013397295.1. Lineage (NCBI taxonomy): Eukaryota > Metazoa > Chordata > Aves > Passeriformes > Certhiidae > Polioptila > Polioptila caerulea. The sequence continues at coordinate 64,831 of VYXF01006310.1, read as the reverse complement.
ACAGGACACTGAGATGTCTTTGGCTTATGGTGAGCACTGCTCAGTAACAACAAAACATCAGCGTGTTATCAACATTAGACTCATACCAAACCCAAAACTCAGCACTGTACCAGCTACTAAGAAGAAAATTATATCTGCCAAGACCAGTACAGGTGGATGGGATCACAAGTTGCTCCAGATGCACAGTACACATGTAAAACCTTGCAGACCCCTTATCTGTTTCTCGCCTGAGGATCAGAGGACTTCAAATAAAACAAAACCCACAGATTAAAACCCCTTCCTTTGGAAGATTGACAGACTCCATTCTGTCCTCCCATTATTCTTTTACCTTCAAGCTGGACGTATTGCATATATTCATTATTCATTTCCTCAATGCCAGTTGTGCATGCAGCTGATGAGGCTTAGAAGCCACCTGGGATGAACCTGGCCCACTGCTTCCACTGCCTGTTCCGTGTTCCCTGCACCATGTCCACATCCTAGTGCTGGCTCTGCATGTGGTGGGATGGTTGCCACATGCTGTCATCCTCCTGTCCCTTGCTGGGTGCTCCAGGGCTACCCACCCATCGATTGTACCAAAGCACAGATTGAACACGGCAGGCGCCAGAGCTTTTGGTAATTGCACCCCAAGGCTACGAAATTCTCTGACAGCAAATCATGCTGCCAAACACAGGCTGCAGCATTTCTCCCTGCTGAAGCATGTCAGGCAGCACAGTTGGCATTCTTGCCCTTTCAATCTGACAGCCCCGTGTCAGCCCAGGAGGGGCAAAGCTGTTTTATGAAGACGTCTGCTGCCTTTTCAGCTGCCAGCAAATACAAGGATTGGGATTCTTTGCCCTTCCCTTCATTCTCTGTCAACTCTTTCTTGAATCATGTTTTTGCTCAGAATTTACTGCAATTCAGGTGTCACTGGCAACTATATCCCACCTTTGGTCTATCCAGGTTTCAAACAGAGCAAAATTTTATTTCTCAACATTATAGACTTACTTTTCCCATGTGAACATGAGAAAAAAAGGGAGAGTAAGAGACAGGTCCACAGAGTTCTGGCTCCAGGTGGCTGGCTCCCAGGTGAAAATAATCCTTTCTAATCAATTCCTAGCTGATATGTTTAATTAACCCTGCTTCATCATTTTTGATCTTTTTTTTTTTGCCTCGGGGTCTTGAAAGGGTCATAGCCAACATACTGTCTTCATGAAGAGTGAACATTATGCCTGTGGTGTTACCCAGTTTGTCAGAAATGGATTCATGAGGCCTTTTCATGAGTATTTTCTGTGTCCCTAATTAGTGTGAACAGTGCCAGGTCAGCAGAGTTTCATTATCAGGCTGGACATCATGATGTTTCACAATGCAAGTGGCCTAGTGATGAGAAGGAAACACAAATGTGAGCTGAGGACCTAAAATGAGCCTGGGGATGTAGCTATGAACAGTGAGCTTTTGGTGTCTCTTCTGTGGATAGTGTCCAAGGGACTGAAAAATAAACATCTTTAACAATGGCTGGAGTAGGGACAGTCATTCCTTACTGCTTCTTTGTTAGGACACAAGCAATATTTCAAACAATGGCAGCATTGCCAAGGACTCACAGTAAAACCAGAAGGATGAGATACTGTTGTCTGTCAAACATTTCCAGTATACCAGATGAACACTGGGCTGTGCTCTAAATAATTTTTTTTTGCATTTTTCAGGAAATACTTGTGTGTGTCCAACATGAATTTGCTGAAGCTGTGTGAAGACAAAGTTTTTGAAAAACTCAGATGGACAATTCTTGTCACTTCTCTGGTTTTTGGTTCTTTTTGGTTCCTGGTTAACCAAGAAAGCAGCAACAATTCCATTAGTGGCCATGCATGTGTCTGTGCTGGAAGAGGACCAGAGGGTCTCCACCATGCTTTGGAGGACAGTGAGACCAGGTTTGTGTGGCTATGGCAGGGCATGTTCCATGTCCATGGAGGCTTTGCAGCTGCAGGTGGGATTCACCTCCAGGGCAGGCTGATCTCCAAGTCACCAAGGGTCTCTCAATCCCTTGAGATAAGAACAGTTATCAAGGTTTCCTGGCGGCCTTTGATGCACACCAAAAGGAGGGAAATCTGGGTGTTGCAGGTAAGAGAAGTAAGTGCCATGGAGGCCTTTGTACCAGCTTGGAAATAAAACAGATGCAAATTCTCATTCAGAAACATCATACAGTCAGTAGATTCATTTGTCATCCTTAAGAGTTAAACAAAGCTGCAAATATTAGGACTCGTGGCAGTAGGTAAACCCAGAGACTCTGGGCTTCAGAGATGTGTAGGCTGGAAAAGTGCCTGCAGTTTTAATCTTACTTCACTCAGTCTACATGGTTAGGGATTAATCTCCAGACTATAGCTTTTCCACCTAGGAACAGAGAATGTTAGTCACCTGTGTCAGAGAAGTGTTCATGAGGATTAACAGGGATTTCAGGCTTTTATATAACAGATTCACAGAACATTCTGAGTTGGAATGCACCCACAAGGATCATTGAATCCAACTCTTAAGTAAATGGCCCATAGAGGGATTGAACCCCCAACCCTGGTGTTATTAGCACCACGGTCTGATCAACAGAGCTCATCCCACAGACCTGGGGATGAGGGTTTTTGTGTGACCTAAGGCTGAGCATGAAATAAAACTGGCCTTGCTATATGATCCCACTTGAAATATTGGCATCAGAGCCATGATGTTTTGGAATCAAGTTCCTTTTTTTCTCTCCTTGTTTTTCTTGCCATGGAGACTGAGGGGCTGTAACACTGCCGTGACTCTGACCTATCCCTGAACAAGGGGAATTTGGTTTTCTGTAACCTCCCATTGGAGAAGACAAAGCATTCAGTGCATTGGAATCAAAGGTTTGGCAGCAAGGAATCAGCCAAGCAGTTTGATTTGCTTAGTTCTGCTTTGGTCTGACCTGGCTCCCACAGAGAGAAACAGATTCATGGAAGAAGTTCTCTACCTTAGCACTTTTGGGAGAATAACTAGCACTGAAGTGGCTGCTTATGCCACAGTGTCTGGGAGCTTCTTGCCTTCCACATAGCTGTCCAAGTTGTGTCTTGGCCTCAGTGTACCAAGCAAGGACATAAAGATTTTTTCCTTTCCCCTGATCTTGTGCATTTTTGCTACCACACAACAATCCCTTCAAACCAGAGAGATGGCACATGCTGACATGGTATGGCATGCCAAAAGACATATGTAGATGAAAAGGGATTTCACAGCCAATGCAAAAGGGTGTTAAGCCCTTGAGAAGACCTTGCTCTGACTGAAATCCCAGGCTCTAATATAGAATCATAGCATGGTTTGGGTTGGAAGGGACCTTAAACCTCCAGTTCCAACCCTGCTGCCATGGGTAGAGGCACCTTCCACTAGACCAGGTTGCTCAAAACCTCGTTTAGCCTGGCCATGGAACACACTTCCAGGGACTTCTCTGGGCAACCTGTGCCAGTGTATCACCACTTTCTGAGTGAAGAATTTCTTGCTAATATCTAGGATAAGGCTACCCTCTCTCAGTTTAAAGCCATTCCCCTGTGTCCTATTGATCCATGTCCTTGTAAATATCTTGGGGATATGTTCAGACGGCAGAGAAGATCCCATTTTCCTGCCTTAGTACAAATGTACAATAAACACAGCCTTTTTAAGGACTGAAAAACCTCAGAAGAAAGTGCCCCAGCTGGCCCCTGTGCAGCCACAGAGATGTGCCGTGGGAGCAGGAGGCTTGCTCACACTTTATTCCTAAACATCCTCCATAGTCCTTTGAGAAAACAATCAATGTGAAGAGACTTTCCCTCCATATAAACTCTAATGTATTGCAGTGACAGTAATCTATTATGTAGATTTTATGGATCACTTATACAAATTACAGTGAAACCTCAGTGCTTCCAGCTTCCTGCCTGCGGTTTAAAATAGACTCTGAAATAACAATACAGCAGTAACAGCAATAAAAACAACAGCAGCAATAATAATGAGTAGATAAAAATTATCCATTAAGGCTCCTCCTCTCTACAAGTACTGGATAATAAAAAGGTATTTTTAGCCTGAAAATTATTTAATATAATTTTGTCTTTATTCTTTATGGTTTCAAATATATTAGTAAAGTTCACAGAGCCCTACAGCATTTTAAGACACAGAAAAACCACATTTTGTTCTGAGCCATCAGGTTAGTCTTATATGAAAAGAAGTATTTAGATTCGTGGTTTTCAGTGTGTTGAAACACATCATCCTGCAGAGGAAAGTGTCTCTTTTTAGTAATGCAGTGTATTAGAGGTCCCCTAGAAGGGAATTCTCACACAGAAGTTTCACTGGCAGTATAAGAAACCTGCTGAAGTAGGTATTAATTTTGTGGTGACTATAGTTAGGACTATCCTTTTTTTGAACAGCCTGAATCTCTCAGAGAGTTGTGCTGTGCTCAAAACAAAAATCTTTTTTATCTAACTACTTTAGTCAGTGCTGCTAAGAAACTCTTACAAATTACTTTACGTGCAATGTATTCTTGTATCACCTGAAAGCAGCCATTTAATTTTCTTCTGCCTTTCCCAGTGAAAACTTTAAAAGAAAAATTATTCAGTTTACACCAGACTTGTTTCTCCTTTGTTTTCTAACTGATGCACTTTTCTGAAATGGCAGGCAAATCCTCACAGCACAAGTGGTAGCATTCTGTAAATAGTCATGAGTGAACTCCCTCCCAAATCTAAGCAACTGGACCTTTCAGAGGACTTGAAAAATGTAATGCCTCTGCCTCTCCTCCCAACTGTTATCACCTTTTTCATGCTTATGGGTGACATGTGGCAAGAGGAACAGAAGGATGGGTTCCTCCCTCCACCCTTACAGAAATATTCCATAAATTTCTTTTGAGGATTACTTACTTTTTCCACTTCGCAAAAATATTTTAGAATAATGATTAATTGGAATTAAAATAAGAATATAAAATGCCATTTTTACTCAAAGATGTAAAAAAATTGCAGGCATCATTGACTTCATATGTACATTTTCTTTTTTTCTTTTCTTTTTCTTTTTCCTTTTCTTCTTTTCTTTTTTTCTTTTTTTTTTGTTGTTGTTGTTGTTGTTAAATCACCTGGGTATTTATTAGCTCAGCAAAGATATCCTAAAGCTTTGAAACTCCTAAATGTTTTAAAGATATTTCCACCCATTCAAAGAACTGACATATTTGAATTGTTACCAAGCAAAGATGGATGGGTTCATTAGGAAAAGCCCACAAGTGCTTGGATGGGAGAGGTCAGGCTGGAAAGGGTGGATGCCTTCACTTAGAGGCAGGACCCTGAAACCTGGCAGTCCAGAGCTGGTGGCAAAGTAAGCCTGTGAAACAAGGGCACACACCAGGGCTAGACACAGCTGAAATAACTTGGTTGCTATGGCATGTAGAGTAAACATTACTGGGAGTTTCTAATGGCATGTCTGCAGCTCCGTGCCTTTTGTTGCTGGATGTGCTTTTCTATAGCTAAAACACAATAGAGAGAACAGGTTGGAGTATCCAACTTGATTAATAACCTCTTTTCTCTGCAAAACTATTGTTGGACACATTCACTAACTAGTCTTTATTACAGCTGAATGCTGCAGAAGGATATAATCATTCCTAACTGCAGCTGCTCGTAGGTAAGCTGAGACACCAGTCCATAGTCCTCAGCATTGCAGCCACTTCTGCAAATTACAGGCTTTTGATTCATGCAGTTACAGTCAGATGCCTCATAGTGGGAATAATGTCACTTAATAGTGAGTGTCTGAGTGATAGATGCTTACACCTTGGATAATCTTTGATGTAAGTGAAGAGAAATAGGCTTTTTAAGGGCTTGATCCTAATTTATCTCCTTACCTTCAGCTGAAATTAAATTATTCCAAATCTATACTCCTTGGGAGTGAATGTTTCTAAAAGAGCTTGACTGTGTTTATCAGATTAACTCTGTAGCCATGAAAAAACCTGGGCCAGTGTTCCTGGTGCTGACATGTGCTTGTCTGTACCCTTTTCCAGCAGGCTCCATGGCATGTTTTTCATTTATGCCAACCCACACTCTCCCAGCCTTTGCCCAGGCACAGCCCTGTGATTGATGTGTTCATAGGGATATTGCCATTGAGAGGGCTGAAACAGGGGTGAGAGGCTTAGTGATGCAAAGAGAGTGTACCTGCATGGACATGGGCGTACCAGGCTCCTTGGACTTGGGATCTATATATAGTTCTGTCCAGTTTCACTCATAGGCCTAGGGCTAGCTTTGTATGTGCTTGGATTTCTTGAAAACACAGCTAAAATTGTAACAGCCCTGCGGGGGATTGGGTTTTGTATGCTGAGCTCCATTTCCCTGTGTGGGGGTCTTTGAGAACGTGGCATGTGCTTGTCCAAGAAAAATGATGACCTGTCATCCTTTCCCCATCACCTGAGTGATGTGGGGCACAGATGATGCCCAGTGGCATCCTGCGGCTGTGCTGAGTGCTTTTGGCATCCCAGTGGATCTGACCATCACCCTCCCTTGGTCAGTCTCTAGCCCTGGCTTTGACAGGGAAACAACGTGGTGCCTTCAGCAGATGGCATCAGGTGCTTGAAGCAGGCAAACAGGCACTGGCTGTCTCAACAGGTCTCATTGCAGTTGTCTCTCAAGAACCACTAGCAGCTTCAGTTTTGAAACACCATGTTATTCATTACATTATACCTCTTTAATCCAGTGCTGAGACACCATTTTGGGGTTTACTCCAGCTCCTGTTGTCTTGTCATCTTCTTCCAGATTACTTGATCATGGCTATCAGGCAGGAAATGAACCACTCACTGTTCCAGTGGCTGAAATTGAGGCAGTTGTCATTCTGATTGCCTTCAATATCCTCCTTTCAATTAGTTGCTCCTTCCTAACAACTAGATGCATGAACTCTAGGTGGGCTTCTGCCTTCACTTTTACCTAATTAGTCTCTGCTATTAGAAGGTGTTTGTCCTTTAAACACCACCTTGGGTGTCACATTCTAATTTATGCTTCTATTTTCTGGTTTTATTGGAATTAGAATGGTACATATTTATGGAGTTTTGTTGGGCTGGTGTTGAGCAGCTGCAACCCTCACAGAGAAGGCACTGTGCATCTGCCAGCATGAAAAGTGATACGTACAATGAAGTGTGGTAGGCAAAGATTGCAATTAAATACTCTGATTAAGGCTTGATCTTGCAGGAACACGCTTCTCTACTGACATATTAAAGTCCCTTTTCTCCTTGCTTTTGTGCATAAGCTAAAAGCGCATTCCTGATGACAACTGGAGTCACTAAGGAACACAAATCTGGTGCTCCCTTCTCAAGCTATACATACTTTTAAGAACTCCCATGCTGCACCAAGAGATTTCTCACCCACTGCTTGGCAGCACATGATTTGCACTGCCATGGTTTAGCTAATTAGCTGTCAATGTATTCAGAGGCCACATCTGCAGCTTTATTACCAGAATGAAAGCCACATGAATCTTCTTTTTTTTTTTTTGCTGGATTTTGTAGTTTTTCTTCTAATATAAGGCCTTCAGACCTTTTGGGTTTTCTATTTGTATCGTATTTTCCACATTTTCTATGTGAGCAATTATTGCTTCATGTCTGTAAAGTTCAAATGTATACCACCTGCCTCCATTAGTCATCACTAATGTTTCCCTGTCAAATTCACTGGTGCTAAAGTGACTATTGCCAAAGTAAATAGAAAATGTAACTGGAGAAATGGATCACACTGTAGTATTTGTTGGTTTTGCCTTTTTTTGAGATTACTCTGTCAGCAGTCATGCCGAGTGATGGCATTTTGTTCTTTTCTTCTTTTGTTTTGTAGGCTTACCAGTCCTGCTGTTATAAAGGATTTTAATGTAAACATTTACATTTCAGCTAGTTATGGCTATTTTCAATCATTTTCAAGCTTGTGCACACAACTGCTTGGCAGATAGACTATACAATAAGCTTCTTTCCAATAAGTGCTTTACATTTGTACATTTTTAGGAGAATACTGCTCCTTGCTGTCTTATCTGTGCCACAGGACCACATGACAACCTGTATCACGACCCATTCCTCCATGCTTCTGTCCTCTGATATGAGGCTTCAGCTTATTCTACCTCAAGACAGAAGGGAAATGTGTGCCATGTTGAAGTTCATGGCAAAGTTCCTGTTGATGTCAAGGAGGTTTTCATTCAGAGAGATTTGGCATCAGCTCCACTGGGGAAGTGTCAACATGAACTGCACTGATAACATTCTTATTTTGTCAGTGCCAAAGCATACACCCACTCTATGTCCAAACAGGAGAAGAACCCAGATGGTGTCATGTCACACTGCCATCCAGATCCATTTCCAAAGAGTTTTAGTGCCAACTCTGATCAATGTATTTAAAATGTTTTACTCTAAATTACTATAATACTCCAGTAGACAAATTCTAGGATATATGGCACACTTAACAAGATATGCATAATAATTATTCACAGCTGAAACAACTGGCCAAGGGCTCTAGGAGACCTTCCTTCCTTCCTTCCTTCCTTCCTTCCTTCCTTCCTTCCTTCCTTCCTTCCTTCCT
>VYXF01006310.1:0-56228 GCA_013397295.1 Polioptila caerulea | reverse complement strand
TTCCTTCACTACAGGCTGAGTAATTCTTGGGTACAGAGGCACAGGTTTTACTCTCTTCCCCTGTCCTTGTTGGCTCTGTAGGAAAACGGATATCGACCTGAGTAGGAGAAGTCTGGAGAGCTTTTAGACCAGAGTTGTTTTTACTTCACTGCTTAATGAAACTTAAAAAGCAATTACAATTAGATTACAATTGATTAGAGTTGAGCATGAGATTATAAAACATACAGATAAACAACCTTTCTCTTAAAATCGGTAGTCCCTAATGAAACCTAGCTGTATCTTTTTTCATTCTTGCATAATTTCATAATAAACTAGAAGAAAGTGCAAAGAACTTCCTGGAGTTTCATTTTAGCTTGTATTACTGACTGTGATGAACTTCATAGACCAGATCCTGCTTTAACTGAATCCAGGGCAAATCCAAAGCAATTCCATTTATTCTGATAGATTTATTTAGAAGAGCACTGCCTGACCTTCCAGCATCATGTTTAAGCTGTGTGCAGCCAAAGCAAATTCAAACTCCCCTGCAAGCTATGGTGTTATTGGAAATTTTTCACATCTTTTTTTGCCTGCGTGCAAAATAGATCACTGTTCCCAACACTCAATAATCTTGGGGTTTTGAAAAAATGCTCTGCACATAATTAAATACTCTAATCACTTTTTGAAAGTAAACCATAATATATATTGTTAAGACTTGGTGTGTGATATGGATGTTCATATTTATATAATAAATATTTTATATCTATGTTGCATTTACTACTCTTAGAACCATTCTCAGCATCTTTTTGTAGCATACATGGCTGGGGGAGGTGAAGAGTCCCCTGTTGGCAAAAGTAATGCATCTTTCATCCTTGGATCCTGGCCAGGGGCTATGTAGCCTTGTGATTAATATGTTAGCTGCATATTTACAAGGTAAAAAATTCCCCTTCTGCTGAGCTTGTACTCTTGCTGATATTAGTATTTTCCATCTCTTGCTGTTGATTATGGTTTTCCATTTTTTCCTGTAACAAAAATGATACAAAAAAAATGCTCAGACATATCTCCACATTTAATACAGCCAAATTATTGTAAATAGAAAGATGAGTCTGATATTTTATCACATTATGTAAACACAGGAGCCTGTTAGACACAAGAGAAGCATCTTACTTACAGCTTTGAAGTATGATTTCCAGAAACATGCAACAATTTCTCCATGTTTCATCTCTCAGGTTTTTGCTAATGAGCAGAAACTCAGTGAAGATTCCGCTCCTGTAAAATCAAACATTCGACACTAAAGAAGTGAGTGAACCAAAAATATTATTGTGAATACCTGGCCTGATTCCTTGTAGGCCTGTTTTTTGTTTTTGGTTTGTTTTTTTTTTTTGTTAGCACACTCTCAGGTTTGCAGCTGAGCTTGTAGTAACATGCATTTTTTACCAGTAGCCCCAGTTACCACCAGACCCCAACTCAGTTTGCTTCAACAACTCTTTTCTAACAGCACTTCATCCATTACATTCCATCCAGCCAAGTACTTATTTTCCTAACTTGGCTTCTTGTTTTCACATGTAAAATGTTTTGGATTGGGTATGTATTTGCTGACATCTCTGTAGGAGGTGGTAAATTGTTGACATTAAATACCAAGACAATTATTTTTGCTTATGGAAAACTGTCTAATGTCTGTTGCAGCAAGGCAGCAATATTTTTCTGTAGGAGTATTGTCACTTTTAATAAGCACCCTAGTGGTTTATTTTTCAGTGTGACATCTGTCTCTTTTCCTTCTTCCATTGAGTTTATGTAACGTATGCACATAATGTTTGATTATTCTTTTTCTTGCTTGTTTTTTACCTCTACCTTTCTGAAAATTTACTCATTTATGAAAGGAAGTTCTTTAATATCTCAATTGTTATTGGTTGTTATTTATAGTTTCCTCCCCCATGTCTTCTGTTATAATTCAGGAGGGGAAAGCAGACTGAAAGCCTGTAAGTAGATTTGCTGTCTATCAGCATTTTCAAACCCCAGATCCGGACCACTGTATAATTTTCCCAAAAATCTTAGGAGCTCTTTTCAGGGCCTTGAAGATGAACTGAGAGCCTGAAATCCATGGAATGAGTGACAGAGGGTCAGAGAAAAACTGAACTGAAGCCAAGGCCTTGTCACACTGTGTGGGTCTATGCTAAATCTGGATAACATTAACTATGTTTGGCAAGGTAGACCTGCTCTGAATTGTTAATTTTCCCTCTCCTTTAGTCCATCGAATCAGTAATTGTCTTGGGTACAAAATACAGTGTTAGTCCTTCGCATTTGATCCCTCAACTCCCATAAGGACAATCTCAAGCTCTCAGTAAGTGCCTCAGTACAAAACCTGTGCTATAATTGCAGGCTCTCATTTCTTAGTGCATATCTTGACCTGCAGGATAGCTGTGTATCCTCCACATTTCTCTCTCTGACTGTTTGCTGGAGCAATTTAATAAAAGGCTGCAAGCACTACCTGTATATACAATTTAAGTAGGTCAACTCCTCTGAAAAAGTGCTGAGTTCTGTAGTGGTTGGAAGCAATAATCACTATTCATGAGCCTTGCCTATCACTCAAAGGTCTTGTTTAGATCAGACAGATCTATTGTGCCAGCTCCTCTACAAAGGCATAAAAAGCACCTCTTCCAAAGATTTTGTAACCAGAATTTTAGAGTCGGTAAAATAATGGAAGGAGAAGGGGAAAGATGAGGAAAAAGCAATAGTGAGCAGCATGAGACACCACTCAGTAGAATGTTTTAGATGTATTGCTTTTGTTTAGATGTATTGTTTTTGTGAGGTAATGTGTGAGGCCAAATTGTGCTGATACAATTCACCTTTTGTAGAGCACAGTGCCTGAAAAACAGGTATTATTTTCAAGAAACTAAGGGATTTCTTGATTTGGTGCTTACAGGTCTTTCTGATGGGGAGGTTATGACTCTCTACCCTTTAGGCATGGCAGATAATCTCCTTCCCAGGTGGAGCAGGGATCTAAAGCTCTTTCCCTCATAAGGACAGGGCAGAGTAGTAAGAAATGTAGCAGCAACTCATTTCTTCCTGAGCCTCATTGGAACAAGATGATAGGGACCTGTAGGAGGACAACTTTCTAATGCTTCTGGGCAATCTATAGAGCATAGATCCATGAAGTTTCCAAGCTACTTTAATTTATGATCTGGTCCTTAATAGTTGATATTGCCAATGAGGATGCTGCTGTTGATGACAGTGAATGTGAAATGTTGTTTGTGTTGCAAACAATGCTTCTTAAAAACAAATAAAGGTGTAAGTAGCTCATGCATTAAAGAAGTTGTGAAAACTTGGAAACAATGCAGAGAATAGTGACAACAGCTTTTGAGGAATAGAGAAATGCCTTATAATGAGAGATGTGAGAAATCCTTTTGTTCATTGTGTCCAAAACAAAGAGGCAACCTACATTCTAATAGGATGAAAAAATATTCAAGTTTTTATTATTTTTCTTAACATGTCAGAGAAAAACATGATAAAAAACAACCTAAGGTGGTTAATGCCAATCAAATCAAAGTTAGGAGTAAAACATGCATTTTCAGCAGCAAAGATGAGTAACTAAAGCCAACCTAAGAGGGGCACATCTGCCTGTGACTTCATCAAGACAGTTTGGTCTAAAGCAAGCTTCAGTAAGACTGTGGTGGACTTCACATGGGAGGGGAAGCAAGCCACACTCTGTGCATTTTTCAGAAATTTTAGCTATATCATCTACCAGGCTCCCTTTAACCACATAAAGCTCTGGTAAGGTTAAGTGCCACAGAGAAAAGCTGTGTTTGAGAGGAAATATTCCAGTCTTTACTAAAGTTCCTGTGGTATTCAGGGTGATGTGGTGTACAACCTGACCCCTTCCTCCTCATAAGGTGAAGGGAGCAGGAAGGAACAGGCAGGACAGAGACTTCTTTCATGCTAAAGGGATAGGTCTAATTTCAGGATTTTTATTCTTAATTTTAAAAGACTCTTAGGACTTAAAGAATGTTTTCTCATGTGTATGAAAACTGTGATCTACACAGCAGACATTTTGAGGGTGTGTCAGATATCTGATCCCATTCTGAGCTATATTAGTCTAAGGCTGCAGTGCTAAGGATTAATTCCAGATTCTAGCTTGAAAAGCATGGATGTCTTTCTGCTTTTTGAGTCCTGAGCCCATGCAAAGCAACAAGCACGAATCACATGTGCTGCATCCTGATTGCTGAACCAAAAAATATCCAGAATCATTGCCAGAAGCAATTTTCCAGTATATGTTTGATACATTGAACAATGGACCCTCTGCCAATAATACCCAGCACATGAGGAGAGTGGTATAAATGTCTGATAAGAGCTGTAAAGATAAAGCACTGTGCAATAAAGACCAGAACTGTGCTGAACAAGCCAGCTGAGAGCAGTCTGCACAGGAAGCAAGAGAGAGGTCATCTCTTGTCATTCATGAAATTATACTCGAAATCAGAGTCAGAGGGTAGCAGAAGAGTCCAGTGTTAGCAAGTGCACTGAGGGGGAGTATCTTAAAATATTGAGAAATAAAATGGATAAAGAAGTGGTGTTTTGAGGCAAAGTAAAGCATTTAGAGTTCTTGCAAACTCAGTAATTGAACTCACTTGTGGCTGGGTGGGAGGGGATTAATATTGACTTGATTTAAGAATTTATTTACTGTTTGTTTTCTTGATGATACTGCCTGAAGTAATAAAATGAAATAGTTCAGCTTTCATATGAAATGAAAGTTGAATCCTCTTCTTTCCTCGTGTGTAGATGAATGTTCTCCACTAGGAGTCATATCAATTTGTAGCACTTACTGCCAAAGTTCTTTTCAGAACATCTCATGTTCAGATGATGAAGCCCTGCAGCACAACTGTGAGGCACAGGAGAATAGAGCATTGCCCTCATTTCTGTGACAATGGGTCAGAAAGGTGTAGGCAAGGGCTTTATCATGACCACATGATAGATCAGAAAAAATAAAATGGGACAGAAATACCAGAGATCCCTGCTCTCAGTCCTAAAAGAGAAGCCAATATGGCCTAGAAAATTCTCCTACGGGTGGGGAGCAAAAATGTCTGATGAGTTGTGGACAGCATTTTAAATGCTTCAGTGTCAGGAAGAATGATCAGGGCTCTGCCATGAACCATCTCAGGATCTTCTCAAAGGTTTCACTGGTGACCTGTATAATGGACTATAAAACAGGACTGTGACATTTCACAGATGAGCTGAGAAGGGCTGCAAAATTTTTTGGAAGGTTAACCTTCCAAAAATGTTGATAAATGGGTTCAAAGAGAGAAAAATAAATAGAATGGATCGATTGCAGCAAGGACAAGTTTCACTCAAACAATAAAGGGGCGAACCCTGGATCATTTTAAGGAAAAATCAATTTACTTGGGCCTGTTATGGACCAAGCAAGGGGACAGCTTTGGATCTGCTGGCAGGTGTAAGAGCAGCCCCAAGTGCTGAGGTACTTCCATCCCATCCTGTCATGTTAGCCCCTGTTTTAAGAGGTTTTCTGCTTAAAAAGGGTCTATTTACTTATTATTTGTTCCTCTAGATAAACATGGTTTCCATGGAAGGGCCTTCCCTAGAATTTAGTATTGAAAGGAATTAGATTCAATTTGCTCCTAATGTTTTAAATCCCATTTTCTATGCCAAAGCCCAGCTTTACAGTGAGCCTCCCTTTGCAGAACATGCATAGAGCTGCACGTGAATTTTAAGAGACTCCCTTCTCTGACATGCTGCTAGAACAGAGGAGAGCTTTGAAACATCATGGCAAAAGTTTCTTACAAATTGTATGCAATCAGGAGCTCAGACTACACCAGGCATAAGTTTCACTGAGGCTTCATCCTCTGTTTTTACCATCTATTATTTAAAACATCAGAGTTGCCTCTTCTCAAAGACTTCAGCTAAACCTGCTGCAATGCAATTTAATTAAAACACTTGTTTGGGAGTGGGGTGGACTGGTTTTTGCTAGCTGGCATATATCTAGGAGTAGCTAGGAGCATGGTTCTGTTCCAAAAACTACTGTAGAGCCATTTGAAAACTTGTACTGCCTGAAGTACTCACATTCCTTGTGGTTATTTCTGACACATGAATGGTACAGTCATCAAAAATGTGAGAAGCATGTGGTAAAACTGGCAAAATCTTGCTTTTCAAGAAATTCACTGGACTTCCTGCCTGCAGCCAAATGAAGAATTTGCCACATTAGTATTACTATCAAGGAGTTAAAGTTTTAAAATTGCTTTCTCTTTATGCTTCAAACAAGCAGGTTACAGCCTAAGGTAGTGTAGGCAAGACAAAGGGTCAGGTATTGATTCACAAGATATAAAAAGTAGGTTTGTTTTCCTCCATTTTAGCTGTGCTAAAGCTTGAGCCAAACCTGTTTGTGAGGATGTGATAGTGGCAGGAGGCCCAGTTCTGATATTCAGCTAAGCAAAGCAGACTTCTGCCCAAATCTTGAACACCACATATGTGAATGATCAAAAACATACTTTAAGGAAAAACAATTCTCCAGCTTTCACACTTCCTGGCTTCACTGGATGGAGAAAACTGCTGGAGTTGCCAACTGCAGCCTGGGAAAATTTTTGCAGCGGAGTGAGAAAATCTGACAGCATGAATTTTCAAAGTGTGAATGTTTATATAGGAAAGCCTAGGAGAAGTCCAAATTTTGCAAAAATTAATTTTTGGAGATTTTTTAATGGCAATTATTTTCAATAACATACTGGATGTTTTCAGGAAGTTTTATTCATTGCCTTCAGTATACATCCCAGACTACTGAAGCATTTGTTAAATCAAATTAAGTCCAAATATTGGGATCTGAAAGAGCAAAACAGAGCTATCAGGTTTTCATATTCTGTTTTATGTAAGTGGCAAGTCATTTCCAAAACAACTTAAAGTCCAGAGAAAAGTTTTAGCAGTGCTATACTGCCCTGCAGGTACTTTTGTGTTTTGCTGACTACAGCCCCCAAAACCTGGCTTAGCGTGGGGGCAGATGATTGTAACATGTCAGATAGAAAGAGAGAACCTTCTTTTAGTCTTTTCAAATTTTCTGTCAGGAAGCTAAAGTTGATACTAAAGGGCTAGAAAGGAAGAGCTCAGTCATTTCAAATTTGGGGCTGGAAGCAGATTTTGGCGGTCTGGATGGATTAGTGACCAGAATGCAGCATCTTGTAATCTAGTGAAAATATCTTGGAGAAAACAGACAAAAAAAAAGAGTGAAAAAGCTGCATGTATGGAACCAAACTTGGTTAGTACAACCTTGCACTTCTGTAACAGCCAATTTCAGAAATGCAGTAAGGGCAAAAGCAAAGCTGTTATGCTGAGTTATTCTGTGCAGAACTTCTATAGAGTTGAAAAAGTTTTTTTAAGGGGAATTCCAAAATTCTGTGGGTACATACCAGGTACATTCTGACCTCAGTTACTTCACCAGAAAAATGAGTGTGGAATTCTTTCCAGGTTACTTGAGCAGCACCTTCCATAGATGCATTTCCCAAAACATCCCAACAATTTGCCCTCCCCAGCCCCTTGCTGCTCTTTCCCAGCCCTGCAGCTCTGCTCCACTCCTGCAACAGCCTGGGTCCCATGGGTAGGAGGACCTGCTCCAACGTAAAATTAGAATGGCAATATGGAAAGTTAAAAAATGAGATTATTTTGGTATGAGGAACTGTGGAGGAGAACAAATGGCTTGGAGACTGCAGCTTTCAGTCACAGCACCTTGGAAAGGCTATGTGGGTTCTGACTTCAGCTACTGGCCATTTACATAACTTAGCTCTGTCCTTTTGGCAGCCATTTCTCTTTGCTTTTTAATAATAGGGGAGATTTAACCTCTGCAGAATAGGCCATTTGCATTCTTCCTGAGAGAAAAGCCTCTAATTTACATTTTTACTTTAACATTTTTCTCTCTGTAACTTACTAACTGTAGGTCAGACCAAGACAAGAAGTAAGATGGTAGCACCAAGCCCTGGTTACTTTCCACTGTTCACACTGCCAGCATTGATTGCTAAGAACAACCTCTGTTGCTCTGCCCACTTTGGAGATATTCCTCTCTGTGCTGTTTTTATTTCATTTCCCGTGAGTATGTGTCAGCCAAGGTAAACTCATCCCACAGTGCAATGAACATGAACAAAATAAATATAGGGAACCTATGGGTTTTTTTAAGCTGGGTGCTATTCATCTTGCTCAACCAAATAAACAACCAGAAGCCCCTGCTTGACAGAATGCATTTTCAGGCCAAAATATAGCTCTTGTTTCTCAAATGTGAATTCTGCAAAGGAGCTACAGGTGGTGTGTAGGAAAATTTCAGTAGCAACTAAGCAGACCTGTAGGGCTTTCATGGCTGACAAGATGGACAAAAATGGAGGAAATTCTGCCCAAATCCATATTTCTCTGTTACCTGACGGCCTTGGCTATTTCCTCCTCTTTTATAAGGTCTGCTCCAGGGTTGGCTTTTCCTATGGAGTGCTCTGAGACCTTCTGTGCTCCACAGAGAGCTCCAGTGTGCTCCCCAGTGCCTGGGTACAAACACAGGCTTTGGACACAGCCAGTCTCAACAGCAGTCACAAAGACACTCTTATCAAAGGGTCTCATTGAACAACACACTTTTGAGATGTACCCACAGACTGGGAAGGGCATTTGCAAGTTTAACTGACTCAAGTTTCACCTGAAGATTGTGCCATGGCCTTTTCCACAATAATATTTCCCTGAAAACTGCTTTACATCATAATCCACTATCTCACTCCTGTCTGTTCTCACTGGGAAAGGGCTAACTTTAAAAGAACCTGGTGGCAATCCCAGGAAGATGCAGTTTCAGTGTATTACTGCATGCAGCTCATCAGAAACTTCATTTTCCCTCTGGAGGCTGTCCCCTGCTCCCCCACAGCACAGCAGGCTCAAACAAAATCTTGAATTTATCAGCAAAACAACTGGCAACTTCCTCACAGCTAGAGAATTTATCTGCAAATGGAAATAGTTGAATTGAACCAGCTGCACACCAGCTGGAACATTTTCACTGCAGAAATTTGTAGCAGAGGAGAAAATTATATATTTTAAAAAATCTCTCTTAAAATTATCGCAATAACAGTCCAACTAGCTGAATTCAGGGATTTGTTCCAGTGGCTCTCTGGAGTCCCTGGGGTTTTGATGTGTTTTATAGGTTTTGGTTTGGTTGGGGTTTTTTTTAATTGGTTTAGTTGGGGGGTTTTCTGGGGGTTTTGTTTGTTTATGATTTGGTTTGGCTTCTGTTTTCTTTCTGAAAGGCAGTGGTGAACTCCAGTGTCCTCAGAGAATATGCTGGAGTAGAGAGTCCTTGTCTTACAGGTACTCACAAGGAACAGGGGAAATCCAGACAGCTCTTACTGTGACCACTGTGGGGGCACTTGTAGTGTGAATATAATTTTCTGAACTCATCTTGTTCAGTGATATCTGTCATTTACCATTTGTCAAAATATGTTCTTGACTCCAAAGCAGAAAGGCCACTCCAACCTGAGACTGCATTTAGTTGTACCTCAACTGATTAAAACAGAAAAAGCAAAGAATGGCATTTTTACTTTACCCTGCTTCACTGCCATTGGGATTTCCTTCATTACAGACTTCCCACTGGTGACATTAGGATTAGGATGTCTAGGAATCAAGAGACGTTGTCACAATGAATGTTCCCCTGGAGAGTTATCTGGCATATTCTTTCCAAATTAGGATGCTTAGCAAGCCTGGGACAGAAAAACTAGAACTGCACCCATTGGTACTGCAGATGTTATAAATATAAATGGATAGTCAAAGGTTGTTAATTTTTATGTGCATAAAATGCACACACAAGAGAAGAATATAAACCAACCATAAAACAGATGCATGGTTTTCTCTAATGCTGTGCTCAGAGCATTATACCAAAATATTACACTGAATGCTGTGAAGTTCTCTTCAACCCCCTGCTCCACTTATTTATTTATTTGCTTTCTAAATGTTTGTGTGTAAATTCAGCTCTTATTAAAGCTCTTGCTTGAGATCACTGGCTGAAACAAGCCCTTGAAGAGGCTGGCTCTGCAAAAACTTTCCTCTTGACATCTTTTGGAATGCATTTGTATTTTGGTCTGAAGATATTCTTTTAATTCCAATGGGACTGAATAGACATCCTCCTCTAAAAACAAAACAAACAACAAATCCCTCCAGTTCTCTTGGGAATGAATTAGTATCTCATTTCTTTGTGGAAAGGAGGCATGAAAAAATTCTGTGTCATTCTTAATATTGTGAATTTTCCACTTTTTCAAGAGATAATGTTATTTCATTAAAATAAGTAATTTCCTGAGGAAGTCTGACTTTCCTTGCAACACCCTTCTGCTTTTCTAGTTTTATTCTGAAAAAATACATCCCAGATATATTTGATTTAGTGAAAATTGATTATACTAAAAAATAAAGCACTGTCATCTCCTGAAATGTTTTGATGTGAGCAGTTTGAGGTTAAAACACAGTGTAAATCTTCTTTTTGACTGAGCTCTGTGTCTCATCTGAGTACACAGAGCTCTCATCATCTGCCAAGTAGCCTCATCCAAGGGCAGAATGAGCATCTCAGGCATTGCAATTGCAATTGTAATATGGCCATGGCTCCTTGGGTAGATACACTTCAATGTCACCTTAGTTTTAAATAAAATCTTTCAATTTGGAAACAGCAGAACCTTTTGTTTCCATGCATCAAAAAAAAAAAATCCTTTGGAGAGTCTTCAGATCTGTTTTCAGAGTTTGTTCTTGTTTTTCAGCTTTTGACCTGATTTACAAGGGGAGAAAGTGTCAGAAGCGATGGAAAATGAAATCCAAATTTTTTTTAAGAACTATATGTGTCTGCTGTGCAATGCCATTACTTACCAACATCACTGTCCTTGTCCTAAAAAAATTTAAACAGCCATTTTTGGGAGTTTTGCTGGAGGAAAGGCCATGGGACTTAGACCATGTGAGATCAGATAAAGATAAAACATGAAATCACACTGATATGCTGTGTTGAACCACATTTCTAAGGCAGCACTCATACAGGTAATAGGAGAAGTCCTGAAATTTCCTGCGGGTGGCTTCCCGAAAAACAGCCATTAGGCTGAAGTGTGAACTCCAGGGCTCAGTAATATTCACATCATCTCTTTGAGAATAGTTCTCCCTCCTGTCAGTGTAAAGAAGGTCAAATCTTTGCCCTGCAGAGCCATGCTGCTGGATGGGCTGCAAAGATGGATTCTTTTCTTCCTGTATACCTGTGAGTGAGAATTCAGTAGCTGGCCCAGTGAGGTATTACTTACCTGAACAGAGGTCTGAAATTCCAAAATTAAAGGGCAAGAGGTCTCCTCTCCTCTAATGCATAGATTAATTATGGCTCGAGGACCACAGCAGAAGAGCACAACTGGTAAATTATCTTGTCACTGAATGTAGGAGTGCAATAATGAGGCATGCTGTTACTTGTATTCACTGCACTATTAAATTTTTACTCAGGTAAAGTGCATTTAATAATCTGTAGATGAATAATACCTTGAACTAGTTTAAAAGAAAATAAGATTTACACAATTCTTACCGCCTCTGCCTTTATACCTGACAAAAGGCTTCAGGTATTCTTTTTACTGCAGTGAATATGAATTAAAATGGATAAGAAAAATCCTAATCTATGATTTGTGTATCAAGAATCTACTACATTTTGCACATTGAGCACCCTTAGTCAATTCTCATGTGGATTTCAGCAGAAATTTCCTCTAAATTGCACTTATAGTCTTTGATTGAGTTTGTCATGATTTGCCTTGCAGTATCACAGGCAGGTTGGGTCTCTTTGATCATATGGGGAATTTTATAATAAGATGAAGGGAACGTGGTCTTGGAAAGCAACATATGGAAGTACCTATTTCACTTCACTGACCATAGATTACCTGACTCTGGGAAAGCTAAATTGCTAAAGCCAAGTGAGATAAATGTGACTGTTAATTCAAAGGTGGGGGGCATGACAGGTTGATACAACCTAAAACAAAAGGTATAAAAACAAACCAAAGGGCTTCCTGGAGTTAATTCTTGTTATGGTTTAAAAAAGAAAATAAAATAAATCAGCTAGGAATCAATTTTAAAATGCCAGCAGTAAAGAACTGATCGCCACCCTTGATATGCCATTCCATTCCTTAATGACTCACAATTAAAACCTGTACTTCAGCTCCACCCTCCAGCTATTAGATGCTTGCCTGACAGACTGAAGCAAACATAATCAAAGGCTACATCCCCTAAGAAACCACACAACTCTGATTGTATCACTGTCTGTCTTCTCCGTAGGATATGTACACATAAATCCTGGACCTTTCCCCTATAAATTGAAATATAAAGTGATTCCTCAGATTCTGGGTGGAAGTCATTTGATTCAAGCTATGTCTTAAGTCACCAGCTCATCTGGTCTTGACACTGAGATTTCAAAAGTGAAAGAACAGTAGGTGTCAACATGGGTGAAAGGAGTTGTCCTCTCAGGATTTCTCTCAGTTATTAGTTATTAGAGCTACATGATGGACTTAAGCTAGATGCCTAATCAAAGCTAGTGAGAACAAATGTATATGGTACGCAAAACCCACAAAATCATTCCCTAATAAATGAATTTACAAATATGGGTGACTTCTCAGTGCTTCTCTTTTTTATTAAGCAAATGAGAGACAAGTCACAGACTTTTAACAAATTAATACCCAAATTAAAAAGCTCCAGGTTCAGAGAAAGCATGGGAAAATTCTGAATCAGAAAATTGCAAGCATCAAAATAATAATAAAAAACAGGCTGATTTTCTAGTCAGCCATAACCAGAGTGTCTCCCTTGTGGCAGCATGTTAAATATTCAATTTCCAGCCTTGGAGTTTGTTTTAAGTATTTATCGAATAATATCGGTATGCTGATAACCAAGTTTATAGATGGTTATAAAATCCTGCTGCTGCAGTTAATTTTCTTGTAATGTTACAAATAATAATAATAAAAGGACAGACTACTTCATAAATCACAAGATACTTCCCTCTCATATTCATGGAAAAAACCACAAAAAACAATTTGAATTATAACATCATGCCAGCTACACATCCACTGGAAGAGGCATCTTTCATGATGAGATAGAAGTGTCATTTCAGTCACTGACAAAGCTTTCACTGTGGTCTCTACAAAAGAACCTCTTATCTTATCACTGAACACAGCTGTAAGCTTTATAAATGTATGCTGCAACTGCCCAGCTCCAAGTCCTATTGTAAAAACCATCAGTAGAAACTTGATATGCAAATCTCTGGACAGTTTCTTGTCCTTGGGCTAAGTGTGGCAGCTTATCAGGAGTTTAGTGATACTCAGAGATTACTCACCAAGCAGTTCTTCGTAGCATGGGTGAGGGGAACTCTTGCCCTATCACAGCTCTTGGATGTTGAGTGTAAGATTTGTTTAAGCATATTGATGTAGAAAAGTTTGGGGTTAGAAAAAGCATAGGGATAAATATGAAGTCATAGCTTAAGGCTTCTATACAGACATAAAATTGTCTTCCATGTGCTTACCAGCCAGTCCGGGAGGATTGAAGGATTGCACTCATTTTGTGTTCCTTTAGTTTTGGAGATTCAAGTTGTTTGCCCTCTATAACCCTTCTTGCTTTTTGAAATCTCTGCTCTCCAGGAGACAGTCCTTTGCAGATACAGCTTGCACCTTGTTTATGGAAGTATGATGAATTCCACCTCTGCAAGAAAACCTAAGCAGCCTGTGCCTTTGCCTGATCCCCTTTTTTGTTTTCCCCCTCTGTCCTACCACCTAAACAAACCCCATCAGCCCAAACCCACAGGTCTCTTTCTGTAGGGCTGCTGTCCAGCCTCTCTTCCCCTAATTTGAACATATAACCTTGATGACTCCATGCCAGGTGGAGAATCCAGCACTTGCTCTTGTTCAATTTCACACAGTTGGTGATTTTCTAGCTCTCTCCAGTCGTTCCAGATCTCTATCATCGAGGAAATCCAGAGGTCCTCCTCAGCAATCTTCATGTACGTTCAACTCCAGTGTCCAGATCATTGATAAAAACAATAAAGAGCATTGGCCTTAAAATTGTGTAATTTCTCTTCCAAAGATAAGGTGTTCTTCTCCTACTAATGTTTGCATCATCTCAAGTCCAAGGCATGACAATATCCTTGATACAAGGATACACAAGCTTCAGTAGTGATTTTTAAGGGAATAGAAATTCCCATACGGAAAACCCAACTTTGATGATTTGAATCGTGCATGATCTTACCCTGAATATTCAAGGGGCTGCCAACATAATTTGGAGTGTGTCAAAGAGCTGGGAGATTTAGGGAGATTCAGCTAATTTCAGTTTAGCAAAGGAAAAGTTGTGGATCTGAGCTATGTATTCACCTGAGTGTTTCCTCCATGTCACGTAGAAAATTAGGCATTTTCAGAGAGCTGGGGAATCCTACTAACTTGAAGACACTTTTGAAGCAAGAGATAAGTTTGCCTGTGCATATATTTATATGTTATGGAAGAATTTCAGTTACTTACAGGGAGTGGTGCCTAATTTCCAATGAGGAAAATACTTCCACTCTGCATAACTTTAAGTACCTAACTACAAAGCCTGGAAGGCTGGACTACAGTTCTTTGAATGATGGTGTGGAATGCCAGTCTCTTCTGAATTGCCCTCTGAGGAAACCTATCCCTTCTTGGTAACACAAGAAAATGCTTATCTAGGCACTCAGCATTATGGGGTTTGTGTCCTAAGTGTCTTAGTTATGCAGCAACTACAACTGTACTATTTGCCAGGCTTTATGGATGAAAACATTTTTGGATGCCAACTGAAGATGCAAGTGTTTCGTTTTTTTGAGCTTACTACAAGACAGGACTGGTTCCTCAGATGTGCAGGACAGCTCACTGTACAGCCTCTGCTAAGGACAGTCAGGTAAAAGCAGAAAGGAATCCAGCCTCGTGCTGCATTACAGTTTGAAAAACCTTGTAGTAACACCATGTGCCTAAATTGAACCTGACAGCCAAACACACTGTGACTCCAGATTGCCACGGTGCTCCATAAAATCCCTTAAACATGTAATTTTGAACAGAAAGCCTTTTTGTAGGTAGGAAGTCTGAGAGGGAACAGTTTTCCTTGGAAGCATAATGTGCCATTTCTTTCCATAGAGAGTAAAACCTCTGCCACTGAGTGCTATTGAATTTGCACCTATATTTTCGCAAGGCAAGAGTTACCTTTAACTTTGTCCTCCAACTCTGAAGACAGCCATGGGCTGTGAATCTTGCAATCTTCTGGCAGAAGCTGCAGTCTTGCAATCTCAGGAGCAGGCTGATGGTTTTAGGGTACCATCTAATGATTGCATTCAAATGGAGATAACAATAAACAGGAAGACTGTGATAGAATGGACAGGTCTGAAGCAAGTTGCATTATTTCACACTGCTTAAGTGGTCATGTTTGCCTTTTATTTCAGCTCACAGAGTAAGGAGATGGAAATAGAAAACATCCAAAAAAGGATGTACTGTGAAGGACATCCTTTTTGCATGTGCATAACTCACACTTTTAAAGCAACAATTGTATCTAAAATAAAATCTTTTGAGATTCCAAATACAGAAAGACACTGTTACTATGAGCATCTGTGAGCTTCAAAAGCCATTACAGAACATCTATATTGCAAGGAATGTAAAAACCAGATTTTGTGCCTCAGTAATACTTTCCTGTTTTGTTTTTTCCCTGGCCTGCAGAGGGACTCCTGATGTGTTTTGGACTTATTTCACTTTGCATAACCAACTAAATATTCACTGCCATAGGGACATTTCCCTCAACTCATATGTGTGCCCCAGCTTCCAGGTTCTGGAGACAACTGCTTTCTAACTCAGGAAATATTATTTATTTCTTTGTTTATAGGAAGTGGAACTGCTCCTGGGGGAGATGATGAAATGAACATCAGAAAGGAAAGGCTCTTTCTGAAGACGGACTATTTTACTCAAGAATTTCTGCCTATTCCTACCCAATTTCAAACTACACACTAAAGTTCCGTGTTTAGAAAAAATATCACCCAAAAACACATTTCTCAAAAATTAGTTTATGAAAATAAGGATTCTCACCAAATTCTAGTAGACAAATTATACATAATAGCTCAATATTTAATCTGTATTTTATGGTTGGTGGAAACAGATTGGCTAAAATGTAAGAACAGGAAAAAGATGAGACAGCAGGAAGACGTCCCTTAATGTCTGAGTTTCCTCTTCAAATAACACCATTGCATTCAGGTTGAGCTGCAGCTTCAGCAGTTGAAATCTCTGTGTAAGCACACACACCAGCTACAGAAGGTTGAGACCAAACTGTCTGGTCCATTATTCTCCAGTTATCTGCTGTGAAGATTTCTTGCACCATCTGCTGAAACATTGTGCACAGACACCGAATCCAGTCCCGAGTCCTGTTTGAGATGCAGGCTGGTTCTATGTGATAATTCTGTGCTACCTGCAGGGAGTAAATGAAATGAAACAGCTCTATGCTGGTACAAAATATCCCTATGGTATCCAAGGCCATTTAGGCTTGGAATCCAAGTTTGCCTACATATAATATACTTCCCAGGCCCAAGGGGTTGGAGGTGAGAAATAAAGCAAAGATAGGCACATCAACACTAAAGAACTTCCAGTCTGGAAATTCCCACATTGGTGATTGTCCCCCTGCAGTGAGAAGCAATTTGGTGTTCTTCTTTGACCAGTTATAATCAAGACTATTTGTTGGCTACACATCTCTGGTGTCCTGCAGAGGTGTAAAGGGCAGCTGTGTGCTCCCCAGTCATGTGAGACTTTACCAAAGACCAGTAAGGTCCAATATTAATTAGACATTCCCCTTAGACTTGACCCAGGAGTGATTACACAAGACAAAAGAGGGAAGCAGCCATCTCCTCTCCAAGGGCCTCATTCCTAATTATTTTAAGAATAAATGTCTTTTAAAAAGCCCAAAATATATGTAGAGTACAGCCTAATAAGCTCATGCAAAAATAGGGGAGCTAGGCTTAATTACAGATATCAGGCTGTCTTTGGGAGCAGCAAAACTGGTGACTCCAATCACACCAGGGAGATGGTTGTCCTGGTCTGTCTCAACCTTTCATTTCCCAGGAGTTTTTCAAGACAAAGCAAAAGGTATCTTCTCTTGTGGACGTATTAGTATCAGCTAAAGCTATATTTAAGCACCTGGAACAGCCCAACATGCCAACTTTGATACCAAAAACATTTCTTAACTTAGCAGTGAATCTTCTGTTTCTTCTATGACCTTATTTGTGCTGCAAATCTAGTACTAGACACAGTCAAATCCTGAGCAGACTCTCTCCTTTGAACAATTAGGCATGAGAAGGAAGGAAACCGCTTGATTATTTGTTTCACAATTCATTTGCAGGAGTTAAAAAACATGAAAAACAAGGAGGAACCAAACAGTAGGTAAGACTGCCACTTTTTACCTCCCATGTCCCAAGGGACCAATGGAATAACACAGTTAATATGGAACAAAAATGATCATAAACACTTCCTTTTCCACAGGAGTAGGTAGCAATAGATAAAATAAATGAATATTAACTGTCCAAAGACTCCTGTCTTCCTATCTTTCTGCAAGTAATTTTATGACTGTGATGTTGTGGCATGACCCATAGAAATAATTTAACTGAAAACCTGGTCATCAATCTAAACAATATTTATTTGGAATTTCCCTGAATGAACCTTGATCTCAGAATCAGTTTTTCAGAGCTCCTCTAGTCATTTATGCTTGGAAGCACATGGATTAATTAGAATAAGGTTATTTCATGCCTGAAACACCATCCTGATATGCTACAGCAACTCCTACAACACCCTTGTGATCTAGAGTATCAGTACACCTGCCACACATTCACTTTTTGAGTGATTGCCTACAGTGAAGATGAAAAAAGTTTCTGTATATCTGTTCACTAAATCAAATACCTGCTGTTGCTGTTACATGGACTAATGCACATGGCAGAATATCCCAGATCCCTTCCATTAACATGTGTGCATGTACGTACCTGTTCAGACATAAAAATATAAATATTTATAGAAAGGAATGTAGGGAGAATTAATAATCTTTTGTTTTCTCTTTTCATTGTAATTTAGCACTACCTACTTTAAGACAAATTAGAAATTAATCATCTAGCTCTTACACAATGGGAAATTCATGTGTCTTTGAGTGTGTACCCAAACTCACATACTTGTGATAAATCCCCAAATGTCCTTTGGGTTTATTTCTATCATTTCCACTCATTTTCTTGCATCCCTGCCTCCCAGCCAGAGACAGAAATGAGGTAAGGTTGTTGAAACATGTGACGATGTCCTTTTGTTTCCTCATAAGTGGGCCCTAGTTTGGCAAATATGCTCAAGACATTTCAGAAACTTTTGACAATAACATGATTCAGATCAGCACAAACATGTGCCCTTTAAGGGAGGCATCTGCTTCAAAGCCCACCTAAACACTGGAGCTTTTCAAAGCTTAAGCATTTGCTGTTTGAAGTTGTGAAATGGGTGCTATCTTTAAAAGTTTATGGAAGGCTTTGAACACAGGCTCCAGTGTCATACACAGGAGAAAAATACCACACAAAGATGGGGAAACAGGAGTGCAGTCTCTAGGATACTGCCAGAATTTCTTCCACCCTCATTATCCCTGTCAAGCTGAGCAGTGCCCAGTGCTGGGTGCCACACACTGTGAAGGTGGGGATCTGAAAGAAGACTGTCAAGGGCAGAATAGTGGGAAAGTTTAAGGCTGAATGGAAAGAAGATCTACAAGCAAAGACTGCTGAGGTAAAACAGATAGTTAAATCTAAAGAAGAGAAGACTGAAGAACAGAAAGAGCTTGCAGAATTACCATTGCTGGTGTCAGTATCGGCTAGATAAACTGCAGGAAACAGGTGCTGATGGATGATATCACCCCCAGGTGAAGAAAGGACCAGAAAACTTCCATCCTGGTGATTTTGTAGCCATATTGACAGACCTTCACATGCATTGGTTCACAGTGTAGTTTCCTCCCTTGCCTTTGTCTTTTGACTTTTTCAATCAAATAAATACATAAGTCTGCAACGCAAAAAGGAGCAGCTTCAACAGGATAGACTGAGAATGTGTGAAGGAATGGTTCATGAAACAATAAGGATTTGGGGATAACTAGGATATATCCAATCAAACAATTGGCAAAATAATTTAAATATAGCCCAGGTAAATATACCAAATATAAAGCTTCAAATGAAAGCAGATAACAATCTCTACTGCCATATGAAATAAGTCCAGAGAAAGAGCCTGAGCCCTGATCCTACACAATGGTAAATATTTATCTTGCTCCCTGCATTTCTTTTGGTTCTCTAATGGTCTCTCTCCAAGAGGAATCTGCTGTGGAAAGAGCAAGCCCTAAACAGTGTAGACAGTGTGCAACTGTGCCACAAGACTTTGCTGATAAGGATCAGTTCTGGCCTTTTGTCCTTCACCACTACTGACAGCTGCTGTGACCTTCTCACTTGTTTTGTCCATGACAGACAAATCCCTTTTGACTGTAGTCCTTTTTTTTCATTATTTTGAAAAGTTGAAAATAAAAAAAAGTCAATTCCAAATAAGTAGTTTCACTTTTCAAATATTAGCCCAGCATTTCAGCATTTCAGACTTAAGGAGATATATACATACATACATACATACATATATGTATATATATGCTGGTTTGTTTGGTTGTTCCATTTTCAAACTCAAAAAAGGATAAAATTAATCACTAATTTACATAGTCCTTGTCTTCAAAGACCTTTCCTTTTAGAACGTGTGACAGCAACTTGTAGAAATGCAGAGCCTGTGTCTTCAAAACAACACATTACTTGTTTTTTCCTCAAAGCATTTAAAGTGAAATCTAAATCAATAGCAGAGTTTGCCCACACCTGTGGGGCTCTGGGCCTCTCTAAGCTCACCTCTGACAAGTGGAAGTGGCTCATAGAGTGTGTAGAGTCTGTGCTCTGCAGAGTGTGATGCCCTACAAGGCCCTGGGCTGACACCACACTGGCAATCTTTGGTACAGATAGCTATTTCCATTTCTAGGCTGCCTGCTTTAAGTGTCCACTGAGTCCTTTAAAGTTAACTCTGGTATCTCTGCATCGTGCTGAAGCCATTCCTGCAGCCCCTTGCTGTCCTGTTTCGGGCTTTCCAACACCTACCCATAGCAGCCCTTCTATACGATCTCAAAACTCTCCCTTCCCATGGTAATTTCAGTTTTCAGCTTTTCCTCCAGCCTTGGGAGGAATAACACCTTCTAGGCTGACTGAGGATAGCTGGGTGGGTGGATAGCTTCTCCCCTGGAGCAAAGATGGGGAAAAGAGAACAAAATCTTCCACAAACCCATGTAATTAATGCTGCCTTATCTATATAATAAATCACTTGTCCTTAGCTGTTTAAAGGTTTAATTTTTTAAAAAGGCACTTATAACCTCCCTTTATTTAACTCTTTGTATTCAGACAGGCGATTCAAAGCTGAGTAGAGGAAAAAACTTGCCATCTTTAAAGTAACTCCAGTCCAAATGTCAAGATTTTCTTTGCTGATTGTAACAAATGCTGTGATATCATGTATAACAGCAGCCAGCTTGCCCATCTTCTTTTTTTTATTACCAGACTTTCAGGTGTACTGATGCTGCAAATACCTAATCAGCTCATATCTTGCCCCATTTTTCATGAACCTGAAAAGTGAGACTGTCTCATCACTTTCAAGTCAAGGCTAAGGCTTGAAATTGGTATTAATAGCTTCCAAAGAAAAGTGCATGCAAGCTCTGTGAAACTAGAAAAAATCCCAGTGGGGAACTGGAGGGATAAACAAACAAGAAAATAAGGAAGAACATGAAACATTCTTTAATGATATCCTGAAAAAGAAAGAAAAAATTCTGTCTCCTCGGGGGCACGGTCCTCTGGGGAAAATGTAAGCCCAGCTACATACTCTCCCAGCAAATATCTTCTTCACTTCTTCACATGCTCTGAGATTGCTTTTAAGTTGGCTGCTTCCCAGGAGCTCAGCACTGAGTGAGTCCCCTTGATGTGCATGGATGTTTTGACAGGGCTGGGAGCTCCCAGGGGGAATCAGGCAGGACCCTCCAGGCACCTGGGGCTGCACTCTGCAACCACTGACTGTGGAGAGATGGTGCTGGCTGTGCCCAGCCAGGCTGAAGGTGTCCAAGGGACACTGGTGGACATAAGCACCTCACCCACACCTCAGTAGCCCTGGTACACTGAAACTGAGAGGGTGCTCAGGAGCCTCTCATTTACAGACTTTGCATCTGGAGAGAGGTGAGGGGAGGATTCAGTACACCAGGTCGTGTGTTTTTCTATTCACAGGAGGTGTTAGATGAGATACAGGGTGGAACTCAGTCCCATGAAGCTTTGGTGGGTGAGTTAATATGCAGTAACGGTGCTCTAGTGAATTTTGGGCACCAAAGGAAGGAAAGAATAAAGAAATCTATGCAGCAGAGCATCTTTCAGAGGCTCCTTATGAAAACAGGCCATCTGGCTTCACTGCAGTGCATTTGTTAACTCTCCAGCCTACTACTCTTCCCCTGCTGGGTGACACATGCTGAATCTGTCACACAACTAGGACAAAATTATAAATAAACAATGCTGCATTCAAATAAAACAGAACTTTCCTGCAGTAGGCTTACAGGAAGGAAAAACGAAGTCAAGAGGCAAATCCTTGTTCTTTTGTGTGGGGGATAGTAGGTGCCTTGTTCAGTGCTGGAAAGGATACGTGGATCTCTCCCTGGAGGAAGGTGCCTTTTGTTGAGTGCTTCTCCTCATAAGTGCAGCAGATGCAGACACAAAGGAGTTATTGATAGTGACCACTTGGGCTTTTTGGGATCTCAACCACTGTCATGGGTCTGTTTTGCTCTTCATTGGAATGTGGTGAGAAACAGCTTGTAGAGCTCCAGGTTTTAAGAGAAATGAAGGCAGCAGGGAAGCAGAGAGATGAAGTCTAACACTGAGTTAATAGGAGGAATGGGAAGGACAGCCAGATATTCCAGTAAAGCAGTTGGAGTATGGGATTTCACTGGCGTCACTGTTTGTGGGGATTTTGTATGCTATCTCAGATACCGAGCAGTTCTCTCCTTTTCTCTTAAATTATCAGACCTGCTCAGCACCAAGAGACATGTGGACATGAGAAACTCATCTGAACTGTGAAATCCGTGTAAGCCAAGATGCAACATAAATATTTAGGACTTCTTGACTCTCAGTCATGCCCCCTTTCAGAAAGAAAGATGAAGAAAACTTACATGCCAGGTCTCTGGCAGTCGTTTCCATCGATAAGCCAGGCTTTGTATGCCTGTGAACTGTATGGCAGTGTAGTGATAGTTCATAGTGACACCTCCCGGGAGGAAACCTTCCATAGGCCTGCAGGTCAAAAGGCCACGTTAACATTGGCTGCAAGCCACCATTGTCTGTAAGCAAAAGCTTTCCCTAGGCTGAAAAGGTAACAGGCCATGCCAACTGGGGTATTCTTCTATTTTTTTTCATTCCTTAAGTCTATATCACTCAATGCCTGAACAAACAGTATTGTGAAATGGTGCAAAATTGTTGCAAGCTAGATTTCCCAAAGGAGGTGGCACATTTGCACAGCCTGCAGTGTTCAAAGGCCAAAAGCTGGGTTGTTGAAAGATTAAAGATTTCTTCTATTCCAGTCTTCAAAAAATAAACACCCAATCGGTCTGGTTTTGCCCAGTTCAATGTTCTGCAGCTTATTTGAAGTCATAGTACACGAGTGGAACCACTTTGGATTTACATTCATGGGAGTAAGAGACAAGCTGGGTGAACAGATAGGACCTGAGGCATAATTAGGTTCAGGGTATGTCTGAGTATGTAGGTTCAAGCACAAAACACACAGCTAGGATCCCTCTCCTCCACACACCCAACCCCACAGAGGTGGTACAAACACAAAAGGCTGTATCAGTTGTTTAAAAATAGGAAATTATGAAGAAACCTGTAGGAGCTACTGAGACTGCTGTGCCATCCTATGGAAAATCCCAGCTGATTTCAGAGGACTGGGCAATCAAAAGAAACAGCCTGCCACTCTGCCAGTACTGGCTCCAGGTTTCTGCTCACTAAAGCTGATCACAAGGTCACAGAGAAAATGGAAAGGTCAGGATTGTACAAGCAGTTCTGGGAAAGTCAGGGGACAGAGGCTGCACTGGCACTATTGGCAACAGAAAGGACTTTGATGAACACAAGGCTGCTGTAGGATGTCACCCTCATTTTGACCTCCTTTAGACCCATTTGTTTCAGGAGAAACTCTCACAGGGTCACTGGAGTGACGCATTCATCCAAGCTCCCCAGAAGCAGGGTTAACCCATGCCCAACACAAATAGCACACTCATACCCAAGTTTCAGATACACATTTTTTTATATTAGCCACTCTTCAAAATTTCTGCAAAATTCAGAGTTGTAAACATCACAAGCTCCCTCCCTCGCTGAAAATCTCCAAAAACCATAATAAAAAATCTGGTAAGAAGTAAGTGTACATCTCTCCGTTATCTACATCAGGCGTTCTGCATCCAGCACTGGGGTCCCTAGCACAGGTAGGACATAGAGCTGTTGCAGCAAGCCCAAAAGAAGAGCAATCAGGTTGGTTAGAGGGGTGGAACACCCCTCCTATGAGGAAAGGCTGAGAGAATCGTTTGTTCAACCTGGAAAAGAGGCGGCTTTGGCGTGACCTTGATATGACCTTCCAGTACCTGACGTAGGTCTACAACAAGGCTGCAGAGGGGTGTTTTACAAGAACATGCAGTGACAGGAGAAGGATAATGGGTTCAAACAGAGTAGGTTTAGATTAGATATTAGGAAAAAAATTCTATAGTGTAAGGGTGGCGAGGAACTGGCGTAGGTTGCCCAGGGGAGTTGTAGATACCCCATTCCTGGAAGTGTTTAAGGCCACGTTGGATGGGGCTCTGAGGAACCTGATCTAGTGGAAGGTGTCCCTATCCATGGCAGGGGGGTGGGAATGAGAGGATCTTTAAGGAAATGTTCAGACCTGCAGGCAGTGAGTTACATTGATAAAGAACAAGTTGCTCATCTCCTGGGGAAAAAAAGCAGAGTAGGCAAAGGGGAGCCTGGGCCGGAGCACAAATGGAGCATGAAGCCTATGATACAGGACAATAAATATATTTTAACTGGATAGTGACAAAAAAAAAGAAAAGAAAATTCACTCTGTTCCACTTTAGGCACACAGAAGATCCTTGCAAAACCAAGAATGACCATGCTCCTCCACAATGTGACCATCAAATGGCTCACGCTACACTTGGGTACCTCCACAGCCACTATCAGGTCCTTGAGAAATGGTAGTGTCAGGTAGTTCCTTTGGACTGGTGTGCTCACATCCCCAAAAGGGGTTTCAATACAGCCCTTTGAACTGACTTGTCACTTGGGCCAGCAAGAACCCCACTGAACCCTTGAGACTGTCTCTGCTAGCAGGAGCAACATTAGAGCTCAGCCTCGAGCAGAAGCTCAGATCCAGCAAAGCATGTTCAGGGATGCATGAACACAAGGAAACCCATGCCCTGACTGGGGCTCCTTAGGTGCCTCCTGCTGATGTCAGGGAGTGTCCCTGACAGGAATTCATTTGGTTTTCCCACAAGGAGCCAGGACTCAAACTTCCCCTCAACTGTTGTGAGTGTGGCAGCACTCGCCCCGCTCTTGCATACCTGACAAACCAGGCAGCAGCTCCTGTCAGTGCTGGAGTTTTACATCTTTACCACACCAGAGGCTCCTTGCGTGCAGCCTGGCTGCTGAGAGCCACGGCTGCTTTCCATTATTCAGGTCAGAGTTCGCTCTCTGGTCTGTGAGGAATCAGACTCCAGGATCAAACACTTCTCTCTGCTTGGCATTGCTCCAACAGACGTGCAAGGGAGTTTTGTTTCTGTAGAGACAGATTTGTCCCTGGGCTCCCCCTGGGAAAGCTGCACAGCATGCTCTGGAAACCATGAGCAATGGGCATTCTTGCTGGAGTGAATTATATTTGCCAGATTTAATTTATTCCAATAAGAAACATATTCATCCATTTCCCACTCTACATTGTTTATAAAATCAGTGGTGCAGCATCTCCAGAAAGTCATGAGCCAACTGCTGCACATGACCTGTGCTGGGATTCAGGCTGCAACAGGAAACTGGGCTTGGAACAAGAATTCTCTCTTAAATGAACTTTTGAAACTGGATCTACATTGTGAAATACTTGGATATCGAGCAAGGGAAGAATGTGGAACATAAACAATATCAACTTCTTCCTCTGAGCATTAGCAAGCTTCAGCAAGCAGGCTGGGTTTTGCTGTGGTACAGGGCACACAAGGAGGCTGGTGAGGAAGCAGGGCTTGCTGGGATGCCTTTGTCACATGCTGGTTAGATTGCACTCCTTGCCTCCTAGTAGCCATTCCTCTAGTTTATTATTGTTGGTGAAGTATTTGCAAGTGAAAATTGGTAGCAGTGCCCTTTGCTCCTCAAGTCTCTATGACAATACATCATTTCCTGTCTATGATTTTGCTAGGAAGTAGAATTTGACTGCTTAGAGGGTTTGGTTGTATCATCCACCACGTTCTGGATGTTCTCCTCAGAGAAATCTAATTTAATCAGGGATTACTTGAATGTCCTACTGAGCCCCACTAGGATTTGACTTGCGGGCAAAGAAAAGAGGGCATGCTCCTTATTGGCTCTGATTCAGTAATGACCCAAAGCTGCAGGGAGTAGCTCAGACCTCAACAAAATATATTGCTGCTTCACAAAAGCAAGCAGAAGAACATCATGCCCTTCTGGACACAATTCTGAGCCAGCAGCTCAATACAATAAAGAAAGCCTTTTTTCTGTTTTTCTTTCCTAGTAGCTCCCAAAACTTTTTTCTACAAATGATGCAGATTTTTTAATTATAGAAATTATACCTATCAACAGTAGCTTTGATCTGTTCAAGGTTAGCTTGACAAGTAAAGCCTCAAGCAAGAGTAGGACACTGCATTGTTTGGAAGAAGAGACTGAGTTAAAAAAAAAATCTCTTCAGCCAGGCTCAGTGCCACAGCCTGAAACCAGCTGTGAGCTTTAGTGTCATCACAGAGCTGCAGTAACATTTTTAAACAGTGCACTGACCTTCAGGGTGGTCTTCCCAAGAATACCTTCCCCTTATGTCTCATCTCCTGCAATGGTCTGGGTGGTCACTCTGGCCAACAAGTCTGCCCACTGATTTACTGCTCCTTAGGCAGACTGCCCTCACTCTCCCTAAGGAGTAGTAAATCAGCAATGGTGAGGAGGATGTGGCTGTGTCACTGTGCAGCCGTAATTCAGTAAGCACTGAGGACACTGACTGCAAACTGGGCAGCACAGATGCCACTGGAGACATGCCACCCTGGAGCCCATGAGTGCTATGGTTGTCCTGGGGCTCCTTCATAATCAATCCATTGGGTTTGCCATCATGAGCTAAGTGAAAGCTGGTGTGGGCACACCACTGAGCCAGTGCCCCAGGTTATAAGTCCAAGATACGTGGAGGTAAAAAGTATGCTTAAATTTAAAACATCACCTCAAACAAACCTGGGAGCAAGCTGACTGTGATTTTTCACTGATTCACTTCACACTGATGCACCTAAGCTCAAGATTAACAAGGCACTCAATCCATTGCTTTTCTTGCATCTGAGCCTCAAGGAGCTCTAATCCCAAAGAGCTTGTGTCTAAGTGTACCATAAGAGACAAAGGGGTGAGGACACTAAAGCAGTGAACCCTAGAGATGGATCTAATGAGCAATGGCCTCAGTAGCTGCCCAGCCTCTCTCTGAGACACTGCAGTGCAGAGCCAGAAGGAGCAGTAAGAGCAAGTTTGCAGTTATATGGAGAGAAATCCTTCTCAGCCAAGAGGCAGCATGAAAACCCATGGCTGGGCTCTTTGTGGAGACATGCACAGGTGAGAAGGTGCAGATGCTGACGATCAAACCTGAATTGGATACAACTGAATTAGGCAGTGGCTGAAGAGCTTTGGTAAGGTGCTGGCCTGCAGCTGTACAAACTGGAAGAAAAAGTCTTATTGATATTTAATAACATTTTAACTTTCAGTTTCCAAGCATACTTATTCTCATCTATGTTTATATATAGAGTTGAAGGGTGGCACTCACTGAGGTTCTCCCACTTCCACTGACTATGGATTTGGCTCTGCTACACCTAAGCACTCGGTCCTGAGCCAGCAAACCACTCTGCATGCTTATTTTTAAGCAGGTGAGCAGTCCCATTACCTTTGTGACTCTTGTATGATACATTCTTTAATGGATCTGCTGTTACCACAGTTATCTCTATTACTTTTCATCTCATTTATTTTCCCGTCACCTTTCCCCCCAACCCTCTCACTTTTCTGATAACATATGTACTTTTAAGTGTTACATCTTTTTGCCTCTCCAAGCTTGCATGTGCATAGACCTTTAATTCACAGTGAAAGCGTATCCAATAATTAATCAGTACTGCAGTATTGCTTCTTTCTTTCTTATTAAGGAAAGACAGATCTCTGTTTCATAAACCGACACCACCGTTATAATATTCCAGAATGTACTCATTAAGAAGAATTATACAGACAATTAAAGATTGTCATTTAATTTCTCCTTTTTATTCATGGTTAGGAATTTGAATGAACTAAACTTGTAAGTTAATGACACAGTTTTGTATGGATGTTTTGTCTGGCATATTTTGCCAGACAGCTTCCCTGTTGCAAGAAACATTGAAATTAATTATCTTATTTTCCTCATTAGTTATCACAGATGAATAATTTCTAGATATTTAACAGATCTGGTATGGATATAGCAGCTAAATTTCCTACCCAGCACGACAATACTCAACAGAGACAGTGTTTGGTAGGAGGATGTTTTCATTTGTGCATTCAGCCTTGCCTCCACTGATCTAAAATTAGATCTTTTCTGGACTTCAGTGTAGTATAAAACCCGGGCTGCAAATAGGAGCCAGTGTCTCCTTGATGTCTGGTGACCACGCTTGAGCCAGGTTTTCTGATAACATGTTGGAGCTCCCTTCCCATCACAGACTAAGATGCCCATATTCCCCTCTCTCTGACATTTTACTCCTGATCTGTGCCTGATACTTCATAGGTCTCTGAATGCACAAAAAGCATTGACTTTGCAGGTCACTAGCCCAGGGTTTTCTTTTTCCATGCAGTTAACTCAGTTGACTTGGAATCTTGCTGTTGTTTCCAGCTGCAACCTTGAGGTCTGTAAACTCTTCCAGTGCACTGCAGCATGCAAGGAAATTTCCTTCCCCACACCGTACAGATTTATCAGGTGCTCACTCTTGTCCACTCGAAGAGCTGAAAGAATAGGTTTGCTTACAACAACAGTGAGACCTGCTCCATGTGAGAGTAAGAGCAGGATGGTTTTGTGGCCATGAGTCCAGGCATGGAGGTGGTAAGACTGGCTACTGACAGGAAGTAAGTGGCCAGAAAAGTGGCCAGAAAAGTTGTTACTGGAGTCCAAACTGGTGGCAAGCTCTGTAGTTTGGCCATATATCAAGTACACAAACTTTGTGGATCAGAAATAGAAGTGACAGTAATAAATTCCCTAAAACATTGCCCATCAAATCAGACTGTTTGGGTTTTTAAAATTTATTTTAAAGTAAATCTTCATTTCCTTGCCATAATAATGCAATATATAATGCAAATATGTAAATATAATAATAATGCAAATTTTAATATATTTTAT
This sequence comes from Polioptila caerulea, assembly GCA_013397295.1. NCBI lineage: Eukaryota > Metazoa > Chordata > Aves > Passeriformes > Certhiidae > Polioptila > Polioptila caerulea. Next base: position 27,573 of record VYXF01006310.1, on the reverse strand, counting down.
ATATTATTAAATAATGTAAATTTTTTGTTCTATAAGATTTCAGTTTCTTTTAGGAAGTACTGAGAAGATGAATGATGGGATTCCTGGTGTGTGGATTCTGTGGCATTATGTTTTACCACTAATGACCAGGTCATTTTCTACACTGATAGCATTATTTACCATTACTATTACTATTTACTCCCTAGCCATGCTATATGAAGCAGGCATCCAGGGTCAAGAAGGGCTAGTTGGGGTGGGTGATATGTGCCTTTTTCTGCCCACTCATTAAATCTACCCTTTAAAAATTGCTTATGGGTAGTTTTTCAAGGAGCACCCAGTGAGAGGTCTGGGATAGATGGTTTTAAGCACTGTATTTGCTCATTCAGTGCTTCCTGCCTGGACTCAGCTGTGTTGAGAAGCAGCAGAGGTGAGTCAGAGGTTTAGACATGGCTAGTAATTCTAGTTCACACAACCCACAAGCACATGACTTCTTTTTCCACATTATTACTGAGTTATGCTACAGCGAATCTTAATGACCCACAATAAAATGCTTCCCTACACCAAGTGAGGAAAACCACTATCCACAAATTCCCCATTTTCTTTCTCTTGCCTCTATTAAAATAATTAATCACGTGGGGGAAAAGCACATACGGGCTTGCTGGGAGGTCACAGTGAAATGATACATCACGAAGGCCATAGAAACACTACAAACATGAAATTACCAGCAGCGCTAAAAAAGCCCAAACAACCCTCTAGAAAATAAACCAGAGAAGTGAGGACCTCCACTGACACACAGTAGTAGTATTTGCCAAATGAGGGACTTCAGCAGGGAGCACAAGGGCTGTGCGGGGGTGGGGGGAGGGTTTGGTGGTCAGGAGGCAAGAAGCAGGTGAAGCTGGAGAGAGGAAAAGCCTTTGCCCCAAGTCGTGTTGAGAGAAGGCATGTTACAACCTCACCAGGGCTGGCATGACTCCTGGCATCCCCCAGCAAATGCTTGGTGTCAGTGCAAGTGACAGCTCTGCGTGTCTCGTGTCACCCAGGAGGGTCCTCAAGGACATAACCAGGAAGGATGTTGCCTGATGCTCACACTATTTCTCAATGTAGCATCTCCCTGTAGTAGTAAGCCAACTTTTTTGCTAGGCTAGCAGAGAATTGCAGCACCCAGGCTTGGTGAGTAGGAGTGCCCATTGTTGTTGAAGTAGGTCAGGGAAGAGCAAGCTGCCAGGTTGGACACGATGTGCCAGTGCAGGTGAAATCGGCTCCTCTCCCAGCTCCTGCTGTTCCCAGGAAAGGCATGGAGGGCACTCACAAGGGATCTTCCTCCACAGCACAGGCAAGGTCAGAAAAGGGTGCCAAGGTGTTTGCCTGAAGCAGAGGTGGTCTCTGCCCCTGACCTGGGGCTTCTCAAGGAGCACGCGGACGCTGGAGGGTTGACACTGCACTGTGCTGTGGGGAAGGATTTGTCTGCAGTCAGAGCCAAATTCACCTCCCAGTGATGGGGCAGTGGAGCCCTGCTGTCCCTGACTGCCTGCTGAGTTCTGCCATTCCACACAGCTCTGGCACGGAGTCTGCCTGCATTAGCACTGCAGGGGAATTGGAGTGGACAGTCTGCAAAACAAAAAAATATATGGCATACCCTTGCAGTGCGAATGCATTCAAATGCCTGTACTCAGACAAGAAAATATTTTGTTTGCTGATGGAAATATAATTTTCTTCTGTACACTCGGCCTGCCTCACATAATTCAGAGGTTAAGATGGAAATAATCCAGGGGACTGGTGTAGTCTAATACTACCAGAGTCAGAGATAGAATTTCATGGATGGAAAGGAAAATTGATTCTATCTAAATATATTTCTTCTTATAAACCTGGTTCTTCTCCAGTGGGCCTTGAGGAAAGCAGGAATAATACTAGACCAAATCTCTCTATTGCAGGTGCTGGCTCAGAAATATTAACTAAGATAGCCTTTAATGCAGGAAAGTGCACAAGAACTTAAAAATATATACAGTAACTAACAGGACACGATATTCGCAATAATTTCTTAATTACATCATGTTTCATCATTTGCTCTAATTGAGTTTTGCAGTTTTTATCATGTCTGCTTTCTAATTTTCTCCCTTTAGTCAGTCAAGAAAAAAGAATGATACGGTAACAAGAATAAAATTAAGATTCTGTGGCTACGTAAATAGCTGGAGATTAGCATGGACTAACTTACAAATAAATACAAATATGCATGATTTACACAGAGGAGAAAATGTGCTCAGAATGCAAAATGCAGCAAAATTTCTGATTATAGTATAACCCTGGAGTGTTACACCCCTGGAGTGTGGAACTCTAACAGGAATAGGAAACAAAGTTCACTCTGTGAAGTGAGTTTTAATTGAAGAAATACAGAAGCAGAGGAGAAACTACTGATGAAATGATAGTGCATCCCCAAAGGAACTTCTACTGGGGATAAACTAAAAGGAGTTAACTGTTTGGATTGAATCCAAAGAAACTTTATGTTTCATATTACTTGTTTCTTTTTGGACCTGGGAGAAAAAAAAAAAAAAAGAAAAAAAAAGCCAACCAGAGTTTTTACCTTATTAATGGAAATCAATTAGAAACAGTCCAAAAATCAAATAGAAGCCAAGTGAAATGCAGAGCTGACTAGAAGCTCTGAAGGAAATGTTCTTTGTCTTAACTAGGCTATTAGAAAACAAAATATAGAAGCAGTAAGAGCTTCAAAGAAATGCAATGGACCAGGTCCAAATCCCAGCAACACACTGGGCTGAAAAAGATTCACTGGACCGTCTAATTTATTTAACACTTTCAATTCCTAAAAGTGCACCAGCTATAAAAAGTACAGCATATATTAAAAACCACATTGCATTTCTTTGAAATTAATGAATGGCTGCTAAATTTGAGCTCCTATTTTCCATTTAAAAACCACTTAGTATAGGCAGAAGTTAAATAGTTTGGGTTACTCAAAGCAGGGGAGTTCAAACAAAAGAAATCTTGGACACTGAAATATTAAGAATGGCTATTGAAAAAAAAAATTAAAGTTATTCATACTATTTTATGTTTAATTCTGCTAGATATTTCTTTGTTTTTTGTAAATGTAAGTTTTGTCCTAGTTTTAAGGGTAAGATGCTGAAGTTAAGGCACAGTCCTTCTGCAAGACAGAACTATTGTCACTCTATGTCCCACACTGTGTCAGAGCCAGCTTCATTTAGCCAGCTACCAGTGTTAATCCTGAGATGGGTGTGTGAAAAGGAAGGAGGAGATGCTTCAGCTTTCCCCTCCCATTCCTCAGTGACTTTTCCTGCCTCCCTCCTGTTGCATCCTCTGCACCTGCAGGAATGTGGCTTCTGGTATCTCAAGGCTCAAAGCTGTATCCCTTTAAGAAGGAAATCAAGAGCTGATTCTCAAACTGGCTTGGTGCACTGGCCTCCCTGGGGTTACACAAACTAAACCAACACACTGCAGAGGTTATACAGCATTTCAAATCCTTTAAAAACATTTTGAAAAGGTGGGAAGCTTGTAGACATGTGGTGCATATGAAGAGGGTGAAGTCTGAGGATGAAGAAGATGAGTCAATGGGAAAACAGCCCACAGAACAGTGGGGTCAGGAAATACACCTTGTGCATACACACAGGCATGTATCCACACATCCACATGAAAACTTTGTACCATGATCCACAAACCAGCCAGAACCTGTGCACTGAGCTTCATCCAGCAACCTGGAAAACTGTGACTGGCTCTCAGGGCCCCACTGATGGCCAGCAGGACAGAGGAAAGGGGAAACTTGCACTGTCTGCAGATGAACAGAGACTTTCCTTCCTGTTGCTGCCAAGCCAGCACTTTTCATCAACATCCAATCAGCGCCAGATATTCCTTAAAAGAAAAAAAAAAAAAGCTCTTTGGAGCAGAGTCCTTTTGTATATCATCCCAGAACACAAAGGGGCCCCTAGCTCTCAGGAGAGGCTCTTCGGTATTGGCTCAGTATCACAAACCGTAATAATTAAAATAATTTATAGTATTATTTTTGTAAGCAGGGAATTTCCCTGTCTTTCTCTCCCTCTGGAACTTGCCAGTTTAAAGGTGAAAACAATGACTTCTTCGCTACTGCTGGAAAAGCAGAAAAAGAGAAAAGATTTTCCTTATTGATGTTGTTGTTATTGTTATACCAGAGAAATGAAAAAGAATGTTAATATTCCCATTGGCCTTTGTGTAGCTGTAAGCATCTCAAAGGCTAGACAGGAGCTTGGAGAATAGACAGAGGTGTAAAATCCAGGCTCAGCTTTAGCCTCTCTGCTGTTGCTGATAGTCAAAATATCTATGTCAGTGAGTGTTTGCATGTACAGGACAAAGAAAGAGAGGTAAGAAGATGCAGGGAAATAGAAAAAGAGAGAGGGAGAAAATGGATGGCTACTAGGGAGGGACTAGAAAGGGTAAAGAGAGATATATTTAGTCATGATAGATTTTGTTACAACTGGTGCAAATATTTCACTTATAGCACTTTTGTTGAAAAATGATATTAAAACAAATGTTTACAAATGAGGAATTTCAGTATTTACATTCTTTTTAATACAGCCTAAGCTCTCAATTCTATCTTGGAGTTTGAGTTTTACCCCTTTCATATATTAGAGTAGAAAGCAGGAAAAAATCTAACAGATAACAAAATGGAGGAGAAAAGAAGCAGTGACATAGATGAAGGGGGAAATTGCAAACCTGAAAATTTTGATAATTCTTGTTTCTGACAAAATATGTATATCACTGAGCAAAAAAAAGTGTTCCTGTTAAAAACTAACATTACTCTCAATTACTCTGCAGAGTGCCAGGCTCATTTTTCAATGACATCTTGTTATTATTATATATTACATTCATTACAGGAGAGCCTAGAAGTTCTCAAGCTTCTGTCATGCTGAGTAAGTACAATATTTAGGAAAGATTATCCTCATCTTGAAGAACTGACAAGTTAACTAGGGACAGGATGCAGCAAGCAGGCAAAGAACATAAGAGAAGATGAAGAGGAGGAATAAGGAAAGGGCCCATGGTGAGAACATGAGTAGCACAGCTGGACGGATTTACCACATTTTTCACAAGCCATGGGCTCTGATGTGTCCCCCAGAAGGCTCCCTCTCCATGATCAGTGAGTACAGTGGAACAGAAAAGGCAGCTGAGGATGGTTGGCTCCCATTGATGCAAGAAGGGTGGTGAGTATGAAGCTGCCACTCGTTTCTCCCTGAGGATGGAGCCATGCTGCACTTGTTTATAGAAATCCATGCCTGATCCTCACTCCAAGCGCCATGAAAGGCTCAGGGCTCTTCTTTCTTCAGCCTTAGACAGCAGTGCACCTGTACCAGTAAGGCACTACCATGCCCAGTGCATGTCAGGGAGCATCTTCTCATGCACTGAGACAAAAGTGGAAGATCTCATCACCATCTGCCAGCACTGAACCTTTGCTGTCTCCCCATGGGTAAAGGACAACCACTGCTGGCTACATTGGAAGCAACACTTTGCTAACTAGAAAGAATTGCAGCTGCATACAGCAACAGCCCTGATATCCTGTGTTCAGAGATAGCTCTTTTACAGAAGGGAAATTCTATCACTTACTGCTCTGGGCTATTTGCAGGAAAATATCTGCTAAGGAACTTTCCACTGTGAGTAAAAGTTCTAGAAAATCCAACTTCTGTTATTTGAATTAAAGTATGCTGATAAATGCTCTTGTGATTTTCCCAAGACTTGAGAAAGACAAAATTAAATTAAGAAGGTATAGAAATTTAACCTCTTACTTTTTTTTACAATGACTCAGAGCATGTGTGAAAGAAAATGTTTTATGGTCTTTGTCTGAGATTTCCCATGGTTGGTAAAACTCCCCCAGGAACAACTGCTTAGAGTATCACTGTCCAGAAACTTTAGCATTAGCAGATTTATGTCTTTTCTATTACCTGCAGCAATAAACTGCCTTAACAGATCCTCTTGTTCCATAACTACAAATTGAATTTCAATAAATGTATGTAATATAGCCACAGGAAAGCACAAAGCAGAGTTGTGTGCAGTCTTAAAATTTTACATGCAGTTCTCATTGCCTCAGAAGTTTGATCAGATATTGTCCAATCTTAATGTATCTGCACTCCCTGGGCTAGAAGAGCAGAATACTCCTGAGTTGAAACCTTCTGCTATAGTCAAATTAAAAGCATAAAAAAAATGGAATGATAAGTGGAAGCACTACAATGGGCTTGTGACCTTCAAACTCCCTGGCTGGCTGGTAATAGGAGAACCTTGGCCTACACTCAAACATCTTCAAGGCTGTCATAAATTGGAAGAAGGATCTTTGGGATGCACTGACATAGCTGGCATATTTCTAATTGCTTCAGCCTTGCTCATGAGATTATACAACCTTGTCACATGACAACCTCTGTCTCCCATATCAGGTGAATTTGCTACCCCAAAGAGAAGATGATGCAGTAGCTTTCTGCTCCCTTCATACCTGCAGTTTAGTACAAAGCCACCTAAGGGAACTGGTCTTTTTATGCCCAGTGCCTGAGTGCTATCAAATTAGTTACATCTGCCCATTAAACTCTCAACCTGACCTGTGGCAATTCCTTACCTTTAAAAGGTCACAATTATTCTTATCATTATCTGTACCCTGGTAGAGGCTGCATCACCACACAGATCTAGCATTTTTTTAAATAGACATAAATCTTTAGTGTGTAACAGAGAGCCCTGTCCAAATTGTTTTGAAGGGTCAATGAAGGCCCAATTGCAGGCACAGTCCTGCTGATATCTGTAAGTCTGTGGTGGTTAAAAGAATGAAGTATACATGTGTGCATCTCCAGTACTGCAGAGGTGTGGGCTGAGCACCGACACACTTCTCCTTTCTTCCTCCTATACTGGCACATCACTACAGAGCACATTCTCAGCAAAGGTTTGGCAAGGGGCTCACAACCTGTGGTCTCTGCTGCAGGGTTATGAGTTAGTCTGTGAAACTGATGCTCCACAAAATTGTTTTAAACTTATGAACTCCCTCTGGCTTCGTGGGTGGTTTGGGAAAAAGAAGATTGAGATTGTTTGAGCTGTTTAAGAACCAGTGGTTTAGGCAACAAACTTCCACTGGCATCAGGACAGGCTGTGGCTAGGATCTAAGCACAAGTACAGCCAAGCACAAAGGTCCTGCAAATGCACACAGGTTTTATTTTGCCAAGATTCATCATAATCCTGCTGCCAAAATGGTGATCATGGTCCTGCCATGCATCATGCAAACAATATACAGGCAATATTAGCAGACAACTCTGTGTATTTCCAATCACAGCTTTTCTGAGGATTTTGCTGTGCCAGAGGTGGCACTGAAGTCCACAGGAAAAGCCAGCAAACCGCTTCTTATGCTGAATACAATGGTAAACCATAGTGTCTGTGATCACTTTTCTTCAAAAAGTGAGCATGCATACAGTCATCTGTGTTTGTGGACAAGGCTCCTTCACTTCACCATCTGCAGCATCACATCCATCTTGGAAATAATGAGTTGGCAATGCCTGGCAGCAGAAGGTGCTTATGGCATCACTGGGCAGTATTTCAACAACTCCTGGGGAGCAGGATAGGAATGACACCACTGTCACCATTGGTTGAAAGAGAATCAATACTGAAGGTAATATTTGGCACTTCAGGACTAGCTTTTTACTGGTGGACATGAGATAATAAATATTGAACTCTAGTACAGGGATAGTCCAGCATTCCTCTTTCAGAAAATGTTGTGCATCAGACTCCATAAGTGCAGGTAAATCCTGACTTCTAATGGCTGCTATTACATACAACCCTTTCAAAATTATTTATTGACAATAACCCAGTAGGTTCCTCCCTGGATTTTCAAAGGATTTTATGTCTTCTTTTCTCCTTGATTCACACACATGTCTGGTATTTCTCTGGCCAAAGAAAGATGAATTTGGCTTAGTTTTGACCAACCTACCTGAGTTTTGCAAGTAATAAGAGCACTAAACCCCAAAGCTCACAGGTTTGGTCCTTGCTGGCTGAATCTTCATGACAAATGGCCTTGAATTTCTTATAAATACAAGCCAAGGATATGGAGTAGATGCCACTACTGAAGGCAGAGTCATAACTCAAGGGCTTCTACGTGGCAGAATGTCTTAATGGCACAACTGAGAACATGAGAGACTGACCTCGGGAAGTGAAATAAATGAGCTTGCCTGCCACATTTTCACATAGAGAAGTCAGTAATGATTAGAAATGAGTGGAGATTCACCTTGGAGCAATATATAATTTAATACAACAATTACATTTTAGTAGAAAACATAAAGCTGAGAATTATTTAGGGTGGAGAGAAAATAATAATAAATTATGCAAATCTATAGGCAGAGAGGCTAATACTAAATATTATAGAAAATCACAGTACTGTGTGTGAACACAATTCCAATAACATGCAGTGGTGTGTCGGGACAACTTGTAGACAAAAAATGGTTCTGACAAGCCAGGTTTGGTCAGAGTATTTCCTGTTGAGCAGAGAAGGTGGCCAAGGCAGATCACATGAGATGATCATACTAAATAAAACACAACAGCACTGCCACAGTGTAAGCACTGAAAAGGTCACAGTCCCCAGATGAAGCACTGTGTGGTGGCTGCTGTGCTGCTCTGAAACCTGAATGACACAAAAGACCCCTCAAACAGGTACAAACTGCAGCTTACTGCCCTTTTCTGCCTGCAACTGGCCCTAGTGCCAGCACAGCAGACAGAAGAGCCAATAACACTATTTGAAAGCCCTCCAGATAGGGCTAAATTTTAGTGTAATGCAATTGAAAACGCAATAATCTAGGGCTGTAAGTGACAGTTTGGTCTCATTTTTAAGAGGAGCAAATTAAGATTTGCAAACCCTTGGTAGTATGCAGGTAGTTTCTGCAAGCAATTATTTGTTCAGGAAGGCAAATAATATCCCAACCAAGTCAGGGCAAGCTTGTAGTAAACTTAACTACACTTTGATTATTGCTGATGATGAAAATGCAACTTGGTTCATCTTTAGTGGGGAGATGGAATCTTTAATACATTCTTCCAGTCTTTTGCAACTATTACTGTCTGTGCCAGAGCCAGGCAATTAAATCTGCAGCTCAGTCTTAGCTTTACTAAGCTCTGTCACATTTTCTAAAAAGTTCTTGGGAAAGGAGCCTGCAAAGAGGAATTCTCAAACTTCTGCCAGTCAATGCTGAATAGAATTACTCTGCTCTGCATCCTACAGATTCTATAAAATTAAAAGCATTTATGCCACCTTTGATGATGCTGATTCTTTGATGCATGCTAACAGATGATATGCCTGGATCAAGCACATTCCTGAGTTGCAACCACATATTATATAAAATAATTATATTAAAGAAGAGCTGATAGATTTGAGTCTTGTCAGATGCATTGTTTACTCTGTTCTGAAGTAATTGTGGTTTCACAATGGAGATTTACACTTAGCTTCCTTTGTATTATTTGTGGCAGCTTTCACTATCTGCCAACAGAAATTTCATGACTGTTGTGAGGAAAAAAAGGTGTAGCCTGGGATGGCAACACATCAGACATGTAGTAGTAGCAATCAACAGCAGTTGTTGTGCAATAAGTAATGACTAATCAGCTTGGCTGTGTTGTGCATTCCTTAACACATTGCCACAGCCCCCACTTTCTGGGATGGACTATAAACCATATATTTAGGATCGTACTCAAGGAGGTTGTGGTGTGCACCTTTTCTTGTTCTCGTTATTGCTCATGTCATTAGATGAGATTCATTTGATGCCATTACTCGTGCTCGTTAAAATCTTTGTGACTAGAATATGGTACAGTATCAGAATTTTAATGCCTCGTATATTCTCTGAGAGATGATGGCAATAAATGCTACTGCCTTGACCTTCTCTGGGTTTTGTCATTTGATTCACTGATCATCTCCATTCGTTCATCACCATTTGTGCCCACATAGACAATGAAGAGCCAGAGAAGAGCTACAACAGATAAAAATATTTACAAAATTTAATGTCTCCCATTTGTAAGCAAATCAACAGTTTATAGCTTTTCATCATCTGCATTAAGCATTAATATCCTGCCTTTTCCTTGAGTCAGGGATTGCTGTGAAGAGGCAATGCGTGGGTTCTTTAGCATTATAGGAACACTATAAAGCAGCCTGGTAACTATACATACCTGTGACAATACTTGCAGTGAGGAATGGGAAAAAGGGCTTCCTGATCAGTGCTCTTTACAGAAGTGACCCCAAAAGAATTTCTAGGATTTTATTTTGAGTCACTGTGAAGGTGTAGCCGTGACCAATTAACCCTATCACTGCCAAGATTTCCCCAAGCTTTCTTTATAGCTGGCCCCATATTACTGTCTGTAGTCAGTAGGACACAAAAGGTCCTCAGAACAGGGATATTCAGGTAAAGAGGTGTTAGGCATACTGTCAAACCACAGCCACCAAATTCAGGAGTTTATTTTAGAAGCCTAGATTGGACTAATCTCCCCACAGCTCCCTGGGTAGAAAAAACATTTTAGGACTCATTTGGGCCATTTTAGACATCAACCTAAGTTTTCTGTATAGGCAGTGAACCAAGGGAGCTCTTTCAGAACATGATCTGTAGCACTTGAGTAAGACAAATACTCTGGATTGCTGGCTGGAAGAAGCTGTCTCTCTCTCCTTTGCCTGTTGAGGGAGAGCAACCCTTCCATAAAAGTTCCTAAACTGGGGGCTTAAAATGAGGCAGCATGATTACCTCCTCTCTTCAAAACACTTGACCTGGATGCTCCTGGGAGGTGAAAATGGAGTGTTGTCTGGTGTACACAGCAGCCTGTGGTTTGAGGGAGTGTTTCTTTCACAGGCTCACAGACTTGAGGGAGTTCACCTGATTTTTATAGCAGATTGGGGTGTGGTGTTTGAAACAGAATTGCTTGAGCTTGTCCATAAAGAACAAGAAAATTTCAGTGTGAAGTGTGACAGAATCATTTATTTCCTTTTACAAACATCTACTTTTCAGCAGGCAGATTATGAAATGAGGCCCCATTTGCTCCTGCATTCTGCTGTGCCTTGGTACAGGGGAAGGACTATAAATGGGGGATCATTACTCCATGAATCTCCAAAGAATTCCAGCACTAGATATATAAAGCCACCATGAAAGATCAACTTTTTTTTGCCTGTCAGAAGAATTTACTCATCTAGCAGTGGGCAGTGATTTTTACAGGTCACCAGTACATCAAAAATACATCAGCAGTAAAACATGGCCAAATTTAGCCTCATACCCAAGCCAGAGCTTCTTTGGGAAGAGACAAAGCAGGTAGCTGCCCAAAGCAGCATCCTGCTGAAGGGAGGTAAAAGACTTGTGATGGCTTCTGGCTTTGTGATTAATGGGGAGGGGGAGAGCTGCAATAGCTGCTGCTCTTCCTTCAGGGTCACTGTAGGAAGGTGTGGCTGGTGGCTATTACTCTCAGGTGAAGCCATGGACTGATGGTCATCACCCTATCCTCTGAGCTTCCTGGCTGCAGGAGCAAAAATTCCAACTCGTCTGCACACTTCCTTGCTCTACTCCCTTCCTTCTTGCCTTCCTCTTCAGGTGTGCCCAAACCAACCTCCAGCCTCTGAGCTGAGGCGAGAACATTCACTTCTGGGAAGCCTTTGTAAGCTCTGGCCACAACTACAGGAAGAGCATTTAGGGATGGTCTGTTCATGGCATTTAGCCACCCTCATGTTCTACTCAGCAGGAGACTCAGTACAGAGGCAGTCAGAGCTTCCCAGACAAACATCACCATGGTCGGTCAGGCAACCTGGTGTCTCAAAATCACACTTTTGTTTGTCTATTCTTCCCCTCTGCATCCAGGCAGTGCCATCTGTGTTGGTAGTTAACTGATGGCACATGGAAGCTGAGTGCACCTCTGCTGCAGTCTCCAAAATCCTGAAATCTCCCCAGAGCATGAGAGAGCTCATCTGCAATGGCAACAGGCTGGCAAGGATGTGGGCTGGCTGGCACCAAAAAGGGTTGCACGACTGGCTCTGAAGTAAAGTAAACAGGAGAGAGGGTATAAGAACTCATGTCATCAAAAACAATTGCTAGAACAGGGTAATTAGAGAAATTCCTTCATCTCTTTAGGAAAGCAGCAGTGAAATTAAGGATTCAGTGGTGTATTCTTTGTATCCACTTCAGACTGATGCATGTGATGCAGATCCACAGACAGGTTAGGAAGGACGGGGCAGTAGGATGCTCAGTGAGAGGAGCTGGCAGTTTTAGCTGGAGAAGATTGCGCCCTAGGCAATGTCAGGGTGATATGACAGGTCAAAGCATCAATGCAGAGATAAACGTGTTCACACTCAAAGATATTTGGAAGCTGTTGTCCAGAACCTTGTCTGATTTGACATCGTTGAGAAGCAGCAAGAGAACAGCCATGGTCACACTTTCCAACACAACATAGTTTTATCCTGATTGGGCCAAACCTCGGGTAAGTATCACCAACAGAAAACTAAAACCTTGCAGGAACAGAAAAAAGGAAGGGGGTCCCCAGTCCTATCAGAGACATAGAATTACCTGTATAAAAGCCAAACATATCAGGTTAGGAATTTTTTCACTCGATTTGTGTTTTGTTCTTGGTTTTTTCCCCTAATCCTGGATGTGTACAACTACAAGAACCGGTGTTGCCCTGTTTTACTACAATGTCTCAAAATTACACTTTCTCCATGTTTACCTAAATATCTGCTTGTTTAGCAGGAAAAATGTGAGATTCTTTTTCTCCCTCTTATTGGAAAGGAGATATGAGATGACATTTCAGTAACTTCTCTGGTTGTGTTTTATAAGTGCAAATTTATTCATATAACACTGGCAATACTTAATTTCCTATATATTAGACTACATATATAGAATTTTCCAGACATAATTCTGGAACTTCTGAGCAGTAGATGAGGAGTTCTGAAGTTGGGAGGTGTTTTGATTCACTAGTTGGAGGAAAACAAGGATATGAGAGGGCCCCAAACAAATATTCCTGCTTCAACTCGAGATTGGACCCGAGAAAAAGCAAAACTATCTCAGCTTTAATTCTGGGCAATGGGTGAGGTGAAATTGGACAAAATTTTGAACTTTCTAGCTTGGGAGGGGCTGAGTTGACTTGTCTGGCAGTGAGTGATCATGTATCATGGAAGAAACAAATTTCAGTAGCCTGCAGACAGATTATTTGAGAACAACTATCTCCAAAAGCCTGAAAAGCAAGGTCAAACTCTCTTTAGACATACACTGGTGTGAATCCAGAGCAGCTCTAGTTGAAGCAAACTGAGTTATGCACTGATGTAAATGAGATCAGACATAACTTGCTGTCAACACACTCAAATTTTAAGTTGATCAAAGAACAAATTCTTCCCTTGTGTATATTCAGAATTTATCTGATGACTGTAGACATATTTAGATGGAAATATTTCCTCCAAAGAATTCAGTATGTCCGAGTAACTTCTCAGTGTGAGAAGGAGTAAGTCAGGCTTTTTATAAAGGAAACACTAAATCAGAAAATATGTGGCCTTTTAAAAAATCATAGAACAACTTCTTTGCAACCTGTAGAGTTGTGTATCACTTCCAGTGATTACATTTTCAATCACTGCTGATGTACTGAATGCAGCATGACTACTTCATAGATTTTTTTTTTTTTAAGAGCTGGAGTGCTGGACAGGATGGAGGAGAATTTTATGCCAGCGCTGGCTAGAATGAGAGCTGTCAAGCCCCATGCTTTTATTTTTTCTTCATCTTGTTCAACTACACCAACTCCGTTTATTTCAGATTAAAGGCTGCAATATTGTCATTAAACATTGGCATTAACATTGGAAACCCAGTCTGCTGCCATGGTTGGCAGTGCCAACACAAGCTAATAATTCAATGCCTCTGAGGTCCTTTACTTCCATCTTTTTCTTTTGAACTGCAGCAAGCTGCTTTCAGATCCTGGCATTCCAGGCATCTTGTTCAAAGCCAGGTGAAAACACAGCACAGGGGCCTCCTGTCTGCCAGTACTGAAATGCTATGTGATGTTCATGGTACTGCTCCACACGAGTTGGCCACTGTGCTCCAGTTCTGCTGAGGGGGGCTCGTACACGGACGTGGGAATGTTCTCTGGTTTGGCAACCTTCAAATCCATCTGCTGGATTTGCTAGGCAGCAGTGTGGGTGATTTTCAAAACTCTCAACTGCCTGGACAACTAATGCTGCTGGGGAAGATTGTTCCAAACTGGACTAGTTTTCCTGTTGGAAGACAGCAATCTAAAATTGGGGAACATAGGACTGCCTAGGCAAAATCTAGATGAAGCAGTGCTATTGTACACCATAAATATTTTTTCTGGAATCCAAATAACTTTGCCAAAGGTCAGTCCCAGAACATCTTTGTCTACCCTAACTATCTTCTAAATGGTGCCTCAACACTACAAAATCTCTGCAACCTTGTGCTTTTTATTAGAATTTCACCTCACCGTAGCACACTGATGTCTTGATTAGTTCTTCTGAGGGACATCATGCCCATAAGTCAGGAATGCAATCTTAGATACAGAATCTCTCCTTGCACCTCTTTGGACCCTGGTTTCCTTTGCACAGAAAGAAGGTTTGGGGAGACAGCATATTCCCAGTTCTTGCTCCAAAATTGTATTGGTATGTGACTCGGATAAAAAAAAAAACTGAGTTAGGAAGGGAGTTAGGAAATTCTGCCACTGTTCTAGAAATGAAGCCTTCAACTATCATGTCTATTTATATTCATAGCTTATATGGCAAGGGAGGCTGCTCCAGGAAGCTCATCTGAATTAATTACAGACACAGGTAAGCAGTTAGGTCACTGCAGCTCCTAGTTTTGATATAGCCTCCAGGGCCTAGGCCGAGGGGCAGTATAAAACCTGTGGGGAAAACATAGATTTCTACAGGAGATATCGTATTTGCACTTTTCTATTCATTGTCCTTTGCCTTCTCTGCTGCCTGCAATGCTGCGATACCAAAATCATGCATTTATGATTGATTTGGGTTATCAGTGAGTGAGTTGAGAGGGAGACTGTGTGCCCATCATGGCAGGTCTAGTGGATTTGATAGTAACTGGGATGTTCTTTTGCCACAGAAGCTGAAAGCACCCTGTGGCTGCTGTGGGCTGTGCCTGCAGGGCATGATTATGTGTATGCTCTGGCATGTGGGTGTGATGGTAATTGTTCACAGCTGCATGCATGAAGAAAACCAGCCCTGGGCAGGCTTCACTTCTTGCTCATTCCTTTCTGCCAGATGTTTTTCCACTTCTGTCAAAATTTCCTCCTCTTGAGAACAAGAAAGGGGACTTAGGGTGCTTCTCAACTGCTCTCAGGAGCAGGAGGTGAAAGCTCTGTGCCTTAGGGAGGGACACTGAGCTCTACTGAGCAGCTCCCCGACAGCAGGAGAGTGGATAGGATTTAAGTGAGGCCCATGACTCCTGTCCTGGACCAACAGAAAAACACAGCTATGGCGATTCTGGAACTCAAGAAGACTATGCTCCTGTGGCTTAACAGATACCTACTGTCTTCAAGTGCCCTGTGGGATGTGCATCATCCTTCATCTGGAAAACATAAAGGCTAGAGCTGAGCTCTCCCCAGGTGCCCAGGCTTCAGTGTCTCTAAGATCTTGTAACATATTGCCAGCTTACACTAACCCCTATCAGCATTAGTACCTGACCTGGAAACCTTTTTCTTTTATGACTGACCTGGCAGGCACACCTGCAGCGTACCATATGATCTCCACCCCATAATAATTACTAGCATTCTCTACCCATTTTCCAAGAAATAAGCAATTCCATATCCCATTATAAAACTGACCAACAGCCTTTTCCCTACAGCCTGTCCCTCTCTCCCATCCCTGATCCCACCAGCTCCTCTGCGGGTTGCCCTTCCGGGTGAGGAGAAGGATCCCGGCCCTAAGGCCATCAGGAGATGTCTTTGAAAACGTGCACAACGTAGCAGTAATTTTGAATGCAGAAAAATCAGACAATGGCAGTGTGTCCTCACCTGACACTGCAAGAACTCAAAACCTTTCAGAAATGTTGATTAAAAGGGACATATGGAAACCACTTAGTTCAAAGCTCTATTTACAGTAGGACTGCTGCTTACGGTAGATCAAGTCAGCTGTGACTATTGATCTGTTTCTCCATTTTCCTACAGTCGGCATTAAGCTCAAGTTAAAGCTCATTCTCTGCTCTATTCCTTCAGATTTTTTAATGCACCCACCACCATTGCCACTCTATATTCTCCAGGCATCTGCTGCTTCTGTGCTCCTTCCGCTGTTTCCTTTCATGTTGTCCAGCCATTATCTGAGTTTTTCCCATTACAGTCAGGATGGCGTTTGAAATGGTGCACATCTTTGTTCCTTGAAAAACAAAGCATGGTGTCTCCTGCCCCCTTATAGACCAAAGGACACTGTAGGCATCTGCCTTGAGTGTATTTTCTGAAACTTTGGTGAAAGTTTTTTTGAACAAATATACATGACTTAATGGAAAGGTTTTTCCTCTTGTTCTTCCTTCTCTAATGAACAGGCTTAAACAAAGAAAAGTTACAGTCAGTTGTAACTTGCCCAGAACGTTAGAGGCCATGTACAAAAGATTTCCTCCCCATATCTCTTAAATAGTTTATACAGAACATAAAGACATGAATAACATAATAATCACTGCTTAGACTGATACTGCTTCAGGGAAATCACTGGGAATAAAGCAGCAGAAAACACGCCTATATAATCTCTGGAACTAAATCTAGAGAGAGCTCTATCTCTGCCTAAAGGTTCAACCCATTTCCTCCTCTCACAATGGAACAAGGATTCCCTCTGGAGCAGATGGATCTTGTTCAGTGTCTTCTGTTGAACTTTCCTCCTAGGAACCCCATCTTTTACAATTGCTTGCCTTCTGCCTATTCTTTCTGCATACACCTCCAGACAGGCCTATCAGAACTGGCTCACTTTAGAGCAGAGAGTATTGCTGTGTTACACTGCAATCTATGACACCAAGTCCATTGTTCAATTTATATTGGAAGGATCCCAAGAATGACCAGTCCCTCTCTACTATCTCAAACCAGCCTGCTTTTTAATGTGGCCTCAAAAGCACTTGAAGGATTCTCTATTAGAAGAATAAGATACAAAATAGAGGAAGAGTTTAGGTGCAACATCCTAAGTGTACAGCCTGAGAGTTCTTTTGGGATGGTTTTTCTCACAAAGTGTTGCAGTATCCAGCATGCCTCACCAAAATGCCTGGTCCCACCATAAGCATATTGATGGGAAATATCAATAGGAAGTAAAAATACACTCCTGTTTGATCAGTAGTAGGCTCTTGAACATGAAAATCACTCTACTTAAATAACTAAACAAAGTTTGCAATTTAGGTTGAACTAGTGCTGCTGCTAAGGTAGCTTTAACTTAAGTAATAAATAATGGAGTTAGACTGATTATACAGCTGATCTGAGCTAAGTTGACCTGGTGGCTGCTTGACCCTGAAAGGAGTCCAGTTCATTCATCTCTCCTCTCCTTTCTTCCTTTTTGCCCTCACCATGACTGCTTAACCTTCCCTTTCTTTATGTTGGCCCTAGTGCTCCTCTGACTGCATGCTGAGTAAGCTCAGCACACTAATATAGCAAAAAACTAATTTGAGGGAAAAAAAAAACACCAAACATCATCCAAAGACTTTTCTGACCACTTTCAAGTATACAGAACTCAGTACAGGGTCAGAAGACAGTGACAGCCATTCTAACAGAAAAAGAAGTACAGCAAAGTTGGAAGGACACATATAGGGAGAGATGTAAGGGAAAATGAAAAAGTGGAGCTTCTCCATAGCTCCATTAGGAAGAAGATATTACCAACTCTGGAGATTCCTGTGAAGACACATCAGATCAGTTTGTGGAGACTCTGGATCCCACCAGGCTGTTGCTAGTACCAGAATCAAAGCAGTTCACTGCTCTGCCAAGGAAGCCAGAACCGAAGATCCAGACAACTGGAAGATTTTAACTTTTTATTTTAATCTGCAAATTAAACGTAGAAACATTTTCCACCAACCTTCCTCAAGAACTGCTAATCTTTTTGTGATCCTGTTCTGGTGATTATTCTCCCTATTTGCTACAACAGGCAGCATAAGGCTGTTGGCCTCAAACTCAGGAGATAAGCTGTGGGTTGGTGCCACAGTGATATTAGCAATCCAAGCTAACTCTGAACTAGGACAGATACATGTCTGATACAATCCAGTAGGAAAAAGCTGTACTGCTTCCAATACTCTTGTGATTTTATTTAACTTTACAGAGTGTTTTAGACATCTTATTCTGAATAAAGAATTTTATCTAATTTTGATAAACAAGTGCTTATTCTGATAAATAAGAATTATAAGAAACATGTTTTTCTCTTGGGACTGGAGGCATTTTCATTGCATTTTTTTCTGCATTCTGACTAGAAAGCTAGTATTATCTGCTGGCAAAGATTTCTGAGAAAAAACTATGTGCAACATTCTCATCTAAAAAACTTACAAGCCATGTGGAGAAAAAAAAAAAGAAAGAAAAATAAGGTGGTAGGGTGGAAGATTAATAATAATAATTAATAATATCAGACAGAATGTCCAGAAATTCTTCAGTGCCTCCCATGCCGGTTGAACTAGTACAAGGACTTGAAACATCATTAAATTATACTCTGTAAAAGTGTGCAAATTATTTCTTCTTATCTTCTTGTCTGTATTGCATCTGCATAAATACTTTTAGGTAAAAGGAAGTGGCAAAAGCAACAACGTTTTTCATTTTCTTTTGAAGTTTTATTTTGTCTGCCGCACAATAGCCTGAATTTGTATACAAACAACCATATGCCACTTGCCACACACAGCTGTGCTTATGCTAACAGGCAATCCATTCTCTGCTCTCTTACTGAGTTTCTTCAACACAACATATATATGACTTTGGCTCCCAGGGTAACAGCCATGAATCTCAGAAACTGAAAGCTGCAAGAGAGATGCAAGCAGAAAGGCCACCTCATGGGACAGAGAGGGCTAATCCTCTTTAATTGAGTTTGGATTTTCTTTCACAGTGTGTACTAGTAAATGGCTTTAGAAGCCAGAATATTCACTGAGGTGACTGTCTATGTAAGAAAATACTGAAAGAAAATGCATTTTCCAAACACATGATACTTGCTGAGGTGTTTTTTCTAAGTCAGGGTACAAAAATAGTACTGAAGGATCTGGGTGAACCACTGTGGTGAAGCTACATGTCTCAAGTTTAAGCCTCTTTGGCAAACTCATTTTAAAGATCCCAAGACTAACAAATAGGAAGATTTGCACCAGATAATTTTAACTTTAAAGAGCAAAAATTAAGCCAGACAGAGAAAACCTTTTATAGGTATCTCCTGAAGTAGAAAATGCAAGTACATGTTTCACTGTTTACTTAAATTATAGCTGTGTGTACATAGATGAGGTAAAAATGTAGGTTGGATACCCAGGAAAGAAAATTTGAATAAACAGACATGGCTATGACTGATAACATGTTCAGAAATTATTTGTACAGAATGTCCCAGGAGAGAGCTGTGATTATCAGACAACAAGGAGAAACGCATCATTTTCTATGAGCAAAATATTAGCATTGAATTATTTTTTGAGTGAAGGAAGACCAGAAGTGTTTCCTAAACAGTGAGAAAAAATCTTCACTGTTTCCCCATTCTCTCCTTAGTGAAAGACCCTGAATGGCTTTTAAAACTGGGGTTTTGGCCCAGGCAGCTAGAATAAAGAAGGTGGGATGAATCTCCTTCTTGAGGTACCTTCCTGTCTCCATTAACTACAAGCTAAATTTCCACAACTAGCTCAATCTAAGTGTCTTAGGAAATCAATGCCCGCCAAAATCTCTGAGATTTTAAAGAATCAATAATAACTAAATCCTTGCATTTTCATTTCACTAAGAAATATGCTTGACCTGGTCTGCAAATATTTCTCATTGCTATAACTCTCAAAACAGATCCTAAAGCTTTGTTGAGTGTTTGCCATGTCCTTATTTTGGAGAGTTCTTTCTAAAATATATTCGACAATATACTTGGAAATTGCTTGAAATTTGTCTAACACTGGAAAGAAAAACCAAAACCAAAATCCAATTCAAAAACAAAACCAAAAAACCAACCAAGCAAAACAGAAACAAACAAAAACCAATGAAGGAGACACGGATTTTGTTGATGGGTAATGTTCACGTTTTCCAGGGCTAGCTAAAATAATTCTGCCAAAACTCAATATTACACTATTTTTTTTAATTTCCTGAAGGGATAGGCTTTCCAACACATAGTATATTTTTTCTTTGGAAAAGTGAGACCCCAGGAATGAAAGCTTGGAATGAGGAGCTGGCCAAATATCCAGTGCTTCAGGGCATGTATAATCAGAATGCCTCAGTTATGCTGCAGAACAGATGCCCCAAGTCCTTATAGGTTTCCATTTCCAGGCTACCCAGGTACATTTTTACATTTCCTGAAATGTGCCTGTGGCCAAACAATTCCTTACAAGTTTCTTGAACCATTTTCCTTCCCAAAATGAGACACTATGAGAAATATGACCTAGTGCGAAGAATAATAAAATGGAGTGCATATGGCCACTGAACCACAGCTCACATAAATCAACACTGTAACATTTAACAACAGTTTTTTCTCTTGGTTGAAATATTTGAGACATTCTTTTCCTTGAAAGTTCAAGATTTTTCATATGACAGAGAAAGCTATACTCCCACCACTGGCAACTTTCATTCCATTCCACATATTGCAGTTTTATTCCAACTTGATAATTTCTAGGGGTCAGCTTTGGTATTTTACTAATGTTACAGAAGATTTGTCAGGGACCCAACTCCTGGAACCAAAGGAATTCCTCAGCATTTTAGCTCTTCAAGTTTCTGAATCACATATTGTTAGACAAAAGTATGATCTGATTGCATCCAAACAGCTTGAAAGACAGGAGAGGAATTTCATAAAACTCTGGAAAGTGATGTAAGAATGCTGGCTTGCTGTGTATTTCTGCAGTTTCTTCCCAAGGGCATAATTTCAATATTAGCTAAACATAGCTTAGAATTAATTTTATCAGTGGAAAACAAGAAGTTACCTACACGACTAATGACCCACTGCTGGATCTATTGGACAAGAGAAGTCAAATCCTGTGGTGGGTACTTTATTAATGAATATTATATTTCCTTTTTGAAAGAGACAGTTCTCAGATTGTTGGCTAATTAATGACATCTGTAAAATGTGTTTTTCTAATTAGTAACTAAATTTAGACTCTGGTTCCTCAGAGCATGTCTGCTGCATAATAATATCCCTTTAAATGATGGCTTTGTCCCATGCCTAGTTGTGCTGTGATTATCAAGTAAGAATAAAACTCTTCTGGCAGGTGTTTTTGTTTCATGACAAAGAGTTGATAGCTGTGTGAATTGAAGTACTTTTTTATGGTCCCCATAACTCATTCAAGCCTACACTGCAGGATGACTTTGTGGTTGTGCACACACAGAAAAATGGAGATAAATTCTTGCCATGCCCTTGCTTCACCAATTCTGCAATTAAACCACATGCTGTTGAGAGGCAGGAACACACTGAAATTAATAGACCCACCTGCAAGGCTCTCTGTGTGGTGCTGCACAGTCAGCACCTCAGACAGTATCAGGGATCTGAAGGAAAGAACACACATTAAATATGACATTTCAAAGTAATACAATCCATTATAGAAGATGGTGCTTGCTTTGGAGAGAACTTGACAGACAATGAAGTGATCAAAGGTGCTTTGATATGTCTAATTTTGGCTTACACAGCTGAGTTCTTCTATGGCCGATGGAGGTGATGAGAACAGTGTTCTCTTTCGTGTCTTCCTGAGGGAGGGATCAACAAATAGAATAGGTTATGCAGGTGACACAGTGATAGAGCATTTTTTTCTCTATTCCTAGCTCAAATTAAATGAAAGAACAAGCAGTTGTAGACTGGGAAGTAAATTTACCTGAATGCCCTTTCCTTTGGTTCTGAGCACTGAAATTTTCTAAGATTTATGAGAGAATTAGTATTATCTTGCAAATTTTGACCCTTCAGCAGACTAATGGCCAGTATGTCTTTCAGCAGACTATGCAGTTCTGCTATTTGCTCCCAGGAAAATATGAGCCATTCTGTATTCTCACAGAACAGGTGTGCTTAACTGGGAAGGGACTTTTACATCAGTAAGAAGTAATTTATGTATGTGTTTTATTTGCAGAGTTTCTGTGAAGCATCATAGCAGAATTATATTGTCTCTGCCAACAATTAAGGCTGGTAATAAATTCTGTTATATAGATGTTTCTTACAAAGTATGCAATAGAATTATGAGTTAAATTGGACTAAGATACAGATGTTTAAAAGTACCAGTTGAAATTTAAAATCTCAATGACAAAATAAGCCATTTTATACTACACAGAGACTTAATGCCTAATCGTCTACCAATGTTTAATAACATAAATGTCTCCAGAAACTTCCATTACCCAGCACTAAACATTTGCAAATTATGCAGCAGACACCCACCATGGGAATGATCACCTAAAGGTGATGGGGTATGGAAATGGCATTGTCCCAGGTTCCCAGATTCCCTCCTAGTGCTTTTGAAAATCTTGGAAATAATTTGAGATATTGCAAATACCTACCAGATTTTATTTTAGCTCTTCTTCACGATGATAGAGGAGATAACTGATGATGCTATTGACAACTTGCTGTTCAGAAGAACAATGCCATAAGTATGCAAACTAGTTGGACCTGCAAATCCATCAATAGCACCCTGAGGCCATCCCAGGGGCAGGGACAGTGGGAGAGATAAGACAAGGCAAGGCTCAGGAAGCCACACCACGTGGAGGGACTCTTGGATACAGCCCACACGGTTCATATCCCAGGCACTTCGAGCATCCCCTCTGCCAAAACATCAGGAAATTGGGGTTGTGAGAGAATCCTGGAAGGGTAGAAAGCCAGAAATAAAAAATTCACAGCCATTTCTTGGCTCTAATCCTATGTTCTAGCTCCTTCCCTGAGCTAACTTAAGACAGTACTTTTTTTAACAGATGAATAACTTGTTTACTGGGACCTGGACTAGTGGAGACATAGACCTGTGAATGTTAAGTGAAATTGTTCAGCCTGTGAAAGTATTTTCCTCAACCAGCTGTTTTCAACAATACTTTTCCATTTTTCATGAAGATCCAAAAAGAAAAAGTTATTTAGCACATGTGGATTTTGTTCCTTCCTAGACTCAGTATCTTTTAACTGTGGAAAGACTGAGGATAGAAGAGGATCAGATACTGCCTTTCAGGTACTTTTTGGTCTTTTTCTTTAAGACATGACTGAATCAAGGAGTCAGTCAGTTTCCAGCTGAATACCTTCTGGAAAAGGTTTCAGAAACAGAAGCTGTCTTCTGAATGACTGCACCAATATCTAACACAATGCTATTCCCCACCTTACTTAAGAGCTTCAATTTGCTCTTACTGTTTAGCTCTTCTACCTTCTCTCTCAAACCTCTCTCATGCTGCAAGTTTGCTAGCACGATGAAAGATTGCTTTCATTTAGCTCATATAGTGCTCTGCCCTTTTTCCTATCTTCAGAAAATCCTTACCTTCTCTTTTGTCATTGTCTCTTCTCTCCGGATCATCAGTGTTGCAGTTTCTCCCTGGGGTTATTACTAGCTGCCAGCCCTTTAGATCTCAGAAAACACTGTTTTCACAGGCTGCACCTCAATCCCCTCTCCCCTTGAGCAATAAGGAGCTTTTGAGGCTGTAGCTCCTCAGCCAGGAGAGCAACATGCATGAAGTCACAGAGAAAGACTCCTGGGTGTCTCTGGTCAGAGAAGGCCAGGGATTGTGGACTGCTGAGGTGCAGTTCAATTTTTACTGGTGTAACTCATTTGATTTCAACACTTAAAGTGAAAGGCCATGCATAAAAACCTGCCAGCAATCTATTACCTTGGGAAATATCTATTTTAGATTCAGAATGAAAGATTAGTTGTAAAAATCTATGAAGATGTGGCTGAACACACCCAGGCCTCACACACATCTCTTTTCTTGTTAGAAAAACCATTTCCTGTCTCCACATATTTGAAAGTGATTTCATTTAGGCTTCTTCCCCACTGCAGTTCAAAAGGGAGGAAACCAAATTAATCTCCTCTGCCTGCTTAAGACCCATTTGTGACAGTAGAGTGTTGGTACCAATTATTACTCTTCAGTCAGTTGAGAACCCTATGATGTACAGGGTGCCAACTGCAGCATCCGAGGAGAGCACTGCTTCTCAGTGGAAAGGCAAAAACCAGCCTGACAGCCAGGACAGGTGTGGTGGGTTGACCTTAGCAGGACATCAGGTGTCCACCAAGCCACTCTATCACTTCAACTGCCCAAGGGGACAGGGAGAGGAGAAAACAAGAAATGAAAAGCTCGGAGTTGAGATAAAAAAAGGGACATCACTTACTGATTACAGTTATGGCAAAACAGACTCAGTTTGGGAAAATTATTTTAATTTATTGCACATAAAATACAGCAGGGCACTGCAAAATAAGAACAAACCTAAAAACACCCTTTCCCCCATCTCTCCCTTCTTCCTAGGCTCCCAACTCATCTACCTCCTCCTCATGAGCAGTGCAGGAGTACAGAGGGATGAGGGTTGTGTTTAGCTCATAACACACTTTGTCTCTGATCTTCCTTCCTACTCACACTCTTGCCCAGCTCCAGCATGGGGGTTCACCCACAGAAGACAGTCCTTCAGGAACTTCTCCAACACAGGTCTTTCTGTGGGCTGCAGTCCTTCATGATCTGCTCCTGTGCAGGTCCCTTTCAAGTGGCATATCCTTCAGAGACAGGGAAATCTCTGGACTGGTGCCTGGAGCACTTCTCTTGTTCACTGAGTGTTGGCACTGCACTGTCTGTGCATAGCTATTTCTCTCACATTTCCTCACCCCTCTCCTCCATCATTTTTTACCCTTTATTAAATATGTTCTCTCATACAAGGTGCTACCAACATCACTGATGAGCTAAGCCTTGGCAAGTGGTGTGTCCAACTTGGAGCCAGCAGGAACTGGCTCTCTCCAACAAGGCAGAAGTTTCTGTCATCTTCTCACAGAAGCCAGCCCTGCAGTACTCCTCATCACACATTACCAAACCCTTGCCACATAAATACAGTACAACTGGACAGCTGTGCTGGGATACTCTCTCATGATACTAACATGAAGGAATTCCTTCGTATTGGTCCTAACACACTACAAGAAGTGGCTGTTCAAAAATGGATGCAATGGTAGCTGAGAAAGAGTGTGATACATGGAACCTACAGGATGGCTGGAGTATCAGACCCAGCCAGCATGGATTTAGGAAGGGCAAGTCTTGCTTGACCAACCTGATCTCCTTTAATGACCAGGTGACCCACCTGGTGGATGCAGGGAAGGCTGTAGAGATTGTCTGCCTGGAATTCAGCAAGGCCTTTGACATTGTTTCCCACAGCATACTCCTGGAAAAGCTGGCAGCCCACAGCTTGGACAGGTACTCTCTTCACTGGGTTAAGAGCTGCCTGGATGGCCGGGCCCAGAGGATTGTGGTGAACGGTGCTGTGTCCTCTTGGTGGCCAGTCACCAGTGGTGTCCCCCAGAGATCAGTGTTGGGCCTTGCCTAGTATAATGTCTTTACTGATAATCTGGATGAGGGGATTGAATCTACCATTAGTAAATTTGCCCATGACACTGGACTAGGAGCGAGTGTTGATCTGCTTGGGAGTAGGAGGGCTCTGCAGAAGGATCTGGACAAGCTGGATTGATGGCCCAAATCCAATGATAGGAGACTCAGCAAAATCAAGGGCTGGGTCCTGCACTTTAGCCACAACAACCCTATGAAGCACTATAGGTTGGGAACAGAGTGGCTGGGAGCAGAAATTTTCTCTAAATTGCACTAATAGTGTTTGATTGAGTTTGTCATGATTTGCCTCGCAGTATCACAGGCAGGTTGGGTCTCTTTGATCATATGGGGAATTTTATAATAAGATGAAGGGAACGTGGTCTTGGAAAGCAACGTATGGAAGTACCTATTTCACTCCACTGACCATAGATTACCTGACTCTGGGAAAGCTAAATTGCTAAAGCCGAGTGAGATAAATGTGACTGTTAATTCAAAGGTGGGGGGCATGACACGCTGCGATAGCTCAAACTGATTATTGCTGTGAAAGTGACATGCTACCGGAGGACTCATATTTTCAAATGAACAATTTAGAAAATTGATTGTGAACATGGCTTTGCAGAGCTTTTGTTGTGGTGACATCCACACTGTTGAACTGCTCTGCCTAGCCAAGACTTGTTTAAGCGTCTGGTGGGCATGCTCAATTACAGCTTGACCTGTGGGGGTGTGGGGGATGCCTTTGTTATGTTCCACTCCCCACTGCTGGAAAAACTCTAGGAACTCCTTAGATGCATATGCTGGGCCATTGTAAGTTTTTATTTCCCTAGGGATCCCTAGCACTGAAAAGGCTTGCACTTGTTGGTGTTGTTTGGCATGTGCGTGGGCAGAGGAATAAACTGCACCTGAATATGTGTCAGTGCTTACATGCACATATTTAAAGTGACTGAAACTGGGAATGTGCATAGTTTGCCACTCTTTACAGCTCCCGAGGCCTCAGGGATTAACCCCAACACTCAACGATGGCATGGCTTGGAGCTGACAGCTGGGACAGGTAGCTAAAATGCCTCTTCCTTGACTCCGTGTCAGCTGGAACTGACAGATCAAACCTGGCACATTTTGATGGTATTGCTGGTGGCTTTGCTTTGCCAGTTGGAAAACATCTGGAAGGCATGCCATTTCTGCTGGGGAAGCAAGGGAATCTGCTTTGTGATTACCTTCTGTGATTTTTTCTGGCAAATCGGTATGTGCCCTCACACACATCACACNTGACAGATCAAACCTGGCACATTTTGATGGTATTGCTGGTGGCTTTGCTTTGCCAGTTGGAAAACATCTGGAAGGCATGCCATTTCTGCTGGGGAAGCAAGGGAATCTGCTTTGTGATTACCTTCTGTGATTTTTTCTGGCAAATCGGTATGTGCCCTCACATGCATCACATAGAATGGATGCTCTCAACATGGAACTAAATAAATTAGTTTTGAGAACAAACTGAAGTGATGTTCATTCTCAATATCCTTGAGAACTGCCTGCTCTTTCCTGCGCACTACTCCCACCACGTAGGCTGAGTCGGTGACCAAATTAATTGGCTCCAAAACCATCTCAAAGGCTCTCACTACTGCGATCAGTTCGGCTATCTGGGAAGAACTTTCCACAAACTCAATATAAGCTTCCCATTGCTGAGTCTGGGGATTTCTCCAAGTCATCACCAACTTATGGGACACCCTTGACGTGTCAGTGAACACTGTGAGAGCTTTGAGTGGCCTATGGCTCCTTTTCTCTGGAGGAATGAGGTGGACTTCCTCATTAAACAGTCTGTGTGATGGGGCATGGACTGATATTTGCCCACTGTACCTGACCAGGGATAGTTGGAGGTTGGTATTGACTTGGAGCAAGTGCTCAAACATCTCTTTGATCCACCTTTCTGGAGAGTTCTTTCCCTCCTTAGAAAGTTTGACTTGGAGGTGAATACACATGAAGTCACAACAAGCTGGCTCACACAGTCTCATCCTGGCT
>VYXF01006308.1:20533-33213 GCA_013397295.1 Polioptila caerulea | reverse complement strand
CATCACCCACCAGTCCTTCTCTGTTCATCAACAGCAAATCCAGGGAGCTGCCTTCCCTAGCTGGCTCCCTCACCAGCTGTGTCAGCAAGTTTTCTTCCACACACTCCAAGAATCTCCTAGGCTGTTTTCTCTCTGTTGTGTTGTATTTCCAGCAGATATTTGGTAAATTGAAGTCTCCCATGAGAACAAGGGCTAGCAGTCATGAGACTTCTTCAAGTTGCTTATAGAGTATTTCATCTGCCTCTTAATTCTGGTTGGATGGTCTATAACATATTCTCACCAGGAAATCTGCCTTATTTGCCTTTCTCCTGATTCTTACCCATAAACACTCAAGTCTATTTGTGCCATCATCAAGCTACAGACAATAAAAACACTCCATAATTTGAAAATGTTTTGACAGTCCTATGAAGGCTTTGGTGCAAAATATGTTTTAAATTAGATGAGGAAAACATTATGTTCTCAGAGGAATGTACAAACACATAACTCCCATTACTGATGTGTTTCTCTCCTTCTCTTTAGGTACGCTTAATGATCACAGATGCTGCAAGACACAAGCTTCTTGTACTAACTGGACAGTGCTTTAAAAACACAGGAGAACTCATTCTTCAGTCCGGGACCTTCTCCTTCAATAATTTCATTGAGATCTTCACAGATCAAGAGGTGTGTTCAGAAAAGTGTTTTCCATATATTGTCATGTGATGGCACAGGTTTTTAAGAGACTAAAAATGGCCCTCTTGTTAGAATTAGCATAAGCTAACTAATGCTCATGCTTTTTACTCTTTATTATAGGCTTTCTTTAAAGATATTTAATTTACTTCAGTTCTGACTGAAATTGCTTTTCAAGGAATTACATTTTAATTTGGGGAATTAAACTGTAGTTTCAAGAAAGAAAAAATCAAGTAACATTTTGACAATGGAAGGAGACAGTGTTATGTGTAAAATATACAGCTTATTTATCTAAGGTGCACATACAAAGCAGTTGAATTTGACAGTAGGTTCTTGCCTGATGGCAGTTAAGTAATAAGTAACAAGAAATAAGACAGACTATCTGTTGGAATGGCTGTAGTTTTTTGCACCACCTACCTGTTTGGCTTCTTTACTGTAGTGTTTGACATTTTGATAGTGACATCTGTAAATCTTGTGGGATTCACAGAACAAAAATATAAGAATGAAACATACCAATATTGAATGCTGTTTCTTTCATGACTTATTGTTTTGCTGTCTTGCTTAATATACTGTGTCTGAAAGTCCCTGTAGGGCAGGAACCCATAGTAAACAAGCTGTCAGACCTAATTTGGCTGCTGTGTAAAGTATATATTTAAATAATCTATATGGCTATGTCCCTATGTATTTAGTTCCCAAAATTAAATAGGAGCATTTCAGTGGAGTGAATTTCGAAAGTTCAGCACTGAAAAAGAAAAGTTTGCATTAGCTCCAGTGTGACCTTGTTGTATCCATTAGGGGACAGACTTTTTAGCAGGGCCTGTTGAAATAGGACAAGACATAATGTTTTTAAACTAAAAGAGGGTTGATTTAGGCTAGATATAAGAAATTATTTTTTTTTACAATGGGGGTGGTGAAACACTGAAACAGATTGCCCAGAGAGATTGTAGACCTTCTACAATAAGGTCACCCACCTAGTGAATGAAGGAAAGGCAATGGATGTAGTTTTTCTGGATTTTAGTAAGGCTTTTAATACTGTCCCTTACAAAATCCTTCTGGAAAAGTTGTCCAGCTATGGGATGAGTAGGCTTATGGTGGGCTGGGTGAAGAACTGGCTGAAGGGCATGGCTCAAAGGGTTGTAGTAAATGGGGCTATATCTGACTGGTGATCAGTCACTGATGTTGTTCCTTAGGGCTCAGTTCTAAGGCCAATTGNAACACTGAAACAGATTGCCCAGAGAGATTGTAGACCTTCTACAATAAGGTCACCCACCTAGTGAATGAAGGAAAGGCAATGGATGTAGTTTTTCTGGATTTTAGTAAGGCTTTTAATACTGTCCCTTACAAAATCCTTCTGGAAAAGTTGTCCAGCTATGGGATGAGTAGGCTTATGGTGGGCTGGGTGAAGAACTGGCTGAAGGGCATGGCTCAAAGGGTTGTAGTAAATGGGGCTATATCTGACTGGTGATCAGTCACTGATGTTGTTCCTTAGGGCTCAGTTCTAAGGCCAATTGTGTTCAATATATTTATCAATGATCTCAATGCAGGAGTTGAATGTACCATTAGAAAATTTGCTGATGATACCAAACTGGGAGTTGCTATTGACTCTCTTGAGGGACAAGAAGCCTAGCAGAGGGATCTACATAGATCAGAGCATTGGGCAATGAAATTTAACAAGTCCAAATGCTGGATTCTGCACTTGGGATGAAGCAATGCCAGACATGAGTATAGATTGTGAGACGAGTGGCTGGAGAGCAGCCCTGCGGAAAGGGATCTGCGCATGCTAGTTGAGACAAATTTTGCTTAATTTTTTTTTTGCTTTGCTTTTTTACAGACAAAGCCATGTCTGACATAGGAGTGATATTTATTTATACTCATATTAATGGTTTCAATACAACAAAGATAGAAAATACGTATTTTCTGCTTTATTTAGTTATTGGTATGATAATTTTTCTTTCAATTACAGCCATTGTCTTTGTTGCATTTTATTATTGGTAAGTGCTGAAAATAAATTATGTAACACAAAGAAAGGAAGCAAGACATACACAGAGGACCACAGAGATCTGCTTCAATCAAGCATCTTTTTTTAATATATCCATTTCTTTTGATCATTCAGTTTGTCGTCCAAGACTTTGAAATTATTCAGCTGCAGTCTAACCTATATTATCTTTATGAAAACTACTCCTATAGCTTGAATTAACAATTGAATGTCTGCAAAGAAGGTTGTGTTATTTTGCATGATACTATGTAGGTATGTTTTGTATTGAATTTTACGTCTGAATTAATTCTATAAAGTTTATATAATTTCATGGCCTCTTTGTTAAGTGCAAATAAAACAGAAATGGGCTACATTTTACCTATTTTCCTGTCAAAAAAAATTTAAATGTGTCTGTAGAATTGGAAGAACACAAAAAGTATACCATACCTTTTCATGTTTGTGTACTAATGTGGAAACACCAAGTATTGGTTTTTAGTTCAGACTGGAATAGAGCAATAGCTCTTCATACTATGGCATAGAACTTTTTGTTTTCTGTGCCTTTATTTCAGTAAATCGTGTTAGTACTTGCATGCTATGGTTTAGGAATGGTACTCCCCAATTTAGTGCCCCCACCAAGACTCCCAAACCAGATACCACTCTCTCCCCCTCTGCCCCCATTGAAAGCATAAAAGGTAAAGATCATCAGTTGAGAAAAGAACAATTTACTGGAAACAGCAATGAGATAAGAAAACTGACAGTAACAGTAAGAATATTAATAATAAAAGCTATAAGACAAATAAACTATTTACATGGAAAACTTTGACAAATACTGACTGGCTCTTCCTGACCATATTTTTCTCCTGACCGGAAAAAGATCACCCTCCTCTGATGCAGCCTGCCAGAACCTAGGCTAGCTCGCAGAACACCGGCACTGCGCCAGGTGTGGGGAACAACTGCAGTGTGGGGTTTCTGCCAACAGCTGAACCTTTAGAGCCACTTGCTCTACAGTGGAAGGTTTCTCACCACAGTCAGGGGTTGGGTAAAGGAGAAGGAGGAGGCTCTCTGGGGCTGAGGTTCCAGCAAGGAAGGTTTATTGGAGTTGAAGGGGTCAGGAATAGGAAAGAGCCCTGAGCACTGCTTGCATGAGATTTTATACAGTGACAGAGCAAGGGGTGGATACCAAACACAAGCCAAGGAGCGATCAGCAGGGGTGGAGTGAAGGGGTTACAACATTTCTTTGGGGCCAAGTGGGAGGAGAGGACAGGTCACATGGTCTAATGGGGTTTAGGAAACACCCAGGGGGAGGTATGCTCAAAGGATTGGCTCAGGGTTGGAGTGACATGGAAGGTGCCAGAACAAGGGGCAGGGTAACAGTGATTGATAGGGAAGGAGCTGGAACAAGGGGTAGGGAAATACCATACAAGGTAACTTAGGGGAGGATGCAACTTCAAGAATAAACCAACTCAGGGAGAACATGAGGGAACATAAGAACAAACCATTAACATAAAAACTTTGACAATAAACCAGTTAAATGAAATAAATACAGGCTTTGACACTCCTCCTCTGAAGCCAGAGTCCCTTTTCCCCATCCCTAGCAATGACATGAGGTGGTATTGAATAACATTAGGATCTGGCCATGCCCCCCTCTTGACTACTGTAAAAAATTAGCCCTGTCCTGGCCTAAACTAGGACACATGTTTTCAAACACTGTCAAAATTAATGGAGTTATTCTAGATTTTCACTTCTTTGATCCATGAGTTGAAAATAATGACAAGATTGTTTTTAACCATAACACTTTTTTCCTGTCTTTCTTTAGCACTGAATTTATATTTTTTCATTTGTAAGACTATATTCATAAAGCATTATAAATATATATTGCATAATATGATATATGAATTTATATATATATTTGTCATAGCTTAACCCCAGCTGGCAACTAAGCCCCAAATAGTGGCTAGCTCATTCCCCTCACAATAGGATTGGCAAGACAATCAGAGGGGGAAAAATGAGAGAACTCATGGGTTGAGACAAAGACAGTTTAATAGGAAAAGCAAAAGTCATACATGCAAGCAAAGCAAAATAAAGAATTAATTCATCGCTTCCCATGGACAGGCAGATGTTCAGCCATTTCCAAGAAAGCAGGGATTTATCATGAGTAATGGTGACTTGGAAAGACAAACGTCATCACTCCAAACATCCTCCCATTCCTCTTTCCTCCCCTAGCTTCATATGCTGAGCATGACATATGGTATGGAATGTCCCTTTGGTCAGTTGGAGTCAACTGCCCTAGCTGTGTCTCCTCCCAACTTCTTGTGCACCCATAGAGTATTCATTGATGGTGTGATATGAGAAACAGAAAGGGCCTTGATTCTATATAAGCCCTGCTCAGCAACAGCTAAAACATCCCTGTGTTATCAACACTTTTTTTAGCACAAATCCAAAACACAGCCCTATAATAGCTACTATGAAGAAAATTAACTCTATCCCAGCCAAAACCAGAACAACAGAACATATATAAATCTATTTGCCTCACAATCTCACAAATACAAAACTTGCAACTTTTTGCATTTTTGATGGAATAAATAATTTCTTAGTGTTCTGGAAAACTCTCCAGCAGTCTGGGAGTCAGGAGTCAGTCTGCAGAAAGAACTGTGGCGTTGTGAAATACATGCTGTGTAAGGAGGGGGTGAGGAAGGCAGCTGCTCCAGGAGGATGCTAGCCTCCTTTAGACTGCGGTTATTCTTTCTACCTGTTAAGAAGATGTGCTGTTTCCCTTGGATATTTGTCTGGCTCTTCTGAATGGACAGGGGCAGCAGGGAGACTCATGAGCCAATGGCAGAGATAGGGGCAGCTCTGGCAACATTAGCTTCATAGTCCTCATCCCTTCTAAATTAAAACTTGTACTGTCCTCCTATAAAGGGTAGAGGAGGGTGAGGAGAACTTTGTGCATTTTCTCCCTTTAGATAGAGAGGGAGGGACCTTTCCTCATAAGCTGATCCATTGTATTTTAAAAAAATGCAGTAGAAAACTAATTGTGATAACTGGTTCCTTTAGCTTCTAGGATGGGTACTCAACAGTGCCGAACCAAATGAAAAAGGTTTTATCTGATCAGATACTATTATGTTCTGATATTAATTGTAATTAAAAAATGAATTTACATGCATCTTTTGGTTTTGTTTTACAACCTTAGATTGGTGAATTATTGAGCACCACACATCCTGTCAACAAAGCCAGCTTAACTCTTTTCTGCCCTGAGGAAGGAGAATGGAAAAATTCCAACCTTGACAGACACAACCTTCAAGACTTTATTAACATTAAGCTCAACTTAGCTTCCATATTGCCCAAAATGGAAGGACTCTCTGAATTCACTGAGTATCTGTCAGAATCAGTAGAAGTGCCATCACCCTTTGACATTTTGGAACCTCCAACTTCAGGAGGCTTCTTGAAACTCTCCAAACCCTGCTGTTA
The DNA here is from genome assembly GCA_013397295.1 of Polioptila caerulea. Classification (NCBI taxonomy): domain Eukaryota; kingdom Metazoa; phylum Chordata; class Aves; order Passeriformes; family Certhiidae; genus Polioptila; species Polioptila caerulea. Next base: position 27,104 of record VYXF01006308.1, on the reverse strand, counting down.
TATTTTCCCAGGTGGAAGAGGGGACTCTGCATTGTTTGCAGTGAATGGATTCAACATGCTTATCAATGGAGGATCTGAAAGAAAATCTTGCTTTTGGAAACTTATCCGGCACTTGGACAGGGTAGATTCCATTCTACTCACTCACATTGGAGATGATAACCTGCCAGGAATCAATAGCATGCTTCAGCGAAAGATAGCTGAATTAGAAGAGGAACAGTACCAAGGGTCTACTACCAACAGTGATTGGATGAAAAATCTGATCTCACCTGATTTAGGTGTTGTATTCCTTAATATACCTGAGAACCTGAAGAACCTTGATCCTAACTTTAGAGTTAATAGAAATGTAGAAGAAGCTTGGTTCACTCTCCAATATTTAAATAAATTGTCTATGAAACCAGAACCTCTTTTCAGAAACATAGGGAATACCACTGACCCTATCATTTTATTTCAGAAAATGGGAGTTGGTAAACTTGAGATGTATGTGCTTAATCCTGTCAAAAATAGCAAAGAGATGCAATATTTTATGCAGCAATGGAGTGGTACTAGCAAAGATAAAGCTGAATTCCTGCTACCAAATGGCCAAGAACTAGACATTCCATTATCCTGTTTCACCTCTGTCTCATCCCTCATTGTGTGGCATCCAGCTAATCCTGTAGAAAAAATAATCCGAGTTCTGTTTCCTGGGAACAGCACACAATATAATATTCTAGAAGGACTAGAAAAACTCAAACACTTAGACTTCCTTAAACAACCACTGGTTACACAAAAAGACCTAACTGGAAACATTGCTAGTCCAGCTGTGAAACAAGCAAAGTTGAAACAGCAAACAGAGAGCAAGGAGAGTCTGAAGCCTTCTGCAAAGACACCAAGCAAATCTGTCAGAAAGGAATCTAAAGAAGAAACACTGGAGCCTGTGAAACCTAGTCCAGCACTGGAAAAGCTTCAAAAATTTGAAAGTAAAGAAAAAGTTCCAGTTAAAAAAGAGAAACCAGCAGAAGGGGAGACCAAACCTATAGTGGCAGAAAAAGATGTTAAAAGTCAAGAAGAGCAAAAATCTGAAACTCCTGAAAAACAAGCTACAGATGTAAAAGCAAAAGTGGCAAAAGACAAGACAGTGAAAAAGGAAGTCAAAGCAAAATCTGAAGAAAAGAAAGAGGAAAAAGGAAAACCAAAGAAAGAAGTTTCTAAAAAAGAAGAGAAAACACCCATCAAAAAAGAAGAAAAACACAAAAAAGAAGACATCAAGCAAGAAGTTAAAAAAGAGGTGAAAAAGCAAGAGAAGGAAACTAAGAAGGAAGTAAAGAAAGTAGCTCCACCAAAGGAAGTTAAAAAAGAAGGTAAAAAAGAAGAGAAGGAAATTAAGAAGGAAGAAAAAGGAATCAAAAAAGACATCAAGAAGGTTCCTAAAGAAACAAAGACATCTGCTGCTTCAACTGAAGTAAAAAAGCCAGCAGCAAAGCCTAAACCACAAAAGGAGGAACCTACTAAAAAAGAAGTTATATCTGCTGAAAAGCCAAAGGAAAAAGTAAAAATTAAGACTGTCAAGGAGATTAAAGTCAGTGGAGCTCAAGCTGCCCTTGCAACGGTTGGAGCCACTACCGCAACTGTAGCAGCTGCAGAAATTGCAGCTAGTGGAAAAGAACTTCAAGTTGAGAGATCCCTTATGTCTTCACCAGAGGATTTAACAAAGGATTTTGAGGAATTAAAAGCTGAAGAAGATGAAACAATAAAAGAAACGAAACTTCAAGTTGCACTCATAGAGAATGAACTGAGACTCACTGACACAGAACAAAAAGAGACCTTTGAAGTCCAAAAAGAAAAATTAGATCATGAAGGACCTGCTGAGTCCTCTGATGAAGGCATAACTACCACAGAGGCGGAGGGTGAGTGTGAACAAACGCCTGAAGAATTGGAAACTGTGGAAAAGCAAGGAGTTGATGACCATGAAAAGTTTGAAGATGAGGGAACTGTCTTGGAAGAATCGTATGAAGGAAGAATTTATGAGGAAAAGGCAGAGACAGAGGAAGCTGAAGAGGGAAAGACACAACTGGTCACTACAAAACCATGTATGAAGAAAGAAAGAAAAATGCAAGAGAGTTCAGAAGTAATGGCTGATATTAAAGCCAAAAAATATATTGAAAAGGCAGATGATGAAGCATCAGATGAACAGGCTGAGGAAGACCGTGAAGAAGCAGTAGAAAAGACAGAAACTGAAGAGACCGAAGAAGACAAGGAAGACAAAGCAAAAGATATTAGAGGTGAAGAGGAGACTGAAAAAATAGAAGCTGAAGAAGATTGTGTGATGGTTGTAGTAGACAAAGCTGCAGAAGCTGGTGAAGTTGAAGATAAATATGGCGTACTTACACTTACACCAACAAAGCACTCAGAGACTCAGTCTCCAACAGCTGAACTGACTTCTTCTATCCATGATGAAACATTACCTGGTGGCTCAGAAAGTGAAGCCACTGTTTCTTATGAAGAAGATAGAGAAAATCTATCTGAGGAATTCACTGCTACTTCAGGTTATAAACAGTCTACCATTGAAATATCCAGTGAACCAACTCCAATGGATGAAATATCTATGCCCCAAGATGTCATAAGTGATGAAACTAACAGTGAGGAAAGTGAGTCACCTTCTCAAGAGTATACCAAGAATGAGACATCACTGTACCCTCAAGAATTTGCTAGACCTAAACTTTCTCCACTTCCAGATGCTTTTAATGGATTATCAGAGAGATCCAAAGCAGAGGCCACAGAAGGTAAAGACTATAATGCCTCAGCTTCTACCATCTCACCACCTTCTTCATTAGAGGAAGACAAATTCTGTAAATCTGCATTCCAAGATGCATATTGTCAAAAAGGAAGTGAAATCCAAGGCATTGACAAATTAGAAATCAAAGAATCCTATCCAGAAGATGGTGGAAAATATTGTCCAGCCAAGAGCCCAGCTAAGAGTTTGTCCCCTCCATCACCTGTTACCAAAATACCACTGAGTGAACACAGTGTGAACTTTTCACTTACTCCAAATGAGATCAAAGTGTTGGCTGAGACTGTCCCCATTGCTACATTGCCTGATGTATATCAAGTTTCTAAAGAGCACTGTGCAAGCCCTGAAGATAAAATATTAGAAATAGCATCTCCCTCACAGTCTGCTGCTGGTAGTGCTGGCCACACGCCTTATTATCAATCTCCCACTGATGAAAAGTCCAGTCAACTTCCCTCTGAAACCAGTGAAAAGTCAACAGAAGTTTCTGTTAACTTTGAACTCAGTGAAGACAAAGATGAGTCTGCCAAATTCAGAATTAGCCCTATGGATGAGCCTGTGCCAGATTCAGAATCTCCTATTGAAAAGGTTCTTTCACCTCTACGGAGTCCACCACTGATAGGTTCAGGGACCATTTATGACACATTTTTGAGTGCTGATGTAAAGTCTTCCACCAGAGATTATGGAAATCCTTCCAAGGGGAAACCTGAAAAAAAATCACCTGTTCAGATGAACACAGCTTCTGAAGCCATCTCTGTGAGCCTTTTCCAAGAAAAACAAGGTGAAAAAAGCATGGTGTTTATGGTAATCAAGGAAGATTTCAGCCTAGAAAGGAAAATGGAGGATACAGTACCCAGCAGCTCTCAGTCTTCACTGGTCTTGGATGAGCGGAAGTTAGCAGGTGATCTCTCACCAAATCAAATAGATATCGGTCAGTTTGGTTCCTTAAAAGAAGACATCAAAATGTCAATTTCGGAAGGCACTGTTTCTGACACATCTGCAACTCCAGTTGATGAAGTTGTAGCAGAAGATACCTATTCCCATATAGAAGGAGTAGCTTCTGTTTCTACAGCATCTGTTGCTACAAGTTCATTTCCAGAACCAACTACTGATGATGTCTCGCCTTCTTTGCATGCCGAGGTTGGATCCCCCCACTCTACTGAGGTTGATGATTCCCTTTCAGTGTCAGTTGTACAAACACCAACAATGTTTCAGGAAACAGACATGTCTCCATCTAAAGAAGAATGCCCAAGACCCATGTCAATTTCTCCACCAGATTTCTCACCTAAAACTACAAAATCAAGAACCTCAATGCACAATCACAGATCTCCTGAGCAGTCAATTATGTCAGCAGAATTTGGTCATGAGTCCCCTGAGCAGTCTCTAACAATGGACTTTAGTAGGCAATCTCCAGACTATCCTACTGTAGGCACTAGTATATACCATATATCTGAAAATGGACTGACAGAAGTAGATTATAGTCCTTCAGATATACAGGAGCCTATTTTTACATGTAAGACTTCCCCTGTGGAGCAGTCATCTTGCTCTCAGGAGAAGGATATTTCAGAAATTATTTCAGTTTCTCAAATTGAAGCTTCATCCTCGACTTCATCAGCTCATACACATTCCCAATTAACTTCACCACTGCCAGAAGAAACATTTTCAGGTGCTGTTCCACCCAGACATATGTCACTACATTCTTCTTTTACTTCAGAAAAGATGCAGAGCCTAGGACAAAAGCTTTCACCCAAGTCTGATCTGTCTCCATTAACTCCAAGGCAATCTTCTCTGTACTCTCCTAGTTTTCCAGATTCACCTCCTGCAATCACGGAAGCTGTGTCAGCTACTCACACATCTTCATTATCTTTGCAAGTGTCCTCTGTCAAAGCATTTGGTTACCAAGAACCCCTAACAAAGCACAGTCCAGAACCTTTAATCAGCCCAGAAAAAGAAGATTCAGAGAAAAGCAGCAGGTCACCAGAAGAACCTAGTTATTCTTACAAGGCCCCAGAGAAAACTGCTAGGTCACCAGAGGATATTAGCTACTCCTATGAGGCAGTTTCAACATCTAGATCACCTCTGTCCACAGATTATTCCTGTGAGATGACAGGGAAAGCCTTGGGGTCACCAGGAGTCACAGATTATTCCTATGAGATAACTGGGAAAGCTACCAGATCACCTGATGCTATGGATTACTCCTATGAGACAACAAGGAAAGCCATCAACTCACCTGAAGCCACAGATTTCTCATTTGAGACAACTGGGAAAACCACCAGGTCATCCAAAGCTACTAGCTATTCTTCTGAAGCCAGTGCACATTTTACTCCAGAAAAATCTTTAGCAGAATCCTGTCAAGATGTTGACTTATGCCTTGTATCCTCCTGTGAATATAAACACCCTAAAACTGAACTTTCACCGTCATTTATCAACCCAAATCCCCTTGAGTGGTTTGCAAGTGAAGAACAGTCTCAATATCAAAAGAAACCATTAACTCAATCTATGAGAGCTCAGCCACCTTCTGGGGGAAAGCAGCAAGGACGGCAATGTGATGAAACCCCTCCCACATCCATGAGTGAGTCTGCCCCATCTCAGACTGATTCAGATGTTCCCCCTGAGACTGAGGAATGCCCTTCCATCACTGCAGATGCTAACATTGATTCCGAAGATGAGTCAGAAACCATTCCGACAGAGAAGACAATTACATACAAACAAATTGACCCACCACCTGCCCCAATGCAGGATCACAGCCCTTCCCCTCGGCACCCTGATGTCTCCATGGTTGATCCAGAGATTTTTCCCACTGATCAGAATTTGGGTAAACCTTTGAAGAGGGACCTCAAAGAAAAGACAAAGACAAAAAAGCAGGGTACGAAGACCAAGTCATCTTCTCCTGTTAAAAAAAGTGATGGTAAATCAAAACAAGTGGCTTCATCAAAACCAGTTGTAAAGAAATCTTTGGACAAAAATTCCAAAACAGTTTCTCAAAAAAAGGAGTCTGTGGAGAAAGTAACCAAAAATATCTCTAATCCAGAAGTAAAGTCTCGAGTGGAAGAGAAAGATACAGACACTAAGAATGCAGCAAATACAACAACATACAAGTCAGCAAAGACTGCAACCACAGGTAAAGACAGGAGTTCCCTAATGTTAAGATTTTCTTTGTTGTTGCAGTGAAGTTAGGTTGCCTTTACATCAGTTGACAATGTGGTTTGTAGCAAACTCTCAAGGAAAGTTCATGTTTTAAATATAAATCTGATGTATTACAGCTACATTTAAATGAATGAAATTCACTGAATTAAGTTTTGCAATCTGATAAATTTGATGTGTCAGTTTGCTCAGATGCAAAGAATTAGAGAGGGTACATCAAATATAAAAAAAAACTTAATATTGTCTGAATTGTTAACCAACTACTAGAATTAAAAGCACCACTTCTGTAGGTGAAATGAAATCAGTAGTGAACTAAAGTACTTTATTCATAATAAGAATCATATAGGTATAATGTTCTTAAAGTAATGCAATTCAATATTGTGAGAGGCATAGGTACAATCAGACATAGGATGCTTTTATTCCTTTCCTTGAATAATTTTTAAAATAGTATTTTAAAAAATTATAACAATAGTTAGAGTACTTTCAGTGAGCTGAGCATGTACATCACATAATCCAGTTGTGGTCAGTTGACCTTGGCTGGACACTAGGTGCTCACCGAGCCACTCTACCACTCCCCTTCCCAGCTGGACAGGGGAGAGAAAATCAGATGGAAAACAACTTGTAGTTAGCGATAAAGCAGTTTACTAAAGTGAAAACTAAAGT
>VYXF01006308.1:636-20395 GCA_013397295.1 Polioptila caerulea | reverse complement strand
ACCACTGGCCCCCCGTTCCTCCTCGCTCCCTTAGCTTTTTTATCTGAGCTGTTGTCAGATGGTGTGGAATATCCTTTTGGTCAGTTTGGGTCAGCTGTCCTAGTTGTGTTCCCTCCCAGGATCTTGCCCGCTTCCAGCCCCTTGATGGGGGGGAGGAAATGTTAGACAGCGCTGACATTGGCCAATGCTGCTCAGCAGTAGCCAAAACACTTGTATGTTGTCAACACCTTTCCAGCTACAAATGCAAAGCACAGCACTGTGAGGACTGCTATGGGAAAAGGAACTCCAGCTCAGCCAGAACCAATACACAGTTAAAGTTTTATGATGTCAGTAATGACTAAACATCCAGAAAACTAATGTCATTTTAAATGACTGTTGTGTATTCCAAGTAGTAATAAAATATGAAGTAGATTACCAAAGGAGACATTGTACTAATATTTTGTTTCTGGCACATCTTGTTAGAGAGTGTTTTGGGGATACTTGGATTTTGCTGTTTTCAGGACTGATGTTTTATTGAAAACTTTTTACAAGGAGCAAGTGTAGGATTCAGTATAAGCAAACCAACATTCAGCTCTCTGTAGCTTCATCATTTTAAGTGATCCACTATTCCTTTCTTACACAATTATTTGCATGTTGCTCCTATGTCCTGGGTTGATGCTGAATTGTATCCCCATTCGTCTGTTTAGTTAAAAAATAAGTTTTGTACCTTTAAAACTAGATCTGAAAACAAAAAAAAAAGCAGTAAAATGTCTGAGACAATTGTTTTCAAAACATGAAAATAAAAGTTTTCAGCTTTCCTTCACTCACGGCCTGTGTTGTCTGCAGTGCAGACAGCAAGAGAACTCTCCTTTGCTTTTTGTTAGTTTTTAGCTAACTGAAGCAAAAAAGTTCTCCGGACTGTAGTTTTTCTTTCTTTTTCTTGAAACTATTTAACCTGCTCTAAACTAAAAACCCAAAAAAACACCAGAAACTCACACCTGTGGCCCACCGAGCCTGGCCTAAACCCGGCCTTTCCCAGCACCAGAGAGACTGATAAAAACTGAGCGAGCCGAGCTGCAGCCCACGAGAAAAAGAGACTGTAAATTTGTCATCTCTGCAAAGCAGCCAGAAGTTTTGTTGTTCAATATTGTTCATTTGTTGTGCTGGAGAGTGCTTTGCCTGTTAAATAAACATTTTTTTTCTACTTTCCTCCAAAGAATCTTTTTTTCCCTGTCCTGAACCAGCTGAGAAAAAAGGCGGTTCAAATTTGCTTTCTAAAAGGGCTCCATCTGGAGATTTCTCCCCAAATATCCCCTAAACCAACACATCCTATTAGATATTTTTCAAAGCAGCAGTGCATTTCCTCATGCTGTACATTTCTCCAGCACTTCAGTTTTATATTATACTTCTTCCTTGACGCATACTTCTAAGGTATATTCTAGCACTGAAGACAAGGGTTTATTTGATAATGACATTTAAGAGTAATATCTGATAAGTTATGCAATGTTAGGATATACAATTCAGAAAGATGTAACACAATTTTTTTTATTATAAAAGATGATAGAATTTTTTTTAAGATACCCAATAGTTAAAAACTCTAATTCAGGAAATCTTAACATACTATGATGTTTACTTGACATATTGTCCTGTGATGAATGGCAGGTCCTGCTAGACAATTATATTGGACTTGCCTGTATTTTCAATATGTAATCCTAGATAGAGTGTATTTTTCAGATAATTTAGTTTACCAAATCTGATGGGTTGATGCTGGCTAAATGTCAATGCACCTATGAAAATTATTTTTTCATTTTCTTCTGATATAGTTAAGCAGAGGAGGGAGAAAGAAAATTCATGTAATGAGATAAGGATTAGGAGAAAAACACTTTAAGGGCAAAACAGGCTTAAAACTTTAAAAGGTAAAAAAGAATTATTGACAGAATTAAAAGAGGATAATGAGAACTAAAAATAAACTGTTAGAACACCTTTTTCCTTTCCCCTAGATCTTCTTTCTTTTTCACCGACAGTGCAGGGAGACAAAACATGGGATTTTTAGTTAGTTCGTCACTTCTAAAATTTTTTGTCAGTTTACTTAGGGAAAGGAGTCTCTTCTGTTATGCCATGGGGTCTTTCCTATGGGAAACAGTTCTCTGTGAACTTTTCCAACGTGGTTTTAATTTTCACAGCTAACAGTCCACCCAGAACCTGCTTGCAGTGTGAAGTCCCTCCCACAGATTGCAGTCTTCCCACAACTGTTTTCCGTGGGCCATTTAGCTTATGGGGTGCAGTTTTTAAGGATGAGCTGTTCTAGTATAAAAGCAAGGGTCCTCTTCCTCTGTTTCTGAAAGCAACGGTTTTCTTTCTCTCTGTTCAAGCGTCTCACACAATCACAGCTTTTCAGCATCCACATCCTTCAGCCCTAGTGCCTTTTTCTCATGGGCTACAGGTGAATGCTGCATCCCCCCATGCACTTCATTAATTACAGGGAAACAGTTTGTTGTATTATAATCCTCACCATGGCTTGCAGAAGAATCTCAGCTATGACACTCGCTGTACCTCCTCCTCCCCCTTCCTCTTTTGCACCGACCTTAGTGTTGCCATATTGTTCTTCTCACGTGTCTTCACTTTTTCCTTTACACTGACTTGGGAGAAAATTGATGTTTGTAGGTTCGTTTGTTCTCAAGTTCTGTCAATTGAAACAGTTTTTATAGAGCTCTGCAGTGCTTCAAGGTTAGTCTTTTCCAGGCTCCACAACTGAGGAATCACTCACTGTGCTTGTCTCTCCACATGGTCGTGTTGTCTCCACCAGCACTGCGCAAGCCGCGCTGGCTGCCAGTTACACTCTGCGCCTTTTCTTCATGCAGGATGCCAAAAAAATAAAAGCTGCTGCTGCCACTTTTGTCTTTCTGTCCACAACATATCTGGTTAAAAGTGGCTAAGCAAATAAAGTCCATGCTGAGACAACTGTGGCCATGCGGGTCTGCCCTGGTTGCGTGGTTGCTCATGGCCCCAGGATGGTCCCTGGCAGCATGGCCCAGCAGTTGCGTTGGGATGGTGTCCAGTAGCCCCCTCTGGGAAGGGGGCCCAGAGGGCCCCCCCACTCCTCTTTTGAGAGCAGAGAGCAAGAGAGTTTCCCATGGTTTTTTGTTCTTAAATATGTTATCACAGAGGCGTTATCAGCTTTTTTCTAATTGGCTTCGCAGTGTGCCAATTCTCAGAGCTAGCCAGCAATTGGTTTTTCCAGGCATGGAGAAAGCTGCTAGCAGCTCCTCATAAAAAATCCCTTCCATAGCTGACTTTTTCCCTCTTCATCACAAATCAATTAATGCAAAATCTGCACACCAAACTTTATCCTCTGTAACATCATGAGGACATCAATAAATCCTAAATGGTGATCATCTAGATGAAATTACTGGTTGTATCCTGATTGTCAGTTCACACCATGATCCAGTGTGCAGCAAAAGCAGATATTTTTGACCTCTTCTTAGAACAGATACTATGCTATGTATAGCAGAAAAACATGCTTCCCTCTATTTTTTGTGATAAGTGGCTAGTTTGTGTATGCAAACAAGGAACCAGCAGGCAAACAAACACTTTTTCTCAGTTTCCTGCAGTAATTGCTTTAGGAAGTTTCTCTTTTCTCTCATGTTCCACTTTTCCCCTCTTTCTGTTCATATGCAGTATCTTCCTGATGCACCTGTAAGACAGTTTCAACATATCAAATGCTACTATGTCTTGGTATGTGCTGATACCCCAAATCTCAGGACCACTTCTGCACTGGTCCCTGTGTGACCCTAGCTTTTATAATCATGCATACCTGAGACTTTCCAAAAGCTGTACTTCTTAAATCAGAAAATAATACTGCCATGTATTGAATGGTAATTCAGTAATAACAGCCCTGCATAGTAATTGTTGGATAATAGTATATTACTGGGAAAGGTTTGGTCAAATGTTGGTCATGTGGTAGTGAGTTTTTATTGTATTATATAGTTAGCTATTTTTATTCAATTTTTTTCCTCCTAGTCCAATTTTAATTGGCATACAAAAAAGTTGGAACATGTTATTAGATGTAGGAGGTTAATGCCGTAAGTGTTTCAGAGGACAGAAGTACAGTTGTAGCTATGTAATGTTTAACTACAACAAGTAATTTCAAGAATTTAATCTCAGCAGCTATAGTGGTAATTAACAAATGCATGTTTTAACTAGCCTGTGATATGTTCTTTTGTTGTTTGATTTCCAAAGGAGCTGGGAATATTAAGTCATCAAAATCTACAGCGGTGCCTCCAGGACCTCCAGTGTATTTGGATCTGGTGTACATTCCCAATCACAGCAATAGAAAGAATGTTGATGTTGAGTTTTTCAAGAGGGTGCGGTCATCCTACTATGTGGTGAGCGGGAATGATTCTGCAGCTGAGGAGCCAAGTAGGGCTGTTCTGGACTCCCTGTTGGAGGGCAAGGCCCAGTGGGACAGTAATATGCAGGTAGGCTCTTCACCAGTATTTCTACCTGGAAATGTAATCTTCTCTGGAAAGCAACTACAGGAAGCCAGAGTGCCTCTGGAGTGGGCAGCAGCTGCTGGAGACATGAGTTCTCAACTTGGACACCTTGTTTCACCAGTGATGTGAGAGGACACCCAAGCAAGGGACAGAGCTGCACCATGCTCAAATGCTTCTCCATTTCTGACCCTTCTGACCTGTCTCTAGAGAATAAAACAATTTGGAACTGGTTTACAGGGCCATTTGTCTACTTGATCTTGTTGCTATACCATATATGATCCAAGTTTGGAAACCTTGCAGGTTTTAAGTAGGAAAGAAAAGTGAATGTTTGATGGTTTATACCGTCAATGCATACACGTGGAAACTTCATGTGTCTTTCCAACATGATAAATAAGTAAACAAAATATTTGGCCATAATCTGAAGAGCTATTGATGCAGACTACAGACTGCTGCTTCTCTGGAAGGTTGCACCTCAGTACCTTAGAGAATCAAGGTTTTGTTTTGATAAACTGCTTCTTCTCAGTCATTTTATGCTATCTACATATTTATTTATTTTCTTTTATCCAATCCACTCTTTCCAAAAGGGAATCATAATTGTTGGAGAAGACTTCTTAAAAAGACATCTTTCTTATTAGTTGCTTCTGTTGTCCATTCCTCAGCAGTTCTCTTTTGTGTTGCAGGTGACCTTAATCCCAACCCATGACTCGGAAGTGATGAGAGAATGGTACCAAGAGACCCATGAGAAACAGCAGGACCTCAACATCATGGTTTTGGCAAGCAGCAGCACTGTTGTTATGCAAGATGAATCTTTTCCTGCATGCAAGATTGAACTGTAAGAACCAGACCGTACACCGCAAGATTTACTTGTTGTCCAGAAATTCTTCAGTTTGAAAACACCTTTTCTAAAAATTCAACCCATCTATTTCAACTGCTGAACTGCATACCTACAAAATGCTATATTCTATCATTGTGATGCAAGTCACAAAAATTTTCTTGTCTTTGTTGATTGCTAAGGGAAATAACAGCATTCCCATAATAGGGTCAAAATTACTGTGAAAATACAGATACAGTTTCATCTTCACTGAATGTTTGAAAACCATGAACTAGCAACTCCAAATTACTTATGTCAGGCAGAGGCATTTGCCCTCTAAAGAATTACAAAGAGAAAAAGAGAGAAGGGATAGGAGGAGAAAGTAATAAATAATTAGATCTCCAGTAGTCTCATGGCAACAGCCGTATCGCTTACTGCAGTTTATGCACTCACATGAAAAGGAGGTTTGAAATTTGTATCAGTCTGAGCTATTTCAAAGGAGGTCCTTACTTTACAGAATTAAGTTAGCTGCAAAATAAGAAGCAGAATGAGGCTAGGAAGTGACGTATAACCTAAATACTCATTAGCAGTTTTCCACTTTAATTTGAACCCTGCATACTGACATCCCATAACAATCATAGGCCAAATATGCATGCAGTCTGAATCTCATTGTGAATTCTAAAACCTTTACTTCAACATGCAAAATTGTTGATCTAAGGCATGCTCCCAGTAAAAATCCACTCACTCCAGTCAGAACTGACCAGTACACATGCTTAAACATCCATGTCCACTGTCAATTAACTAAAACAAAATACCAAAGCAGTTGGGAGTATGTACAGTAGACACTTTGCCTTAGAAAGTGACTTGAATGTACAAAGAAATTATGCACTTATTTTTTAATGTTGAGACAGCAAATTTATAAAACATCTGTATAGGATCATAGTTGAGCCAATAAAGAAGTGTGAGTGTGCATGAAGTGTATACCAGAAACCTATCTGACTGGTCAAACAGCTTGGTGCTATGAAACACATATGTTGGTTCTCTAAACAATTCATTGATACACCAGTGCAGCTCAACAAGGCAAGATAAGCTTTTTTTTTTTTTTTTTGAAAGGTTCTTTTGTAATGTGGAAGGAAGATTGAAGTGGTCTTCACTATCAGAGTTGCAAAATTTGGTAAAATATTCAGGATTATGAAAAAGGTTATCTGTGAGTCTGTACAGTATTCAACTTTCCTCTGTCTTACCTTATTTGTTTAATTTAAGAGCAAATATGGGTACAAACATACAGAAAAATTTTTTAAGTGCTGCATGAATTTTTAATAGATTTTTAACAAAAATTTTCTTTTAAAGGAAAAGTCAAAGAAAAATTTTTCAGGCCAAGGCAATTTTTTTTATTAGTCTTGTAAGATAAATAATGTTATTTGAAGTTCTAGTGAGAATGTATATTGAGGTAAGAATTGTTGAAAATAGTCAACTGCCTTTTTGGAAGCAGGGGGGAAGGGGGTCCCTGGTGGAATAATTAACCTATTGACGACAAAAAATGGGATTTGAAATGCTGATTGACTAATATTTACAAGAGTGTAATCTACATGCTTAATCCCTCCAAGATCTTGAAAAAAGATAGAATAAATAATAAGCTAAAATAAGTCCCTTTCCTCCTTCTGTCTCTTCCTTTCTCCCTTCCCTTCCTTCTTTAGACTGCTTGCAGCAGAACAGCATGTAGAACAGTTACGTCACTTAAGACAGTTTGGACTTTTTAGTCTCAGAAGTTTTATCCCAATTAAAAAGTCTTGTTACATTGTAGAAGGTTCGAAAATCTGAATTTATAGAAGGTGTAAAGGCCTCCAAAATGAGAATATTTTCTGGTCTGTATGATTCACCATTATGGCTGGTATTAAGCTTCGTAATGTAGTGAACGATGACTTCATTTAATATTCTTTACTTCTAATTTGTTCCAATTTTACATTGTTAGGATATTTTTGTTTAATAGGTATATGTTTATACTCCTAATTTTTATGAGGGATTTTTTAGTATTGTTTTGGGCCCTTTATATGTGGGCTACTGAGGCCTATTTAATACTGTGAATTACTGTTTGTCCATTGTTGAGGTTTCTGATTTATTTTTAATGGCTTCTTCATTTTAGGTATCTCTGGCAATGCTATTTTATTTATTGCTATACCTTTTAAGTTGTTAAGAACTTCACTCAGAATGACTATGGCAGAAAAGGAAGATGGAAATGTATTGTGAAAACAAGCATGTTTGCTGGGCTCATAATCATTCACTTAAAATGGTTTTTGTAATACATAGTCTTCAAAGTTATAGGCAAAATATTTGGAAGAAGAATTGTACAATTTCTACAACTCTGCTTTGTCTACATTCTTATACAGGTCATATTTCAAACTTTTTAAGTGGGTGGGAACTGATTTTCTGATAATATCTGAAGTGGTTTGTACCTCTGCTTTGGTAGAAATTATAAGTACAGCACCGGTCCTGAGTCTAATCTCACTTATGCCACTTATTCCTGTGAATCAAGAGCAATTTCACTGCAATCAAGGAAGTTACAGTCATTAGGTCCTACTGTAAATTAAATAAGAATCAAGTCTTAAATCTCTCCAAGTAAGTTTATGATGGCTCAAGCATTTATTTTACTTTAAAAATAATGTTGTAGTGGTTTTGGTTCACCAATTTGAGTTTCCTGGCCAATGCACCACATTAATGTAGTGGGTTGAGCGCTGGCCAAATTGCCAGTGCACCCACTAGAATTATTTACTCATTTTCTGCTGCAAGAAAAGACATAGGAGGAGAGCAAAGCAGACCCAAACTTTAAAGAGTATAAAGAAAACTTTATTAACAGAATTAAAAGAAGAATAGTAAGAAATCAGAATAAACCTTCAGAACACTCACTTTCCTCCTCTACACCCTCTTTTCTTTCCCACTGATAACGCAAAGAGATAAAACGTGGGACTTTCAGTCAGTTTACCACCTCTAAAATAGTCTTTCTCCAGTTCACTTAGGGAGAGGAGTCTCTCTTGTCATGCTATGGAGACTTCTCCTCAAGGAAACAGTTCTCCCGTGGCTTCAATGTCACAGTGATCAGCTGCCCTGGAAAGGAAAAAGTCTGTTCTCAATGTTAGAGTCCCTCCCATACTTTTCAGCCTTCCCACAACTGCTTTCATGGGCCTTGTCAAACTTATGGGGTACTATTTTAAGGATGAACTGTTCAAAAACAAAGATTCTCTCTCTCCATCTTTAAAATCATCTTCATCTCTGGGAACAGAGGTTCTCTTCTTCTTTCCTGGGGGCAAAGGGTCATCATCACTCTTGTCTCTCTCTGTTCAAGCTTCTCATGGGATCACAGCTACTTCAACATGTGCCTGCTTCAGCGTGGGTGCCTTTGCTCATGTCTACAGTTTGAACGCTCCATCCTCCATGCTTTCCAATGATTTACAGGGATATTCAGTGTATCATAGTCCATCACCATGGCCCACAAAAGAATTTCAGCCTAAGACTAAGGCATCTCCTCCTTCTCCTCCCATCTAGGACTTGACTCCTTCTTTACTGACCTTGGTGTCTTCATGTTGTTTCTCTACGTGTCTTCACTCTGTCCTTTTCTCTCACTTGAGAGAAGATCGAAGGCCTGCAAGTCTCATCTGCGCAGTGAAAGAGTAAATATCTCTGCCTGGGCCTGCAGATGGTCATGTGATTTCTGCCAGGCGACAGTCGGAGCACTCGCAGTGATGTATTTCAGGCCGCGCTGGGGGGCTGTGCCAGGATCTCAGGGGCCTGGGCCAGAATGGCAGCAACTGTTCTGACTGCATGGCTGTTATCCAGCCCCTGCTGCGTTCAATTCCATCTACGGGCTGATGGCCTTCCCTTCCCCTGCCCAGCAGACGCCAGGGCCTGGCCCAGCCCCAGTCAGGCCATGCAAGCCACAGTGGAGTGGACCCTGGCTCAGCCTGGGCTGGCGGCAGGGCAGGGCTTAATGTTGGCAAGATGTTAGAAACTGTGGCCCGGCCCAGCCTCGGCCAGGGCCCCATGGCCTCCCCTCCCCCTGTCCGGCCCCCACGCCGGAGAGGGGGGAACTTCTCTCTCCAAAGGCCAGAAGCAAGAGAGTCTTTTCCCCAGGCTTGCCCATCCTTAAAATGTGTTTTCACAGAGGCTTATTTAACTCTTTAAGTGGTTTAACCGGGTGTCAATCCTCAAAACTAGCCACTGATTGGTTTTGTCAGGTATGGAGGAAGCTCTTAACAACTCCTCTCAGAAAAAACACTTCCATAGTTGACTCCTCTCCTCACCAAAAATCACTTAAAACAAAACCAGCACAAATTATTAGGCAGTTGCATCTGTTTTTAAAGCATTTATTTATCTTTTGCTTTTACAAGAATATTAAAAACCCAGTCTGACTATTCTGAGGTATTGTAATGCCTGTTCCATCCACTCCCTTTTAAATGTTAATCATGCCTGGGTGTAACACAGCAATGAACTCCTCCATTAGCTCCTCTTGCCTTTATGTCTTTCCTGCCTGTGGAACTAATCTAACTGTACTAATCACTACACAATCAGTTTAGAAACAGTCAGAAAAATGTTGCATGTACATTAACAATGAGTACTGTTGATCAGCATAGATTTCTAGAAGCATGGTTTCTTATTGATTAATTATGAAGATTCAATAGGACACACCATTTAAATGACAATATTACCCATAACAGCATCCCCAGTCATGATCTTCATGCTATTACTATACTGCTTCATGAAATTCAATGAAAAATTATTTTAGAGGTCACACCCCACTCCTGAACTTAGACAGGGCCTCTCTTTCATGCCTTTTTCAAGTCCTATGGTGGGCCTGACTTCACTGACATCTACTTTTCATGCCATCTTTCATAAAACTAATTTTTGATTTTTTTTTTTAATTATCTTGCATATGCTGGTGAATGGAGCTAACTACGTATATGAATGGGGTTTTTTAATTGTCTAAAACAGCTTATGCATTTTAGGAGAGTTCTGGTACTCATTTACTAAGATTTAATCAATTTGTTTTTTGACTTTTCAATCCATCCTACCACAAGAAAGTCATCTCCGAAGAACACTTACTGTGCATATAGGATATTTCTCTCATATGCTTCTCTTTGTTCATCTGTTGCAAGAGGTTCTTGCTATGATGTTTTGAGAGAAATAGTAATTTTGTTTCAAATTAAAAAAGGAAAAAAGTCTGTTGTGAATTTAGACAAAAAATCTAAAAGAAAGTAACTAAATAAAACAATTTCATTAATATATTGAAACAAAAAAAAGGAGAAAAAAACAACTTCTCTGCACTAGACTAGCTAGGAGGTCCAGATGGCAGAGCTACCTCTTCAGGACTGGGCTGAAATCATAACTGTAAAACAGGAAATCTGAAATATGCTTCCATGCATTTGCATGCAGCCATCATCTTCCAAACCACGGAAAGAAACAATCTTGTTGCTGGCTGAGAAGCACCTCACACACCTCCTCTCTTGTTCTGAATGGTGTTTGTGTCAGTCTGCAGCTGTGTATGGTAATATGTCTTATAATTCTGCATCACTTCTATCTAGTCATATCTAATGTAGAAAATTAGTTTCCAGTGAAAGTAATATGCAATGCTTTTATGATATTTATGTGCAATGTCCCCTCTTCCATTGAACGTATTTAATGTAAAAGAAAAAAAACTCAGTTCCACAATAAAATACAAAAGCAGTAAAGCAGTATTGACATTTTTTGTCTTTGTGTAAGTACTTGGAAGTTTTCCTTTCCTTCAGTCACGATTACCTACTATATGGGCATTTTCTCAGAAGTTCAATGACTATTTAAATGCTAGATAAGAACTAATCTTCATTTAGAAACTGAAAAATAAATTCTAAAAATTAGTTCTATTTCTTGTGATGAAAAACATTACCATGATGTACTATGATGTGGCTTCTTTTTGTTTTCATTTCTGTATTCCCTCAGCAGCATGAGAAAACACCTAAATTTCAGTAAGTACATGTTGGGGAGAAAGGGTTAAAAGTGGAAGAGGAGGGGATATTTTCGCTCAAATTGACCTTGCATCTGGGAATGCTTAGAATGTCAATGTGGGAAAACTTAATTTATTATGCCTAGTGTTGTTCATCCTTTGCCTGTTTAGAGAAGTAGAATTCCTGTGGAGAGACAACACACTCTCACAGACATGCTGTGAGCCTCCTGCTGGGAGAGACAGAGATCACAAAAGCACAGCCTTGTAATAACCTGTGGGTGGGCAAAGCCCTTTGATATAGTGGGGCAGGCAGCAGGCTCCCCTCTCCCCTCATGCCCTTTGCCAGGATGAACTGAGCCTGTGTCCCCGTGTGTCTGCCGCCAGGTGTTGTTAGCAAGGTGGTGAAATAAATCTACTTTTTGCATTTCAGCCGTGATTTGGTGGTTGCCTTGGTTACCTGTATGTGTTGATTCACACAGTGCACATTCAAGGGGCTGTATCAGAGATGACACCATATAAAACCACATTGCTGAGGCAAGCAGCTTCTGTGCCAACATGATCCACAGCAGAGTGCTCTAATGCAGTACACAGGGGAGTTTCCTAAATCAGGGAAACTTGGGGGAGCCAAGAAAGCCACCAGGAGGCTGAGATAGCAGCTGATGGGACCTGGGCATAGCCAGGAACAACCATAGCCCCACTCCCCCACCCTGTCCCCTGTATGAAAGAAGCCCCAAGAGAGCATGGCTGTCAGCAAGGATGCTCTAGTTCTGCTGGATTGATCAGGGAGCAATGGTATCCAGCCGGCAGAAGGCTATGTCCTCTCTAAACATCAGCACATCTCTGGAAGTGTTCAGGGGTAGGCTGGATGGGGCTTTGAGAAACCTGGTCTAGTGGAAGGTGTCCCAATACCAGGGAATTGGCACTAGGTGATCTTTAGGGTCCCTTCCAACCCAAATCATCCTATGATTCTATATGAAGAGAAAGTTTCCTACCCTGGTACAGCCTTTATATTATTTTTCATTATTGACTTTTCAGGTAGGCAGCAATTAAGTTGCAACAAGAAGTCTAAGGCCAACCAAGAAAGACCTCAGGCCTTAGGACTACTGGTTAAGGGATCAGGAGCACAAGAGGCGTTCTCCTCTGTCCTTCCAGTTGCAAGGAATGGTGAGGGAAGAAACAGGAAGAGCCAGCAGATCAATAGCTGGCTCAAAGCCTGGTGTCACTGCCAGAATTTTGGGGTTTTTTATCATGGTCAGTCTGCACAACACTGAGTCTGCTGAGTACACCTGTCTCAAAAGGAGAAAAGTATCTTTGCATAGGAGTTAGTTAGGGGTCATTGAAAGAGCTTTAAACTAGATTTGAAGAGGGAATGGGATAAACCCAGGCTTTCTAAAGATAAGACTGGAGGCAGCACCAATGTTTGAGTGAGATGTTAATTGTGAGATATTCAGAATTTTAGAAAAGTTAAGATTACAGTTCGAGTAGATGCTGTGTTAGCTAAAAAGACCCAACAGAAGCCAGATCTAGATAAGATAGCCTAGATTTAGTAACTCATTGCTTGTCAATTTTATGGACAATAGCCAACTTCCCCATGGTAGGAAACAGATTGAAGGCAGGAAACTGCAGACTCTACCAAGGATTTGTTTGTCACGAATACCAGAAAAGGTAAAAAGGTCAGAGCGAAGAAGACTTAGTTTACTTCATCATTTTAATTGATTCCTCATAAAAAAGACCCCCGGCTCATTTCAGGAAACAAACCACGCATGCTTAATAGCCTCCTTGCCAATTAGCATACGAAGCGGAGAAGGGGAGGTGACAAGGGTATGAATATGCATTTGTGTTTTGTATATTCAACATTTTTGTACATAAAAGCTTTTGTAATCACCTATGAAACTTCGCAGTGTGCATTAGGGAGATATCCCACGCACTGCCTGGCCGAATAAACATACACTTTCTAACTCCAAACTGTTAGAGAGTCTTTGTCCGTTAATAGACAGACATTGATGTTAGATCAATGTTCATATTTCTTTAATTCAGAGGGACAGTGTGCTAGTGAGGTCCTTCAGTCTGCCAGTTCAGTGGAAGTAGGGGATGGAGATCCACATGGCAATCCACCAATGCATGCAGCAGTGGGCAAAAACCAGGAAAAGCCGGAAACTCTTGTGCTGCTGGAAAACTATGATAAAGTTTCAATCATGGAGACATGTTGGGATGACTCACACAACTGGAGTGCATCAACGGACAGCTATAAATTTTTCAGAAGGGACAAGCAAGGAAGGAGAGGCCATGACGCAGCCCTGTTATGTCAGGGAGTGTTTTGATTGTCTAGAGCTTACTGATGATGATGTCAAGTGTTTATGGGTAAGAACCAGGGGGAAGGCTAAAAAAGCAGAAAGGGAGAGATGTGGAAGATCAGACAGCTACAGAAGCTGAGCTGGATAGCAATGCAGACCTCCTGGGCCTGGTACAGTGGAAGCCATGGGAGAGATAAACTCAAGGCAAGAACAAGAAGTGAAGACACCGCGTCTGACCGCTCTGATGAGAGAGGATGCTGACAAGGACATTGCTGGCGCAAGAAGACGTAAGTGGAACTTGATAACCGAAAAGATTGTATTATTAAGGGAACAGGGGCAAAGGGGTCTGAATGGAAAATTTTTAGCGCAAGTTAAAGAAATCAGTGTGGTAGGTAATCAGTGTAGTAAAACTGGTTTTGCTTTGCTTGCACTGCATGGTCCATTTCTTTCAATCGCTGCATCCACCCAAGCAGGATGAAGAGGCAGATGAAATATTCTATAAGCAGCTGGGAGTAGTCTCGTGGTCACTGGCCCTTGTTCTCCTGGGGGACTTCAACTTACCAGGTGACTGCTGGAAATACAATGCAGTAGAAAGAAAACGGCCTAGGAGATTCCTGACACAGCTGAGGAGTGAGTCAGCTAGGGAAGATGCCTCCCTGGACCTGCTGTTTGTGAACAGGGAAGGACTTGTGAGTGATTATGGTTGTCGGAGGCTGTATTGGGCACAGCAATCATGAAATGATAAGAGTTTTCAATTCTCAAAAAATTAGAGGATGGTTAGTAGAACTGCTACTTTGGACTTCCAAAGGGCAGACTTTGGCTTATTTAGGGGTCTGGTTGACAGAGTCCCTTGGGAAGCTCTCCTGAAGGGCAAAGGAGTCCAGGGAGGCTGGACAGTCCTCAAGAAGGAAATCTTAAAGGTGCAGGAGCAGAAGTCCTCAAGTGCTGAAATACGAGCTGATTGTGAAGAAGACCAGCCTGGCTGAACAGAGAGCTTTGGTTGGAACGCAAGAAAAAGAGAGGCTATGAACTTTGGAAGAAGGGGAAGGCAACTCAAGAGGACTTGCAAGGATGTTGTGAGGTTGCGCAAGGAAAAAATTAGAAAGGTCTAAGCCCTGGTAGAACTTAAATATCCACAGCTGTAAAAGACAAAAAAAGTTTATATAAATACATTCACAGCAAACGGAGGGCTAATAAGAATCTCCATGACTTATTGTATGCGTGAGGAAACATAATGACAAAGAATGAATGTTGAGAGATATTAGTTGTTTGATTTAATAGGTAAATTTTAAGTCACATTAAGTTATAATACTATGTGATTTAGTATGCTGTTTGCTTAGCTTTACTTGCTTGACATAAGTAGCTGGATTTGCTGAAGCCTTGGGCCCCAAGATGGGAACTTTCACCTAGATAGGCTTTCAGCTGGAATAGTTAATTTTCTAAGTATTTTTCCTAGTAACTGTACAGTGCTGTGGTTTGGAATTAGTATGAAAATAATGTTAATAACACACTGATGTTTTAATTGTTTCTAAATAGTGCTTACTCAAAATCAGAGACTCTTTAGTTTCCCATGCTCTGCCAACTGAGCTAATACACAAGAAGTACAACCACAAGATAGAGGATATGGTCATCACCAGAAGCTGTAATTGTGACAAGATATGAACTGTTAATGGCCTGCTTGCATGGACACAGAGGAAACAGAAAGAACTCAATAAGGTGTTAGAAGACTCCAGACAAAAAATCGCCATTGGACTAAGACGTGTGCTAGGCGCATAAAGAGTGTGTAAAGAACAGGTACCTAGACTGTAAGGGTATAAATGCTCAGGGGTTTCTTTGTTCTGGGTTCCTCTTTTGAGGCACCTAGCTTGAGCAACCAGATTTCAGGATTGATCTGTGCCAATAAATCTATCTAATGGAGATGAAAGAGAGTGTAAAAAATTTCTTCAACAATGAGGAAAAGGCTGAGGTACTTAATGTGTTTGTTACCTCAGTCTTTAATAGTAAGGTTAGTTGTTCTCAGGGTACCCAGCCCCCTGATCTGGAAGACAGAGACAGGGAGCAGAATGAAGCCCCCATAACCCAAGGGAAAATGGTAAGCGATCTGCTGCACTACTTGGATGCACACAAGTCTATGGAACCAGATGGGATTCAGTCAAGGGTACTAAAGACTCTGGCAGAAGCACTCATCAAATCACTTTCATCTACCAGCAGTCCTGGATAACCAGGGAGGTCACAGTTGACTGGAGATGAGTAAATGTGACACCCATCTACAAGTGCCAGAAGGAAGATCCAGGGAACTACAGGCCTGTCAGTGTGACCTTGATGCCAGGGAAGATTATGAAACAGATCATCTTGAGTGCCATCACACAACATGTGCAGGACAACCAGGGGATTAGGCCCAGTCAGTATGGATTTAGGAAAGGCAGGTTTTTTTTCCTGGAGAAAAGGAGGCTGAGAGGAGACCTTCTTGCTCTTTACAACTACCAGAACGGAGGCTGTAGTGAGTTATAGGACAAGAGGAAATGGCCTCAAGTTGCACCAGGGGAGGTTTAGATTGGATATTAGGAAAGATTTCATCACAGAAAGAGTTTTAAAACATTGGAACAAGCTTCCTAGGGAAATGGTGAAGCCACTGTCCCTGGAAATGTTAAAAAAACATGTAGATGTGGTGCTTAAAGACATGGTTTAGTGGTAGACTTGGCAGTGCTGGGTTAATGGTGGGACTTGATGCTCTAAGAGGTCTTTCTTTTCCAACCTTAATGATTCTATGATTCTATGATTTGTCTTGATGCTTCCAGAGGCCAAATGAAAGTTTCTTCCTTCAACACAGCTGCTGAAGAGGAGAATGTTATTTCCAATAGTGTTTTAAATTAATAAATTCAATTTGCTTGTGGAGTATTTCAGATTGCATGGGAAAATGACCCTCTTGGGTCTACCTAAAATGAGAGATTAAATTTGTGGCATCCCACACCTAAAGACTGTTTAATATTGATTTCTAGTATTTTATGTTTAGGAGGAAATTGGATCTTTTCCTGGTTCCTAGGATGGGATTAAAAGAGCTGTCCACAGATCTCTTGAATAAGAGCCATAGTGATACCTCATAGATCCAGCTCATTCATAGAGTTACAGCTGTTTTGGGTGTGCATGGCAAGGTTTTGGTAACAGAGAGTGATATCTTTTTCAACCTGGAAATGAAACAATGCACACTTTCAAGATAATATTAGTATAGGAGGTTATATAAAGGTGAATCTTTATTGGAGGCCTCCAGGGGCAATTATGGAAAAATGTCCACAAAAGCCCACCCAAACAGGGTGAATACAGTTTTTATAAGTTTAGCAAATTAGCATATTTGACAAGAATTCCCAATTAGAAGCACAGGTGATGAGGTAATTCCCCCTTTTGGTTCAATCTTTTTCTGGAGCCCCCCTCTTGGTACTAGCTGTACTTTGTTTATGAAAATGTGTCTCAAAAATCTGGTTTCAACCTTGGTAGCCAGGGAGAACCAAGATAGGATAGGGGCTTTGGAATATGTCTTGTCTTTCTGCCTAGGGAAAGGACATGGAAAACTATTGGGAAAATTAGCTACAAATGCAATAATAAGCTACAGAGCTCCAAATATATGTGTAAAGAGTACAGAGAATATATAAAAGAAAAAGGGCAAAAATCAATAGGCATCAGGAGGCTACAGGAGTGGCTTCTGCGAAAAGCTGCTAGAAGCTTCTTCCATGTCCGACAGAGCCAATGTCAGCTGGCTCCAAGACAGATGTGCTGCTGGCCGAGGCTGGGCCAATCAGTGATGGTAGTAACACCTCTGTGATAACATACTTAAGAAGGGGAAATCATTATCGGGCAGAAATAATTGCAGGCACAGAAGAGTGAGAATACAGGAGAGAAACAACTATGCAGACATTAGCATCAGTGAAAATGGAAGGGGACAAAGTGCTCCATGTGCAGGAGCGGAGATTCCCTTGCAACCTGTGGTGAAGACCATGGTGAAGCAGGTTATGCCCCTGCAGTCCATGGAGGTCCATGGGGTAGCAGAGATCCACCTGCAGCCTGTGGAGGACTCCAGTCTGTTTCGGCCGTGACGGTAATCACTGTGTGATGTCTCCCTACCTTTATCTAAACTCATGAGCCTTTTATTATATTTTGTCTCCCTGTCCAGCTGAGTAGGGGAGTGATAGAGTGGCTTTGGTGGGCACTCAGCATCCAGCCAGGGTCAAATCACAACAACAGCAAACCTTGGCTTCCTAGAAGGTATCACTGGGCATGCAGTGCTTCTACTCTATGAGCATTACCTGTGCCCATCGATCAGGTAACAGTTTTTGACTAACACCTACTACTGTGATCCCTACCTCCACCTCCCTCAGACATGACCAGTCTAGACTAGCATGAAGCCCCCAGGGCATCATCCTCTGTTTCCCTGTTTGTGTTTTCCTCAGATGAAGCCTGGGTTGAGCTAAAGGGAATTTAATAAAGAAAAGCAAAGGCTGTGCAGGGAAGCAATGGAAAACAAAAGATTTATTCTCTACTTCCTATCAGTATGCAATGTCCAGACACTTCCCAGGAAGTAGGGCTTCAGAAAGCATATTGGTTGCTCCAAAAGACAAACATTGTGATAACAAATGCCCTCCTCCTTTCTTTTTACTGTGAGTTTGTGACATGAGTTTTATAGCTATAAGACTAGACAGATGCATGTTAAAAATGGAAACACTAGACCCTGTGGTAAAGCACAATGAGACAACACTGTCATTGCCATAACAAGCTGCAATACAGCAAGGCTGTTTCGAGTGTCTTCCTATTTTTAAGGGATTTGAATAACCATGAGCTGTAGAAAGTCACTGGGTGCATCTGATTGAATTCTGTGGTGACAGGGATGGATGCTGATGCACCTAAATGTGATACATGAAGGAATGAGAGACACCAACAGAAATGCGGGTGAATATGAGATTTATTCGGAGGTGCTATGTATATAGATCTCTAAATCTAAAGGGCTTTTTTTTTGCTACAGCTTACAGACTTAATCACAGTTCTACAAAAAATCTATCCTCTTGACCTCTTCTATTGTTCCCTCCAAAGCTATGGCCAATAGAGCATGAAGAGTGTATTGTTCTATGTTGAAGTAGAAACTCATTTGTCCAGTTCTGTCTCAAGTACATGCTGTCCAGAGAGACACTGCTGCTGCTGCTGTTGCTGGTCTTTGTTTAACTCTTTCCTTACACCACCACCTGTTATCCAAACATTTCTCCCTTTTCTATTTTTTGGGGTCATGGACAAAGCAAGTGCAACCATAGTTTGTTTTTGTGTGCCTTTAACAGCTCTGATTATGTTGAAAAGGAAAAGGCAGAAAATTAAACAAGATATAACTGCAAAACAACCCAATCCAATAAAAACCCAAACCCTCAAATTTATTCCTGAAAACCAATTTTTTTGATTTAGCCATGTAAGATCATTTTTTCCGTCTGTCAGCACATTTTCTTCCTCCAGAGTTTGCAAATCTCTGAGTTGATCTTTTAATTGAGTGTAAAGTAAATGGATATCTTGTCTTAGGGTTTTGTCAAAGGTTCCTTGGAGGTGGTTTTTGATTGTTTCCCAATTTTGTTCTGTTTCATTCCACAGAAGAGGAGTGACACATAAAGAGTATGTGTTTCCAATAACAACAAAAGGATATGTGGGGTTTTTGAGCCTCAACTCTTTCACCAATCCACAAAAGAGCACTTTCCAAGGAATCTAATCTGGTCATTATTTCCTTGTCAATTTGCTCTTGTGTTTGTAACTCTTTTGTAATGTTGGTTAGAGCTTGTCCCATGGTGTGGACAGTTTTAATGGAATTAGTTAAAGCTGCAACAGCTGCAGAGGCTGTGGTTAAAACTATTACAGCAGAAATGATGGCAAAGATCAACCAACTCAGAAATTTGAGAACTAATTTCTTACTCTTTTGGATTTCCTCCTGGAATGGTTGAGCCAATTGTGAGAGACCATCTTGTCCTTCCCAAGTCCGAGTCAGATTTACAGGTATGCAAGTTTCCGATCTTCTCTTAAATGGAAGAAGAACAGAAAAGTGATTCATATCTTCATTGGTTACACATGATTTAAAAAAAAAAAATTAGCAGACAAAAAATACAACCCCTTCCTATAATCAATTGAAAAATCATTAGCTAAAGTGAAAACATATGGGTGTGAAGTACAAGTCATTAGTAATTGTTTCTTT
>VYXF01006307.1:51206-164308 GCA_013397295.1 Polioptila caerulea | reverse complement strand
ATCCGACCTGTTTTCTTTACCCTACCCAGAACAGAAAGTGACTCTCTGAGAGCTCTCTTATATGAAACCTTAAGGAGGAAAAAAAGGAACATGAAGGAAAAGTTTCCCTCAATGAGGGGAAACCAAGTCTGGGAAGAAGAATAGCCGGCAGAAAAGATCATTGAATGCTATTAGACCCACTACCTGGGCCCAGTATGGAAGCTGGGGGTACAGGATCCCCATATATCTACTAAATAGATTAATCCAACTACAAGCAGTAGTAGAAATTGTCTCAAATCACACCGGAGACACGTTAGAATTATCATCCAAACAACACACAGATACAGGCATTTGTTTATCAAAACAAGATTGCTTTAGACTATCTCTTAGCTGAGGAAGGGGATGTCTGTGAGAGATTTAATGGTTACGGTAAAACAATTCGAAGTCTGGCTGCTGAAATAAAAAAGGTTGCCCATGTACTGGTCCAAAAATGGAATTCTATTCTACAAGCCTCATGGTGGGATAATTTGTTCGACGATGCTTGGTGAAAAATTTGATATTCTTCATATCTTGCTTGGTAGCTGGTGTCATTTTCTTACCCTGTCTAGTCCCTTGTTTCATTAGACTAATTCACACTGTGGTACAAGGGATGCAAGTAGCAGCCATGCCCATAGACCCGGAAAAAGCCACAACACCAAACAAATATCTAAATTAATAATTATAGAAGAAAATGAATTATCCAACCTAGCCTTAGACACCCCAACTCAACTAGAGAAACACGGCGAGCTAAGGAAAGATACAAACAATACATGGAACAACCAAAGGAGGATTGAGAGTCAGATATAAAACATGAGTACATTTAATTCACGAATTTGTAAATAATAAAAAGGAGGAGGGATTGTTATGGATAAAGTGTATCAAATTTGTTCATTTAATAAAGGAATATAGTTTTAATATGTTGTAACCATGTATAAGTAAGATATTGTGTGTTGTAACCTGATCTGAGGATTAGCTGGCTACACAGCAGAGCCACCCCAACCCCTGTAATCCCCCACTCAGTATCAAAACCACCCAAGCAAGAGAAGCTATTGTGCCGAGCAGGAGAAGTCAGGACCCACCTAGGAGGCGATTCCTCGAAGAGAGATTGATATCTACCTGGGAGTGAGACCAGAGGGAATTCACCACCGAACTCAAATGCAAAAGACTGCCCAGAAGGGTTAATATAATCAAGCATAGACTCACACTCAAATGCAAAAAATTTACTGGAGGAGAATGCAAGAAGAAGGAGATACAGGAAGAATTAAACGAGATATTGAGACCATACAGAAATTCAAACTAACCCCGGAGCCAGCATTGTCTTAACACCAGACTGCAGAAGATAACGTCTGAATATTCCAAGAGAGAGAAAGCGACAAAAGAACTTTAGCCCTAGGCTAAATAAATTGTATAAAACCTGAACACTTGGACCAGAAAATTGTGAACCCCACCAGACTGCTGTGACAGGGGCAGGAGTCCTAGTTCACCCAATGCTTGAGCATTGTCTTACCTTATTGAGGCATAAAATTCTGTAACTCAATTCGCTAAATAAATCCTGTTCATTTTTTCCCCCTAATTTGGCTCTCACAAATTTATTGATTTAGCCTGATTGAATCACCATCTATAACAGACATGAACCACTTTCATGTTTTTTGCTGTGTGTGATCATGGATCCACAGGCAGCACTTTTATGCTCCCTGCTTCCCAGACAGATCCCCCAGACCTGTCTCATGCCCCTTCTTATACCTTTCCCTATCTCATGGAACTAATTTCATGCCATTTTCCTCTAATTGGTGCTGCTGGGAAACTATAGTGGGGCAGAGATTCAGCCCAAATTATTTGGCTGCATTTTACTGAGGAAAGGGCAAATCCAAACTCCTCCTTCAGCCAGGGGAAGAAAGACACAGCAGGAATAGGAAGTCCAGAGGGGGTCAAATGCTTTCAGGGGTGAGATTCCATCTGATTAAATCACTCTCACTTAGAGAGGATAATCCTTTGTGAAGTAAAACATTGCCAGGGAACTCAAAACAAACCCACTGGTTCGGGGAGCAGCAAGAGCAGGGAATGATGATCCAGGAGCTGGGAAGACTTCAGTCCTCCTCAACTGGGCACAAACCCAGAGCCTCAGCATAGCTGACAGAGCCAGGGGTGGGACAGAGCCAGTCAACAGCCCCAGACACAGCAAGAGGATGAAGCAGGACCAGAGATCCACTGGGGAGAGCCTGGTGTGGTGCAGAAGGGCTGAAGACAGAGCAGGATCTGTGCAGCACCTAGAGCGGGAGGGAGGAAGACATCTAACACAGCTCAGATGGATGGGAGACACAGTCCTGAGCAGAAATGAAGTTGTGGGCCATAAGTAGGTGCTTGATGGCAGCTGCAGGGCAGTAACAGCCATTAGTGCCCTTGAGGCCCTGATTCCCTGAAGGGCCAGGGATTTACATCAAAAACTCTGGAAATACTGCATGGGGAGCTTGGAGAAGGCTTTAGCACTGGCTGGAACAGTCTGGAAAGCCTGTGCACACAGTAAAGGTGTGGGAGCAAAAATACACATGGTCACACACTTGCACTGAAAGTACAGAGGGGAGATGGTGAGAGTGATTTGTAGGGAATTACTGAGTAGGTGAAGCAAGGTTTCCAGAGAAACCTTGACTGTGTTTCTCTGCCAATGTGGCCATATGCTTGTCAGGTCCCAAGAGCTCCACAGCTCTGTCCTGCACTTCCTTCCCTTCCCAATGGGTTCCTCCCCAGAAAGAGTAAAGAAAAGCTTCAGTGTCCAGGGAAGCTGCTTTCCCATACAGCACCACACCTTCAGTGTTTGAACTTCTCTGTCTTTCCTCACTGATCACCTTCCTCTACTAATTACCTTGTTCCAACATCTTTCTCATTTAATTTAGGCATCTCCTAGCTCCTATCTTGAGTGACCAAGACTTCAGTTTTGACTTTTCTGCCTTGTGTTTGAATGGGGATTCTTTGTATTTTGCAGTTTCAGCAATACAGGAACTGACTCAGGCTTCCCTGAATCCATCTCTAATATTAACAAGATACATGGCAAAGAGAGTAGGGCATCTGGTATTATTTTCCAGAAGGTCTTCTTGACCCTTGTCCTAGGGTGATGTTATGATGCTTGTATCCCCATTTGTGTGTGCTATTTATCTATCAGCCTCTCCCCCATGGCTGGCGGGACACCGGCAGAGAGGGGCAGTACCTAGTGCTGTTTCTCGGGTTTTTTTTTGCTCTTGTTTTTCACTTTTTGCCCTTGCTTTTGCTTCTGCTTTGCTTCTGCTTGCTCTTCCTTCTTCTGTTCATTAGCTAGTTTAGCTAAATTGTTTCTTCTTTCCCTTTGTTGGACCTCCTCGAACCTGCTCCAGACTGGGACTTGGGAACACCGAGAGTTTGCACCCTGCGGCCTGCAAGCAGCTGCCCCAGCGCTGGAGGGAGTGTTAACAGAGCGACCACCCCCAAAAGAGACTTTCTGAATTCGTCATCTTTTTCAGAGCAGTGAAAGAGTGGTGTCACCTGGTATTGTTCATTTTGTGTGCTGGAGGGTGCTGTGCCTGTTAAATTAACAGGTTCTTTCCACTTCTCTCCGAGGAATTCTTCCCGAACCGGTTGGGGGGAGAGGCCGCATGGGTTTGCTTTCTGGAGAGGCTCCCTTTGGAGAGTCTCTCCCAAATTTGCCCTAAACCAGGACACCCCCAACCTATTCCTTGTTTGAGGAGGCAGTTTTTTTGACTACTCCGATGAGATGCACTGTCCCAAACTTACTGCTTATTGTCAGCTTTCAATTTACATTTATGCTTTGGAGTTAAAATTCCAATATAATATTAGAAGTCTCTTCCAGCCTGAATTATCCCATGAGCCTATGGACATTACACCACGAGGGTTTTGGGTTTGTTTAGACTGTTATTTTAAATTTGAGGCTTTACCTCACTGTTTCAAACATGAAATTTGTGGATTTAAACAGCTGGACTCCACTGCATTATTTTCTTTTGACAGTTTTTGCACATTATGAAACCTCTGTGGATGCTGTAAGTTTCTCGTGGTCTCCAGGTCCTCTCTGCAACCTGACATGTTTTGACAGCTTCCTTGAAGCTACAGGCTTGAAGGGCTTTTTCTCACTGGCATGAGAAGGGGTCCTAGGGTCCAGCTGACTCCAGAGCCCCATGGCTAGAGTCCATGGCAGCCTCCCTGTGACATTAGAGAGAAGATGCATGCAAAGTTGGGAATAACAAACATTTCCTTGAAGTGCAGGCTTCCACTGCAGAGTTAAGGTGCTCCTGTGGCTTGCCTTGTCTGCACTTGATTTTCTTGCCTTGAAATACCTCAAGGTGATTGCAGAAGGAAGATCTCTTAGCCCAACAACTCTTTGGCTTTTCCAGATACAAAAAAAGCTGCTCTGAGTAAAGATTCTACCTCCTCCTCCAAACCTGTCTTTTCCTATTTTGTGAGGCTATTTCAACATGAGCAGCCTGGTTTAGTTTCTTCCTCTACTTGCCTTCTCACTTGACTAAGGCAGAGGCTGAACCCATCATGTTGTTCCTGACAAACCTGCCTTCCAGAGAAACTCTCATTTTGCCATCCAGAGGTGGTGATGAAGCCCCTCTGGCAAACCCTCAGCTAGCAGCTGATCCATGCAGTTCTGAAATACTTCTCAGTTTCCCAGGTTATGGGGCTCAGCTTTAATGTTCATCTGCCTCTTCCTGACATAGAGTTTCAGGAGCTTTTATGTCCTAGTATTTATTTTTGTGACTTTGGATTCTACACTGGAGTAAAATGTGGGGTTTTTTTGCTTTAGGAGAAAGAATAAAATCTGTCATCACAGGAATATGTTTCCAAGGGAGCAGTTTTTTTTAAATTCTTTTCTGTTCCCTCTTCCACCACCCCCTCCTAAAGCTGGGTACTAAACTGTTACTACACACCCCTGGATGTGGTCCGCACACCATAGGCATGAGGTAACCTAAGCACGGTAAAAGGTATGTTGTAAAAACTGTCATCAGCTTAAACATCAAACGGTCAGAGAGTATTAAAGGTTAAACCATGCCAAGTTACTGGTTTGCTTATGCTAAACTGCAGGTCCAACAGGTCTACAAATGTGGCATCTTAACTGTGGCATCTAGACTTTGAAAAGCATATTTTTAAATTTTGTTGTTGCTGTTAAAAAAGCAAGCTTTTCTCTCTGACAAGTGCTGTTTTGGGAGTGGATGGCTGAGCCTGCTGCCTGCAGTATGGTTGTGAACAAGGTTCATGGTGAAGGAACATGTCTTGCAACACCAATAAACAGGAGAAGACACGAATGAAAAGGTAGACTTTTAATGGCATGATCCAGAATCCCCTTTTAATAACAAATCTAATGACAACTGTGTCTGATATGAACAAGAAATGGCATAATAGTTTATTTTTTTAGATGTGATCTGAAATTAAGATAAATGCCAGGTGGGTCTGTACACAGACAGGGCTTCTGTGATGCATGCCAGATTTTATGGCCAAGAAATTTGCCATGCAGTTGAACCAGACTGTGGTTCCTCAGTCAGAGTCCTACATTCTGTTTGCAGTGTGTAAACATTCTCCAGCTGCTTTCCTAAAGAATGCAAAGAAGATATGTAGAGAGATTTAACCTTGGGATTCAGTCACATTTCCAGGCAGGCAGTACCATGGAGCAGAAGTCCTGTCTCCAGAGTGTGCCAGAGGCGAAGGAAAACATCGGTGCACCAGGTACAACGTCTGAGTGTAGAGTCACATGCTATCGTGTTAAAAGGAGATATATAAAATTATCTGTGTTTCCAGCTCCAATTCCTGTCTGGAGAAGAAGCAGCAGGTCCCACATCACAGCAGTCCTGCTGACACTCGTTTCACACAGAGGGGCACACCCATATCCTGCAGAACTCATCCCACACTCCGCAGGGATGGTCTCAAGCCTGTGCGGTGCATTCCCGAG
Source organism: Polioptila caerulea (assembly GCA_013397295.1). NCBI lineage: Eukaryota > Metazoa > Chordata > Aves > Passeriformes > Certhiidae > Polioptila > Polioptila caerulea. The sequence goes on along the minus strand of VYXF01006307.1, from coordinate 158,358 downwards.
GAAACACCAGCCGCAGCCTCCTCCAGGGAACCTGTGTCAGAGCTCCCTGTGCTCCAGGCAGGGCACTATGGGCCAAGTCAGAGGCAGAGGAGCCACTGAGGAGCACAGTGCTGACACCAGTCCTGCAGTATCTTCGCCAAAGCCGAGCTCTCACCCCTGAGGCCCCTCTGGTTCAGGAGCCAAAAGCAGGAGGAATTATCTTGGTCCCTACCAGGAACCCAGCTCTGGATTTGCTTTGGTAGCTGCCTTCCTCCTTTCAGCACAGAGGGTATCTGTATTTACTTTAAACCTGCTTTCCAGCCATTTGCAGCTCCAGAAATAAAAGGGATAATGTTCCTCCCCATGACCCAATGCACTGGCCTGCATGAGGCAGGGCCTGCTGTACAGGCTGATGGCCAAGTCTGCCTCAGGCTCTCCAGGAGGGCTTCGACCCCCCAGGCAGAAAGGGACTGACCTCGAGGAAACATATAGCGACTTTGAAGATGGGATTTGCTGGAGGAGCTACATTAAGAATGAAGTGACAGGAGAGTGATGGTGTATAAATCACTGTCATTTCATGGGATTCCATCTGTACTCTGGATCACAGCTCCACAGCCTGCAGGCAGAGCTGTTCCCTGGCCTCACAAAGCTACCAACTCCAACGCTCATGGAGGCCTTAACATCAGCTGGCTCTGCTGCCACTGCCAGCATGGTCCCAACCCCTTGGAATGCAGCACCTGCTGCTGCTGCTGAAGAGCACAGCCACTGGGGGTTCTTCAGAGGGCCTCAGGACCCAGCACACAGTGAGCCCATTGGCTTCCACCCAGCAGCCTGGCTACAGGCACACGCCACGCAAGGAAAGGGCCTGAACAGCAGCCCAAGCTCTCTTCCTCATGTGGAGGTTCAGGAGTAACTTGCAAACAGATGGAACCAAAGGTGCTTGCAAACTCTCAGGTGGTCCCCGTGGGCTTTGTCAAACCAGCCTTGCACTGCTGGGGCAGGGGCATGTTTCAGTTCAGCCAGAAGAAACTCATTTGATACCAAACTCATTATGTCCACAATGGGACTTCTACTATGTTCATAGGACTAATTTAACTGCAGGTGACTGATGTGTGGGGCAAGGCCTTAGGTGGGCATTGGTGTCTGTGCATGTAGAATAGTGGTGGGATCACGCCGTGGGTCAGTCAACTATATAGAGAAGAAAGAAGCATGCTGAGGGACCACTGAGCTGCTATTGGAGCTGCCCAGGGTATCAGTGATCGTCTTCTTACACAGGACCTACTTTGAGAAAACACCTCTGTGTTGAAAAAGAGAAGTGTGAAAGATTTTCTTGTCCCAACACAACCCACTTTGGATCAAAACATTTCACCACCAAACTCTAAGGGGCAGCCACGTGAACAGTGATGCTCCAGATCCTGATCCATGCCCCTCAGAGCTGTGTGTCAGTCCAGCAGCTGCTGCAGGTCTGATGGCAAGCAGGACAGCTGTCAGCCACCCAGGCTGGCATGTTTCAGCCCTGGTTCGTGCCCAGGCAGGTGGAGCCTCACAGCTGACAGAGACTTTGGTAGAGTGGTTCTCCCATCCACATTCACTTCACACAGCAGTCAGCCCTGCAAACATCTGAAGTCACAGATGAGACTTCTCTGAAGGTAGCAGGATCCCTTTTAACCTTTAGTCACTATATATAATGGTCACTACTTATATTGTTATAATAATATATATATTATAATATTCTTTACTTAAAAAAGGGAAAGCAAAGTCTCCTGCCTCTCACTGATTCCAAGCACAACTGACCCAGAGATATTTGCTACCAAAACACCTTCTGCGCCAAGGCAAGCAGAAGTGCTTGTGCTGCCAACCAGACAAATCAGTTAAGCAGCTCCATCCATCCGTGTGTTTGAACCTCTCCACCAGTCTGACTGGTGCTATCTGTCCTTTTTCTCCCTTTGCTCATATATGCTCATATTAGCACTGAGGACTGCCTTTCAGATTCTCCAGCTGGCACATCCTCCCTGTATCCCTGTTTCTTTGCAGGCAGCTCCTGGCCAGCCAGAAGCCATTGGCTCCTTTTCACCAGCCATCTCAGCTGGTGGGCTAGGCCCCTGCAGAGTGAGAATGCAGCATGACACCAGGCAGTCCCAAAGACTCTTGCAGTCCCAACACAGATGAACAAGAGCTGTCTCTCCCTACCTATGCAGATGAATGCACAGATGAAGGAGCAGTGGTGGCCTGTCCCAGGAGTTCCCTCAAAACACACACGGGCACAATCACCTGCAAGGACACAGCCACATCCCCAGCAGTGCTTGAGCAGCCCCGTGTGCCCTCAAGGCTTGACAGAGCTTGCACAGAACTCATAGCAGAGAACAACAGGGTCTTGCCTCTCCCTCCTTTCTGGGATGTGACAGCCCACCACATTCTGTGATGCCGGACTAGATCCTCTGGCATTCCTAAACCACTTAACTTCTCCCTGACATCACAGGCCTCATCCCCTCACCCCCAGACATGTTCTCCTCTGTTTGCTCCAGCTATGGCAGGTGCCCTTTCAACTTTCTGGCAGGGAAGCAGAAGAAGAGAGGACCCAGAGGAAATTCTATGTGTGCTGCTCCCCCAGACTAGAGCACCTCCATCCAGGAGGACATGACCTGGGGCACACCATGCTGTTGATGCACTCTCCTGCTGCCCTCCGTACCAGGGACACCTGGGAAGCAGGGCTGTGTACGTGCAGGGAGTTTCATAGCACAGCCACGAGGAGAGATGACTCATGCTGGTCTCAGATCTCTATAGACCCAGCTGCACTCTCAGCTCAGCCCTGTCAAACAACACTGTGAACAGCTGTTATTTTGTGTGCTGGTCACTTTCCCTTGCTTTTTGACACCGGTGGGGCCTGTCAGGTGGTTCTCCAGTATATTCCAGCTTCGGCATGTATCCCACTGGGACCAGGAATCTACTGCACCACACAGAGAGATGATACCTTGGTGTCACCAGAATCCTGCCTGCTTCTTGTGGTTGAGTCATGGTAGATAGACCTCTTAGAAGATGGCTCAGTTTCACAGAAACCTTTTAATAAGAAAAAGTCCCCATAGTCCTGTGAAAAACACCACTGTGTGGTTGCTTCACAATTAAAAGCCTGCCTGGTTTCTTCATCGGCTATTCACAGCTGCTCTGACTTCCCTGCTTTCATGTGCCAGAGGAAAATCACAGAACCACAGAACCATAGAATGATTTGGGTTGGAAGGGAACCTAAAGATCATCCAGTTTCAGCCCCCTTGCCATGGGCAGGTACCCCTTCCACTAGACCAGGATGCTCAGGGCCCTGTCCAACCCAGCCTTGTCTCTGCCCGGGAGCTTCCTTCCTGACATAGAGCCACAGAAAACTATCCTTTGAACTTTTTCCTGAACAAATACATTGATTGTGCTTTATTGGCTTCCCATGATGAGGCAGGTTTGCTAACCCTGTTAATAGCCCTATGGTTCTCTTTCAAAGCTCTTTCAATGTCATTTTTTGCCATATTCATTAAGACCTGGATGGACCATCTGGTAAAGGCTTCACAACCAAGTCTTACCATCTGAGCACTCTAAAATTAATAGACCTCCAATAAATTAATAGGAGTCCCATTATGATTTATATTTCTGCAAAGAATCTGTCTTTGAGTTTATACTGTCTTCTAAACCTGCAGCGCATACTTAGGTTCTAGTCTGACCTACACTTCAAACTTAGAGAAAGTTACAGTGCCAGCAGAAGAAGGGGTCACAGTCTCTGTGTGTCCTTCTGTTGTGTGACCAAATGGTGAACCAGAGTGATGAAATGAACCAGATGAAAACCAGACTGGCGAATCAGAGCAGTTTGTGTCATGCTGGATCAGCATTTCCAGCCACTTTATCAAAGAGCTGCTGCAGTGTAAATGTAGTGGAACTGTGCAACGAAGCAGCTGGAACTTGGAGGGATGTTGCTTTTGATGGCAACATCAGCTCAGTCCACCAGATCACAGCCTGAGTTCCCTCTGAGTTCCCAGAGCTGCTCTGCAAAGATGAGGGCACGTTTTCAGACTAAGCTGTGCTGCTTACTCGACCAGGGTGAACCACATCAATGGAAAACACTTTGAGCTAGGTGAAATAAATTCTTACTGTTGGCAACACTGAGACTGTCATATGAAGAGGTAATTCTTGTCTCCTGTTTCCGCACATTTCCCTATTCAGGTGTGCAAGGAGCACCCTTTTCTTCCAGCCACCCTGTCACAGCTCTCATATTCCTTTCCAGGACTCCCGTAGATGTAAACAGCTTCAGGATTCCTTGAACTCGATGGCCATCAGTGTTTGGATTAATGTTCAAATGAATCAAGGTTAGTACTGTTCAGATTCCCTGTCAAGCTTTCTTGTCTGCAAATAGTAAATATTTGCAGGTAGTTGCAACAGCAGGAATGGGTGTACAGAGCAGCTGTGTTTTTGTTCTGCCTCATGCAAAGCCTCTTTTAGGCACGACAATGGTGTGAAGCACAAACTATTTGGGTCTGGAGTCTTTTCTCCTGTGAGGCATGGGGAAAATTTTGTCTACTTCAAGATCTCATCAAGATCAGACAGGTATCAGTCCTCCTTGCTTTCACTTTCAAGCCTTCCTAATCAGTCTGGGGGCTAAACAGTTGGTTGATTTAGCTCTAGCTGAGTGTAAAGCTTCTGCTCAGACAATATTACTTGAAGAGCACAGCCCTTGCTTTTATGTTCACATTGTTCATCCTCAACGAGTGGCAGAGGTGAGCACCAAGGAAAAGACACAAACCCCACCTCTGCCACTCAACCCACTGTCCCTTCAGATAGAAATGCACATGGTCATGGCATGCCAGCAAACCTCCCATTGCAAAGCAGCAGGTTTTGGGTATACTACAGGATAATAATAATTTCCCACCCTGCTGTGTAGGGGAACTTTCAACCACAGTGCCAAAATTCACAAACACTAAGACTGTGACAATAAAACACAGGGAATTCAGGTGCAAGGGGCACCCAGGCTAAAGGCATCCAGTGACTATCCTCATCTTCACAATGGAGCTGTGTTTGGTGGACTTCAGGTCTCTGGCAGCAGCCACGTTCAGGCTGAGAGGAACCACCCTTGCTGGGGGATGTGGTGTCCACAGATCATGGTTTAGTATTAGTGGCTGCAGTGTGCTCCCTTCTACGTTAATTAGCAAGAGCTCTTGATTTCCCAGCAAGCTCCCAACACATCCCTAATTCCACCTGAGTTCCCACCACACAGATGTCTGCTGTAACAGTAGCAGTGTCTGAGCAGCAATGCTAGGGAGCCTCCTCTGTGGGACATACTGGAGCAGGCAGGAGCATCCAGCAAGGCCTGCCTGTCTCCTAATTCCCACCTGTAGAGGCATCTCTGGAAAGGAGAGAAGAGGCCCCTCCTCCTTACCCCTTTTCTTAGCACACAAGGATGCATCCATCCCTCTTGAATAAGCTAGTGGGAATCCCTTGTTAATACAGGTAGTGGGAGGTGAGTCAACACTCATGGGAGATGGCAGCAACCAAGGCTGGTGTCTTCCCAGCAAGGAGAAAGGAAGGAGCTGCCTGAAGGACAGGAGCCTTCCTCTTTAGCAGGCCTTGCTCTTGTCACCTCTGCTCCTCTTTCCACAGCTGGAGTTGGTGTTGAGGACTGGTATTGCTAACAGAGAGGGGAGGCAGGTCAGGCACTGGGCAGGCTGCCTGGGTCACAGTTTGGTGCTGTGCGTTAGCAAGCGTGAGCTGCGGGCTGGGTGTCTCCCTGGAAAAGGCTCCGTGGCTCACAGTCTGCCAGGCCCGTGGGAGCTGATTGCAGTGTGGGGTGAGAGTGAGTGAAGCATTCAAGTACAGCTACTGCTATACACTCATGGGTCCAGCATGGAAGGCTGTGCTGCAGCATCTCAAGTGTTTACTATATGCAGAAGTTACCTAGTCTGCTGGGCTCGCAGAAGAAGGTCATTATCTGGCAGCTGCCTTACTTTCCAGGGAGACCTGCTTTCCTTTGGTTGCTGGACTTTGAGTCTGGGATTTTCCTCTTTGTCGTTTTTTGGCCACACCAGGAGATGGCAGGGAATCTCCTGTAGGCCCTGGGGCCTGAGCAGAGGGCTGAGGTCGGGGGGAAGAAGGAACTTGCTGAGGAGCAGTCCCTGGTTTATGCTGTCGGCAGGGAGAGGGACTTTCCCTCCGAGGCAGCAGCTGGCTTCTGGGGGAAGTACTGGGGTTCCTGGAAGGAAGGACAGGGCTCCGAGGGGATGCACCACTGGACCTCTGTGAGCTGCTCCGTGGAGGAAGAGAAGTGGAACTCAGTGATGAAGGAAGCCGACTTTGTACCTGTATTGTTCGACCCTCGTATGGGACACTTCCAGCTGGTCTCTGTGTCTGAATCCTGCAGAAGAAGAAAAGAGGGAGGATGAAGGGGAATTTTGCAAGGGACTCTTGGGCTCCTGGCAGGATTGGCATGAATGTTGCCAGGCAATTACAAGGAGTCTCCAGCACCAGGATGGCAGAACCTATGCTGTGAACCAGATGGAGCACCTATTTGAACACCATCCTGTAACTCAATGCAGTTAACTGCTAAGTGTTTGCCTTGATCCTCCAGCTCTCTCTGAGTCAACACACAGGCATGGTATCTGGGACTCTTCTTAACATGCAGTATGGATGCAGCAGCCTCTTCCAAGGCAGGAAATACAATACAGGAAGTGGGCATGAGTTGGATTGCACCAGTTGGCATCTGATGGTAACTGTGATGGAAGATAAACCAACTGAGGCAATCCCAGCTGGCAGTCTCATTGCCCTTGCAGCTCTAATCTCATTAGTCAGGCCAGGAGGCCAGGTCTCCCTGCAGAGTCACGGCTGTGCTGCAAAACCAAGAGCTCAACACTGGGGCATCTGCTATTATCAAACCAAGTGAAAGGGCTTGTAAAAGGAAAGGTCTCAAAGCCAGAGCAAGCAAAGAGAGGTTTCAAAAAAAAGAAGACAGATATGTAAGTATTTCACACACATGCAGGCTGAAATGACTGTGGGAAACAAAGATGGACTATGCATTCAAGCCGAGTAAAGGATGAAGTCATGGGAGGTGAGCAAAGCCCTAGCTGTCTCTCCTCAACAAGCCCAGCTCTTTGCATTTCTCACCATTTTGGTCTTACCTGCAGGCAGCAGCTGCATCCTGTGGGGAGCTGCACAGCCCTGCCATTGCAGCGGCCATAGAGCTCTCCAACCTCGCCACCTCCAGCGGCATTTTCACTGGCACAATGGGACGAGGAATTCTGCTCCTTGTGCTTATGGCTCTCTCTTCTCTCCCCATCAGCACAGCCTTCTTCTCTCCCTTCTGTGGGATGGAGTCATCAGAGTCGTGGGTATCCTCCTCAGAACCGGTGGCTGACAGAGTTTCGGAGGCTCGCTGATGCTCGTCGCTGGAGGAGGCCGAGGAGGAGGCACCTGAGGCCAGATGGAGGAGGCGACTCTGTCTCTTCTCCATCACCAGGCGAGCCAGGTCAGGTTGCTTTGCCCTCTTATAAAGCCTTTCTTTGGCTGAGAGTGAAGCTGAAAGGTCTGAGCCAGTGTCCTCCTCAGAGAACAAAACAGGTATCCGACTTCTATACCTGGAGCCCAATGGCCTCCTGGGGCCCTGCTGTGGCGTCTCGAGGAGGGTCTCTGCTCGCTTCAGGTGTTCTGTGGCTGATGCCACCTTCTCGAGGCCAGGCTCCCTTGTAGCCACTTTGCCAGGCTCTTCCAAATTCAGTGAGAGCATCGCTTTGCTGGAGAACTCTGGCTTGTCCTCAGAAAGCTTTGGCACGCTGTTGGGAAGGGCTGGCTGCTCACCCACAGTCTCAGAGGTGGTCTCGACATGATTGGCTGAAAGTGCGCAGCTCTCCGTCTCTGCCCCTTCTAGCCCAGAATGAATGCTTCCATTCTCCACCAGCACCTGGTTGTCCTCCAGCTCTTCCTCAATGATGACCTCCTCGAACTGCCCTGGGGGGCAGTACTCCTCCTGCCGCATCAGCTGCCCGCTGGAAGACATCACATTTAGGTGGGTCTTCTCAGCAATGTGAACAAACGTGCGCTCTACTTTGGTAAATGGGGAGGAAGCTGTAGCCACTGTCATGGGAGGCTTTGGTTCAGATTTAAGGACTGAGGACAAGGTCCCTGGCTCAGACACATCCAGCTGGCTCCCCATGGGCTGTGGCCGCTCGCTCTGAGGTGTCAGTGCGGCAAGAGTGCCCAGGTCAACTTCTGGAGGCAAGTCTGCGGCCACTGGAGACTTTTTCAGATCACCTGGTGAAAACAGCACTAATGTTTTTGAGCCTTCCTCCAGCTCCAGGTCCCCATCAGCAGTGGATGCTCGACCCTTGGACCCCTTCTGGTCATCAGCCAGGAGTGTGGACGGTGCGCGCTCCTGGCTGCGTTCCGTGCTCTTCTGACTCAGGTCACTGCTGGAATCACTATGCATGTCAATCTCATTGCCCTCCTCCTCCTCCCTCTCATCCTGCTCATCTTCCTCCTCCTCGTAGTCTTCCTCCTCTTCTTCCTCCTCCTCTTTTCCATTCATTTCCAGATAAGGTTCCAGAGGTTTGCAAGGAGCAGTCAAGACAATATTTGAGAAATCAACTTTCTTTATCCGCTGGGATAACTTAGGCTTTTCCCAGTAGTTGCACATACCTTTTCTGAAGTCTTGATAAGGCAAACTTAAAGGGACTGCCTTGGGCAGGCCATTCATTTCAAATGACTTCAGCATGATTGCCTGCAGGAAGACAAATGTGACAAAAGAAGAGGGTGAGTTAACATTCAGACACAGCATTGACACAGAAGACACCAGGACCAACAGCAGCAGGAAGAATTCATGGAAAGCATCTAATCCATCACGCTTCCAAAATATATGCCTGAGCAGTCATCACTCAGATGAAAAAAATCAATCATTTGATTAATACAAACCTTGGAGAGACTCACAGATTCTTATCAATGAAGGAAACAAAGCATGCCAAAGAAGTTCCTTTGTTAGCAGTCTTTAAGACTAAGGACGTAAAAGAACCATTTTAAAGCAATTTCTCAGGATTTTTTCGCATTTCCCAATCTTCTTCAGTGTTTCTGTATCTATTTCAGTATTTATATATTTACACAGTCACTCCTTTCTTACTGGAACCACTTAGCAATTTGTTTTTCTGTCCAGGCCACAGTGAGCTCAAGGGGCACCTTTGGGCTAGATAAGTTTCCTGATCACTTTCCATTACCATCCACCATTGTCCCTGGAGCAGTAAAACTTGAAGTGCTACTGTGTTCCCCTGGTGCACCATCCATCCCCCCTCCTGCTCCCATATCCCTGGAGCAACTCCTCATTCTGTCTCCTACAGGCTTCTGCTTCCACTAAAATCATCAGCAAGTTATGAAAGCTGGCACATAGAGTATCGCTATCAGACCCTGGGGTGTCCAACAAAGAGAAGTGAAGGGCAGACACGACAGGCACTGTTCCTCCAGCAGCAGCCTGTGGCAGTAGCAGGCTGTGACATGAATGCAAATGATCCTACAGAATCTGCACAGACTTGACCAAACAAGGCCAAAATAAATAGGAAATGCCTGTCAAGCATGGCCTAATTAACAATCAGTTGCAAATGGAAATCACATGGGCATCACTCTGCAGAATGGATTTAAAACCAAATCATTTAAAGCACACTTCTGTTAGGGCTTTCAAACTGTAACCTCTCCATAAAATCAATAATGCATCACATGTCACCCTTGAAAAGTCTTAATCATGAACAGCAGGGCTTCAAATATCTGTGTTTTCCAGCAGCATTCAACAGTGCCAGGGGATAGTTAGGCTACACAACTAAATGTGCACCCACTTAACCATGTGAGCTCAAGAGCTGCTAACAGCTACCACATTCACCTGGCCATGGGAATAGATCTTTTTGTCTCCCCTGGGGAGAAAAAGCTCTCAGTGGCTTTTCAGTCCAATGGCACAACAATTGTGCCGAAAATCTGCATGTGCTGAGTCTGAAAAATGCACTATTTTTCTGTTCCTGTACAACAGAGACATTTCAAATAGGCTGGTGGGCAGCATCAAGCTGTTCTGTGTGGTGGTAAGTTATTATCCAGTTAATATTTCTTTTTACATCTTAAAACACAGGCTGGTTTTGGCAATACCTCTGGAATCCAAAGCTGCTTCTTTTCTGTCATTAAAGCTGGAGCCGGGACCTGAAGATGGCCCTGTATTAGCCTGGTTTGGGTTTTCACTGACCCACTCTACCTTCTATATCATGACAGCAGACATGGAACTTGTATTGGTAAGAGGCACTTAACACTCTTTGCAAAGGAAATTACCCATGTGGCTTCTTCCCTCAGGCATTTCTTGGAAATTAGTTCATTCAACAGCCTAGGATTGGATGATGTATGTTGGCTGGGTTTGTTTTTCCCAAGAAATACATCCACGGTGCTATTCCTGGAATCCTAAACAAACAGATGCACTTCCCCACTGAGTTTCCCTGGGGAAACTCCTTCCCCAGTGAGGATTCCCCAGACCAACATCTTGCCTTGTGCTGAGCCTCCCATTGGAAAGAGTTCCACAAGCCCAACCACAGTTCCTCTGCTGCTCTACCTCACACTGTTTTCTAGATGCTGTGTTTCATGATGCAGATAGACAATTGCTGTTTTTCTTTGCATAGTGAAATATGCACCTGTGTAGACCTTCAAATCTCTTCCCAGACCTTGGCTTGTGTCATCTCTTCTGCTCTGTGGTCAAGGTGAGCTGAATCTAGCCCTGCAGAGCAGATCCTATATAGGCCAGAGATATGGTTTCTGTGCCCTGCAGTGTGCCCCACTAGCAGCCCTGTCTCCAGCAAATCCTCTTTCCTCAATAGCTTTTCCCTTGTAAGACATTAAAAGTTTTTCTGAGATGAGGTTGCACTAAACAATAATGTATGACATAGAGCTGGATGGCAGGATGTTGCTGTAAGAAAAGTAGTAGTTCTTTATTTCTTTATTTTTTGTGCTCTGGTGCCCCTTACTACCATTGAGTCATGCTGTAGATAACTTTCTAATGCCCATTCACTTCCACCTCTACAAATTCCTTGCAGTATTTGGTAAATGGACTGCCTTTATGTAATTTCAATTTCTCCATGTATGTTCTACTTCCCTGTATGGACACTCCATCCTAAGCACAACAGTGACTGCTTTGCTTCTACCTTTGGAAGACTTGCACTGCTTACCCTGCTGCATGCAGTACCCCAGAACTGCCAGAACACATTCCTTAAAGCAGTCCAAGACAGTCACTGCTTTGCCAATTTGCACAAATGCATCATGGAGACAGTCCAAAGAACACAAATATCCAATTACAAGAAATTTTGCCGAAAAAAGGTGTTCCCAGTTTGAATCCCTCACTAGAGAAACTTGGGTCCTGTCTTGACAATCTTTTGTACTACATCACACTCAGCTGGTCTAGGACTATTCCCCAAAAACCAGAGAAGAAAATTTCTGCTCTGCTGTGCTAATGGGGAGGAACTGAGGGAAGATGTCAGAACATCAGAAGTGGAGAGGCTTAGCCTGTATCTTAAAACTGTAGAATAAAAAAGATATAAGGACTCTCTGAAGATCTCTGCTCCAGCCACCCCCCAAAGCAGGACCAAATTAGAGCTGTCTGTGCTGGGCCACATCCAGCTGAGTTTTTAGGACTCCAAGGATGGAAATCTCACAACCTCTTTGGGAACCTGTCCTAGAGTTTGAGGCTCTTCATGGTGAAAAAGGTGGGGGGTTTAGTACCTAATTCCTAAATATCTAACTTTCCTTTCATGCAACTTTTGTCCATAACATCTCATCCTTTCACTGTGGACCTCTGAGAAGAGTATGGCATCTCCCTCCATCAGGCAGTTCAAGGAAGAAAAAGGATGCCACAACCAATCCTGTTTTTAAGGCAGAACAAACCCAGATCTCTCAGCCTCTCCTCATGTCAGATGTTTCTAGTTCCTGGTCATCCTGGCAGCCCTCTGTCAGGTTCACTCTCCTGTGAGCAGGAACTATGCCATGAGCTAAGGCAGCCACATTTTCCTGCCTGTTTGACCTCAGATCTCCACTCCTGACTCTCTTGACTTGTTGGTCACTTGTCCAGGAATGCTTGTGGCATTACATGTGTCTGAGCACGTGTTGCCCGCAAAGTCTGCATGTTTCACCTCTTTCACACTCTGTCTTTTAATAAAACTTGTCTTAAACTATTACTAAGGTTTAAATGCTTGTGAGTGCTGCCCAAACAAATATTTTAGGACTCTACCCACTTTATGGTCAAACCTAGAAACTCCCAGATGGAACTCTTGAGTTTTGCAACAGAAGGTAACTGGGTTGCCAGAGATAGAAATAGAGTCTGAAAGAATGTGGGACAGTTCAGGGTCTGCAAAATTTATGAACCTATTAAAAACATCAATACCACTTCATGAATGTAAATATAATACCAAGTTCATGAATGTAAAGGAATGCCCCCTACCAAAAGTAGCTCTCATGAGGACTGGGTGGTGACAGATTTGGAAAAAAGAGACATAATTTGCCTTATAATTCACCAGTGTGGCCAGTAATCAAACCAACAGTGGTATTTCATAATGGATTGTCAACAGTTTTTTGCCAATACTGCAACTCAACTGCTGCAGTTCCAAACATTGTTGAGATGGTGACACTGCCAGAGGACAGTCGAGATGGTGACACTGCTCATATTTGGATGGTTGCCCTAGATGTGAAGGACATGCTTTTCATAATTCCCATCCCTGACTACGTTTTCTTTTTATTATTGCTTGATCTCTTTATGGACTATTGAGGAAAGGAAAATCATGGGAATGATGTAAGTGCACATGAATGTATTAGAATTGTTAGTAAGTGAACTGAGATTGTTCCAACAACTCTGTCCCATACTGTCCTTATTCACACAGAATGGGGATTCAGAGGGCGTGGGTCTCATTGTAACCTATGGCAAAAGGGGCCAGAACAGGTGGAGACACCACTGGAGTTGGGCTCTCACTCTTCCAGTGATACTAAAATGAGGTGCTCTGATCTTGAATAGGGTTGGTCTCCCTGTGAAACATGCAGAACAGAAAAAGAGAGGATTGAGCGTGATCATGAGGAGACCTTCCCACCTCCCAGATGTAGTTCAGTGTCAGCTGCAGGCACTGCTTAGGAACCTACAGTGATCTGCCTATCTGGGACATCTCAGTGGAATTGTGAAAGAATTCACAGTTCAGTACACTGCCCCTCCCATTGGAAATTCTGAGTGGCAATGGCTCAGGTTTCACAGCCATGATGGTTCAAGACTGGTTCAAAGAGGAAGAAATCTGATTGATATTTCACATTCCATAATATCCCCAAGCTAATGATCCTGTTGAATGCTTCAAGGGGTTATGTTACTAGATGGAAGTTCATGTCTTGCTTCAAATCTTATGCTGCAGTTAATCCAAGCTTTTGGATGGACACACAATATTACTCAAAGCACTGTGTATTTTTCTTCCTCAGTCTTCCAGCTCACCAGTTCTTGGTAAATATCAACTACAGATTTTACCAAAGCTTGTGAGATCATGTGAAAAAAACATGCAAATCTGACCTGGGGAACTAAGGAAAATATATTTTGAAGTGGCACAAGAACAATACAACTACATGGAACTGCAACATCCCTGAGCCACTATTAATATAGGTGAGTAATAGGGAAATTATTGGTATGATTTATCATCATCCCCAGGACATGTGACTAATATACCATGAGGAATGCATATTCCAAGGGTGTGGGGAGTGCCACAATGTGGTATCTGGTCTTTTTTGACTAACAATGACACCAGGCCTGACATAATTTGTTTAGAGCTAAGCATACCCTTCTGGGGCATACCAAGTGGCTCAGCAGTGATGAAACATGGTCTGCTGAGGGATAGTGATGCCAAATTACACTGGGATTAATGACACTTTGTCACTTTTGGAGGAAGTAGCGTCTTACAACAGTGGTGTATGTGGACGAATCAAAAGGGAGTCACAAGACCAATGGCAATATGTGTGTCCTGGGAAATCCAAAAAACGTGTCTTGTATTCCTCCATATCTTTCCTAAACCAACCTTCCCAAGATTATCACTGTCCCTTTAAAAGACAGGGACAGGCACACTGTGCTCTCTTTCTTGTTTCTCCCAGGGCTGCCAAGAGAGTTGCATGGGGCAGGTTCTCAGACCCAGTACAAGGCAGAACCCCTCTTTTGTTTTCTCTCTGGGCTTTAGAGAGAAAACACCTAACACCATTGTGGCTGTTCTTGCTGGAAGCAATCCCCGTTTCTAGAGCTGGGGAGGACGTTTTCCTTGGACCTTTTCACTGCTGCTGCCTAGGATGTCCGAGAAAGTCAGACTCTTCTCTCACTACAAGTTCCAGCCGCTGACCCCATTCCAGCCACCACTGCTGATGGAACTGCCACTACCAGGTGAGCCCCTGTCAGGTGGTGCAGAGCAGACAACCTGGCAGCACTGACTTTTGGTTCTGGACAATAAGAAATTGTACTTTCATGTTTTTTGGTTTTGTCCCTGTTCCCCATTGGTCACTTTTTAGGGGAAGATGGAGCTCTGTAATTGCGAAGGCTCAGTTGCTGTGTTGTGTTCTTTCTTTTCTGCGTCCCCTCTCTTGGCTATGTGGTCAGCTCCACCAGCTTGGCTTTACCAACAAGATATTTGTGGCAAGTGGACCTGCGGTGGGGTTGGATCTGGAATCTATTTTCACACCCCAGCTGAGGGCATTCCAAGATTGAATTATGTTATATATCCTTACTGGACAAATCAAAGCATTGACTAATGCAACTCGTGTGGCACTGGAGGAAGTAAAGGTACAAACGCAGGCAACATCAAAAATAGCTTTGCAAAACAGACTAAAATTAGGCTTTTATTATGGCCTGAAAATGGAGTATGTGGATGTGTGAGTCTGTCTGATACCTTCTCCATTCCCATATCAAATGTAATTAAGCATCTTTGTGAACAACTAGATCATATGAATCATAAATCATACAGCAAGAGCAAATAGAGATCTTGGATGTAGTATGGAAAATGGACATTAAACAAGCTCCTGCATGGGTAGAGTTTTTTACTTACTGGCTGGCTACAGAGCTTATCACAATCTTTCTTATTAGATTTGTTGTAATTATTACATTTTGTGGATTGTTATCAATAACCCAGGTAATGATCTGTCAGACATGCATAAGATCTGTAAGGATGGAAATGAAAGATGTAGAAGAGGAGGAAAAGGAATCACTCTAGAGAGATATCCCCAAAATCAATTACATGAAGTCAAATGAACTTTACAATGGAGATGTCCCCAAAATCAATTACATGAAGTCAAATGAACTTTACAATGTCCCCTGTGGTCAAGAAAAAGAAACACGCAGCCCATGATGTCTCTCAGTGTGCCACAATGTTATGGATGTTGTTTGTGTGGCTGTGGCCAGGGGGTGAATAATGTGATGAGCGCTAAGTGTTGGTTTATGTCAGTGGTAAATTGACTATGCTGGGCCCCTCACTGACCCTGGCTCAAGCAAGGTCAAACCACTGGATGTTGTCTGGGGTGAAGTGGAGGCCCAACAGCCCAATATTGTTTCAGTACCAGCCATTAGCCTCCCCCTTCACCCTCCACAACAAGCTGTGTCATAACTCCAGCCCATTAAGAAGATCAGCATGTGTGCAAAGACTCTCTGGAGCTCTCACTGACTGCTGCCTCAGTGGGTGGAGGAGGACAAAAGTGATTATTTCACCTTTTGTATCAACTTTAAACTCTGACTGAAAGTACCCAAGACCCTCCTTAAGCCTTATTTGCATATTAACTTTCACACACCTTAGAATGCAAATGAAGAGAAGGGCATGCCTTACTTACATGACGACAGTCATCAAAATCCCACGTATGATATGTGATTGATCCACCCCTTTGGAAAGCACCAGAAATTATAGTATAAAAGAAGGGGGGCACTGGGGCAAAGAAAAAGCACCATCCATGAATCTGAATCATGGAAGTTCTTACTTAACTTGGCCAGATCTATAGTATTGTTAAATTGCATTATTTGTGAATCTGTGGTCTGTGAATTTGTGATGAAGTTCTTATTGAACACAATCAGACCCAGTGTCAAGACCACATTCTCTGTGAATCTGTGCCTGTGAAAGTTCTTGAACTCAGCTAGACTCACAGTGCTGAACTGGAAATAATTAGCGATTACGCCCAATCATACCCAGCCCCTCTGATCTCCGAAGACCTGCTGGACCTGAGGACAAGTGGGTTTACTTACTGTCAAAATTTCTATACCCTTGTCCTGGTTTGACTTGATTGGATATTTTTGTGGTATTGACATGTGAATAAACCAATGAAAAGGGCTGACACACCTTTGTGAATACACATTCTTAGGTAAGATTCTGGAAATCTCTCTCTTTTGGTTTCCGTTGAGGGAGAGGTAAGAGGCCCAGCCCGGCTTCTTTTCATGGCCGAGCCGGGCCAAGTTTCTTCCCCGCCCTGCCCTCCCGCAGCACTCTTGGCCTGACAAAGTGGGGAGGGGAGGAGAGGGTGAGAGTGAGCCAAGGCCGGCCAGTGCACAGCAGCTGCCAGCACGGGCCCTGCTGAGCTCTGAGAGCAGCCATGGCCCACAGCTCAGCGGGGAGGGGCTGGGCCAGCTCCAGCTCCCAGGAAGGGAGAAGGGAAGCTGATAAAATCTGAGCTACCTTCTTCAGCACTGAAGCTCATGCAGAGAGTGACCCACAGCGGGAACTGAAACTGCAGCTGGCCTCTGGAGATCCTGGCACAGCTCCAACACAGCTACAAGTTGTCACCTGACTGCTCTGGCCAGGCTGCTGCCCTCTGTTAACCTTTTCAGTACAAAAGAGACCTCCAGGCCTCATTCTCCCCTGGATGAGAAGACAAAGAGCCTGAAAGCAGAGAACTGTTTTCTTGGGACAAAGGGAAGACACGTGAAGAGACTGCATGAAGACCTCAAAATCAGTCAAGAAGGAGTCAAGTTCCTGATGGAAGGAGTATGGGGAGTCGCTTTCCAGCTGAAAATCTCTTGTAAGCTATGATGACTGTAATATATTGAAATATTTCTTTAAACCATAGAGAAGTATGGGGAGATGGGAAGTTCAAATTGAAAACCTGAGCAAAGGAATGCAGTGTTAAAGTGAGCCAGTGTTGAAGTGTCTGTGATTCCATGAGAAGTTTGAACAGAGAGATGAAGTGATAAAGACTCTTTGCCCCCGAAAGAAGAAGAGAATCTCTGTTCTGTGGGATGAAGATGATCTCAAAGATAGATAAAGAGAACCTTTTGTCTGTTTTTAAAATAAAACTCCATACGCCGATGTGGCCCAAAGGCACAGCTGAGAAAGGACTGTGAACATTGGGAAGAGCTTCATGAATGAGGATTTTTTCTGGGCAGCAGTTGTTCATGAAGATTCTGAAACCACAAGAGAACTGTTTTCTTGGGGGGGAATTTTCCATAGCAAATGAGAGGTGCCTCCCTCCCTAAGTGAACTGAACAAAGACTATTTTAGACGTGGAAAACTGACTGAGATTTCTGGGTGTTGTTTTCCGTACGTTGTCAGTCGAAAAGAAAGAAGGGGTGGGGAGGGAGGAGGAGTGTTCTGAAGGTTTCCTTCTGATTCTTGTGGGTTTTTTTTCCCCTTTTAGTGTTAGTTAACAAAGTTTTATTACTTTTAAGCTTAAGCCTGCTTTGCTCTTGATTGAGACATTCCGAACTGGCGAACCTAAACCACGACAACCCTTAATGCAACACATGGTACAGAGTGGACTCAGTGAACTCCAGAAAAGCCTGCTCTCCTAAGCATCTCTGCACTGATGTGGGAGGAAGGGAACATTTTCCCCTATAAGCCTAATAAATTTTCACTTTTGCTTTAGAATTTAGGATTTTTTTCTCTCCCATCTCTTGTAAGCAAAAATCAACCAGGTACAGGAAAAAAAACCCTCACAACATTTATCTTGCATAAATTCAAGAAATTATGCACTTCTTCTATCCACTGTTCTGATTCAGACCATGCTCTAACCCATGGCACCACTGGATCCTGCTGCAGAGCCTGACACACATACACACCTTCCACACACCGGCAGCCTCTCAGGGGCAAACTAAAACGCACTTTGAAGCATGGAGAGGATAAGCTTTGGACCTTGCTAAAGGCAGACTCAGAAGAATCCTGCCTGACCCTCTACAGAATTCCCAGGAGTAAAGGGGACTCACACACTGTACAACCCTCTGAGACCACAGCCTTATCCAGGCTTTTCCTCCCAGACTATCACCTGCCTACACAAACTGCTCTCAGCCTTTGAGGAGCTGTAATTCTTCTGCATGAGGAAAATTTCCACCACCCTTTCCACAGGTACCACAGCCTCCATATGCCTTGAACTGAGATCATAGTGTGGCCTTCTCAAAGTACGTAAAACACACCTCTAACAGCCACACAACTTTGTTTCTATTCCCAGATGTGTCTTAACTGCAAGTTTTCAGTGATCATGTGCATAAACAGTAATGGAACTCTCACTGTTCTACCAGATCTCTTTTGACTCCCTTCACGGTGCTCCCACGTACCCAAGACTAAGCAGGGAACACCTTCCCAGAGCAAAGGAAGTAGAAAAACAAAGAAAGCAAGCAAATAAAAACCCCAGCCATCAGCAAGATGCTGCCTTTGATTCTTTAATAAGGTTTTGGTAGTATACAAGCNCCCCCGATTGTCTGGATTAACATACATGGATTTAAAAAAGGCACAAAATCCATTGCACAGCTTCTGTTTCATTTGTTTTTTATGACATTGCCTCTTCATTGTGGTTTCAAGTGTAGGATTTTACAGTACTCTGCAGCATTTACAGCATGATCTACATACAGGTAATCAATGCATGCTTTTATACAGGAGACAGAATTCAAATTCTCTCTCAGTATTTCTATATACACAATAATACAGTATTTTTCTTCTGAAAAAAAAAAAAGCTTTAAATTGGTCTTGCATGCTTGGTATACCAGAAGAACTAGTGCAAGCATATATTACAGTGTTATTGCAGTACAAAAAGGGGTTGACCTCAGGCTCTAAAGGGATTAGATAAGGAAGAATAAAAAGACTTGGGGAAAACAAGCTTTGGATACCTTTAGTCAACTACGTCCTTCCAAAAGGATGCCTACACAGTACTGCCTTTAAAGCTACAGCAGGCTGTGTGCCCTCCATCTCCCTGCTGCCTTCCCCCTGAGACAAACTTCCACAACTTCCACAAACCTGTCCCTAGCAGTCCATGAGGACTCCTGGCAGCATAAGGAATCCCTTCTGCTCGACCTCTTAATACTGGAGATCTGCTTGAAGAGGACTGCACTGAGATCCACTGCTTCAAGCAAACTCAAGTCCCAGCAGATGGAGTTTCTCAAGCAAACCAGCAAGCACAACAGGTTCCCTACAGCGTTTGTCTCCTCTCAGTAGCAATGACCACAGAAACCCACATTCACCTCCTACTCAAGTAGCAGTTGGTTAAGTATGGTTTGGACTCTCCTGCTTAGCAGCAACAGAAGTCTGACATGTGACACAAGGTAATGCAAAGGAGGGATATGCTGGTCCCTGAGATTCTTCATGGGAGCTGAAAAGTCAGAGAAGCAGAAATCAAGTTGTCAACATGACATTAATTGTTCCACTGGGAACGGGAAGAGGCCTTAGTCCTGAGAGATGCAGATGGCACACAGACAGCAAGAGCTGTAGTCCAGTCTTCCCCGTAACAGCTTTTATTTGGATACTATCAGGACCTTAGCATATCCTGTAAGTGACATTATCCTTTGCCAACATAGACTAAGCTTGATCGGGACTGGGAGGATTGACAACAGTGTGCGGAAGAAACCTAGAATCTGAGTTTCTGAAGCAACTCTTTCTTCAAAATAGCATCAGATGAGGTAAAAGTAGCAGGGGTCTTAGAGCTGCCGTTCTTACTTGCAGGATCTCTGTGTTCCAAGAATCAGCACCATAAATGTTAGAGATGTTCTTCTATCCAGCATTTTACCATCAATGCTCCACAGCCTTTTTCTTCATTCTTTTTACCAAGGTGATTAAGACAATCCAGTCCTGTGATGGATAAGTGCTCTTCTCCTCCCTGTTTGTGCTTTCATGTGTTAAGTTTGTGCCAGTTTTCCTAGCGTCTTGGATGGAAGCAAAAGCTCTATGAAGGTGGGATGCCTGACACTCAGCTTCCCAACTCTGCACCCACCAGAGTCTCCACTGAGAGCGAAAGCAGAGCTTCCTGTCTGAGCAGACACAGGGACCACTTCATTTTTATCACTCATTGGAGACTCGGGAAATAGTGAGCGAAGTGGAAGGAAATGATAATCCAAAAATTCCTCTAGTCCCTACCTGTAAAGGAACTTAATAGCAGCAAGAAAGAATAAAAATATTCTGAAAGCTAAACATCTTCCTAAGTCATAAAAATAATCAGAAGTCAGCAGTGCTGAATAAGAACCTGATCTGGTGGAGGTTTTCTATGAAGGACCAAGCTGAAGGGGCAAGAGTCCCTCGGAAATCCTCCTTATCTGACTTTTTCAGAGGAAATTTGCCATTACTGTGTTTCATGTTGCCAGACAATTAATTGCACTCATAATTAAACTGAGAAACTTGCTGGAGTTGTTGGAGGAAACCCTGGGGATTTTTACAAGGCAAGTGCACTAGATGAGGTAACTCATTGAACCACTTTGCATATGAAAGAATAAAACCTCCAAACATAAAGCAATTTTCTTTTTTAACACTAGAAGACATGCAAGTGAATGTAAAATGGGGATTGCTTCCAATCCCCAGGTTACATGGTTAGCAGCTTGTTCAAAATGTACATTCATCGTAACATCATTTTTTTCAATGGCAGGTGTGATATACAGGAGTTGCAATACAGCAAATAACACTTAGAAACATTTCCCAGAAATTAATCTTTGCGCTGTCCCCTGGAACTGCCAATGCAGCAACCCAAACACAAAACACATGGCATAAAAATGCAACAAAAAGCAAGATAGTGCCATAATGACCAGCCTTTATGTGTTTTATTTTGTGTTTTAATATTACCCAAAAGAGGTGTTTGCATACTATAAAACATATCACAAGTGCCAGCACTGTTCTCATCACCAGAATACTCTGCCACTGGCTGACAGCAAAAGGAGAGAGATATATTTGCTGAATAAAGAGACCTGGGCTGCAACCAGACCTGCAGCATACAGAGGAGGCCAGGTGTACCACCAGAACCAGATGCCATAAAGATATTTTCTGTGAGATTTGTACTTTGCAACAGCCTTTTCAGTATTTTGGAGTATGCAAAGCAGCCCACTGCTGGCACCAAAACCCTTCTGTAAGGCAGGACCACGCACAACCCTCGGCATGTCACATGTGGGTCATGCACACACACAGACAATCAGAAGAAATGGAAGCTCCAGCATAAAGCATCCCAACACCATCCTGGGAACAACAGTGACATCGGGAAGCACATCTGGCTTACTTTGGTCAGCCTCTCCAGAAATTATTTTCTCTTCCAGTCACTCTGAGGAGAGCTGGCAACTCTCAACAGGGATGCAGATCAAGAAAAAAGTACCCCATGTTCTCCAGCTGAGAAATAACAGGCAATTTTTTCATAATTAACACTAACAGGATTTTAGGGGTTTGCAAATTATCCATGATTTTAAAGGCTTCAGACCTTGTCTGCTAGGAAATGCAATTTTGGTTTTTTTCAGCTAGCCTCTTGCCGCCCATCTGTTTTACTGCCAAGCAGAGCTAGACAAATATACAATAGCTATCTCCAAATTGTTCTTTTCAATTTTTACCAAAGGGCAATAAGAAAAGCAAAAATGAAAATAAAATCTTCTCTTTTGAATAGATTGGGATAAAAGAGCCCTTTCTTATTCAATATGAAGGTAGCAAAATGGTTTCAGCTTCAGGTGAAGTTCTGAGAGTGTAATGAATAAACCTCTAATGACAACCATTAATAAAATGTGTCATTCATATAACCCAGCAGTTGGTAATACAAATAAATTCAGTAATTGACACAGAACTGCATCACTTACTACGTGGCTGTAATACAAATGTAACTGGATACCACAGAGACTCCAAGAATCCTAAGGAAGAGATGCCATATGCACTGGACAAACATGGTATCTGTCACCAATCCCCCCAGATAAGCACTAGAAAATCTATTTTCAAGAATAATCTTGTGCTGCTGTCAAGCTCTTAAAAGTTCCATGTATACATATCAGGGAAGATTGATGGCAGTGTGAGAGGGAAGAATGCTAGAAAACAAGAAAAGGACTGAACACATCTTTCCTTGCTTTCTGACCTTCAGTCTCACAGTGCATCCTATTGTTGAGCTATTTTACAAGAGAGGAGTGAACTAGCAATGGTTGTATTTTCTTGCCTTAATTTATTTACAAAGGATCACAGCACCAGATTCACACAGTGCATTTTTCCATGAGAGAGCAAGGAAAGTTCCTGGTGATTTGCAGTCAAAGAAATGCCTCAGTGATATTTGTTGTATTTGGTATATAGGTCCCACCCACTGCCCTGACAATTTACAGGTTATGAAAAAATATTCAGCCTCCTGAAATTCCCTTTGTGCAACCAAACATTTGGCTTCATCCTGACATGTTCTGAAAAGGCTTTTTTTGCTGCTGACTCCCCCATGTCAAACAGCAGAGAAGTGACTCGTGGGAAAAATAAAGCACTTGGGGATCTTTAAAGAGCCCATAGGAAGATATGATTATGACAAGTGTTGTTTCTGAATAAACTCTGGAAAGGCTAAACTGAGGTGTTCTGGTTTGCCAGACTGCAGAAGGGTCTTTCTGACTGCAGAAGGCTTCTACTACAAAACAAATCACCGAGACCCTCTAAAGAGGCTGCACACGTTGGGGCAAAGTAGTCAGTGGCAAAGATGGTACCAAAGCCTGGCAATGCTACTGAAACAAAAGACAAATGAGGTAGATAAACATTCCAAAGTGAAGTCTTTGGAAGAAATGTTTGAAGCACAGAGCAGAGAAGTGTCCCAAATGACACGTGTTTTGTTTCTCATCTCAAGTGCTCACAGCCCAGGTGAGTTAGAAGAGGTGTGTATTCACTGGCTTTAGAGCCACTTTTGGAAAAGAAACAGCTCAGCTGCTGAAGAGCCACTCAGCCTCTGTGCCCGTGAAAGGGGTGGGTAAGGTGCTGAAAACACCTTACGGCTGATCAGTTCAAGCAACAGGCCTCTTTCCAGAGGACCTGTATCTAAAAAATATAGCAAAAAGGAAAAAAGATTGTTCACTGGTTCTCAAAGGCATGCTGCCTTCTTGTTTAACACCTGGTTAAGCTGCTCCAGAAGCAGCTGGGGAGAGATGGGTGTCAAATGGAATCACAGAAGAAACAAAGAGCTTGTTTAAAACAAGATACTTTGGTGTCCTAATGGCAGTTGCACAGGCTTGTTAAGGGCAGAACAGTCATTATATGTGGCAAAGTAAAGAACAACAATCCCCGAGAAAGAGTACACCAGTCTGTGAAACCTCCCGTTGAAGACAGGTGACAAGAGAAAACACTGGGGTGTTAAAGTTTACAGTTAATGAAGAGAGTCAGCTCTGTTGCACTTAAAATTGCCCTCTCCAGGCTGCATGAAATACCCTATTTGATTTGAAACCTCCCCACTCTCCCAGCTCCTAGGCTGGAGAATGGGATCAGTCAATTTGCCAGCCCAGAAAACATCCATTTGGAAGAACTTGGAAGAGTTTGCAATTGGAGTTGTGACATTTTCTCATGCACAGTGACCAGGCACTGATTTAAGTGGAACTTGGAGACATGATCACAACAACAGAAGTGGTGTTCAGCCAGCTATTTACATGGTTTGCAAATGCAGATGGTACCTGTGTCTTAAGGGAAAGAGCACTGCCAGCTGTCTAAATTTAGCTGCTGAGGCAGACAGTAACTGGGGAGAGCTTGCTAAGTCCTAAGGATTCCAGGGATTGAAATTCATGCAACTGCCCCAAAAATGGAAGGCATCTTCCATTCTCATTTTTGAAATCAAGCTGCTTTAAACAGTGTGATCCTCACACAGATTCCACGTAGAGCTGAGACTGCTCCAGTTGCCAAAATGTGCCATTTTTTTCCAATTTCCTCCATGGAAGTCAGAGGGAGGGAAGGCCCCTTGGCTGCTCAAAGTGCCATAGGGATTCTATGGGGCACCACGAGCTATGCTATGAATAAGAAGCTGGTGCAGGAGACATGCTCTGCAGGTTCTTGGGAATGGCAAAGGCAGAAGGTAGTGCAGGTATTAAGGGATGCAATAAGGATGCGGGGGATGAGATTCCATGAATGGCAATGGAGGTAAACCACAGGGTTTACCAACGTATGGAGTGGGACACATACAGGCAACCAAGGCAAAGCAAAAAGACTTTGTCATACGGGAAAGAGATGGGAGAGGCAAATTGGAACAAAGAGGCAATCAGATCTGAGAGAACTTCTCAGTGAGGTGAAGATGAGGGGGTTCTGCATGCGAAGTCTACCAGCAGCTTTGGGCTATAACCAACTGCTGCTGTTCTTGCATCCAGATTCAGATTTGAACAGAAGCTGGGTGGCAGCTACTGAGCAACGTCTCTGCTTACAGAGCAATGATGAGATCACAGAGGAGAGAATCAGTTGCCTTATCTGAATCCAGCCTGGAGGCCACTGTCCAAGTACAGCTTCTCCATTCTGGGCCGGGGGGTGTGTCAGCTGCCATTCAGCCCAAAAAACACAACTTCTGAACAAGCTTGTCCCTTTCAGAACAACAGCCTTGCAGTAGCCTTGACCAGCACAATGCCCAGGTTCAGACACACAACAAAGAGAAGGAGTGGTAGGACAGGAGCGACTTCATCATGAAGAGCTAGCATAAGGAGGGGGTTATATCACCCATATGGCTGTTTTACAGGGCATTTCTATCTTACTTTCTGTCATCATGGCAGCAAAACAGACTTTAAGTAGTGAAATAGATGATGCACCATAAGTCTTCCACACGCCTGCCCTCCAACAGTAGTAAAAAAGAATGGGCTTGGTAGACAAAGTCAGGCTCACACCAGGGACTTTGTCATCATGAGGGTATCAAGAGCATACTCCTAATGAAAACTGGCATCTGCAGAACTGCACCTGTGTCAGTGCAACTTATTTTTAGTCAACCCCTCCCACCAGAACTGTCTCCCCTGAAAGTGAATGTGTGCTGGCATAACCACATTTACCCAGTGCTAGCTTAACCCAGGCATTTACAGTAACATTTTCAGAGAAATCTTATCTCATTAGTTCCTTCCTGAGGGAAGGAGGCTGAGGAGAGAGCAATAAATTGGAAACATCTCCTGTTCTGCATAGAAAGAAAGTGAAAGGAGCCAGGAGGCCAAGATATAAAAAGATGGCTTTTATATGTATATACAAGTGATGAACATTTGCTCACAGAAGTAGATAATGAGATCCCAGCAACAGCTTCCTGTCCTGATGCCAAGATCTCTGAGAGGGAGTGACAAATGCTCATTTCCAATTTGGATTCTGAGGAGAACAAGTGCTATGTACAATGGGAAGTAAAAGAAGAGTATCTCCCTCAGGATGCAAATCCTGTTCTCAGATCCTTCTGATGAACACAATTTGCCTAAGAGTCTGATGCTGAAAGGGAATTTTATTTCACTAGTGTGGACTCCCACTGGCTTATACCATCTGAAGAACGAAAAAAACCCTACAGAACATAAAAGGACAAATAATTAATTAGGGCAACTAACTTTTCAGTCCACAGCCTCATGATCAATTTTCATGTCAATAGCCTTCCATTATTTGGGTTTTTTGCCAACTGATTTTGGACATATTTACATTTATAACTGCAGTCATTATAAACAAACACAATAAATAAACGCAATATAAATATAATTCACATAAGGTTTTTTTTAGAATTGCACTGCAACTAGTTTTAATATTAATTTATTACATTTCCATATAGATAAAAAAGACCTCTTTTCAAATTTCTTTAATTTGCCAGCTATTCCTTAACAATATGTAGATTCCATAGTAATTAATACAGCATTATATGAAGATGTTAAAAAACCCCTTTAAATTGACTATTTTTGATACTTTTTGCATAATACTTTAATATCAGGATTCCAGCCATTAGCACCAATTAATTTGTTCAGAATTAAATTGTAAAAGACATATTGATAATGAAATAAGACTTCCCATAAACCCCAGGTGACAGCAACATGTCCAATTATTCTGGTATAGATGGTTTAACAGGATTGGTTTAGAAACCACTATCCCACCTTACAGAGACTGAACAGCAAAGAATTCAGTGTCTTTTAAAAATGTATTTCAGTGGTTTACCAAACAGCTGTCTTTAATATGAGCATCTTGCTTCTAGGTTTACCTTTGCTATTTTATCTTACAGCACTTAGACTCATATCTTTGCCTGGCAGATTAAATCCCCTCTTGCTCTATTCAGGCAGAGACACCTAACAGCAATCATGTCACTTTTTAGTTTTGTATTTAATGACAGACTGCATTTCTTCCAGCTTATTCTACAAGACAGATTTTACAGAAGTATTCTTGTATCACTTCTTCTCTTCTAGGTTTTGAAAATATTTTACAAAAAGTTCCATACAAGACTTAGTTATGTCTGGTAGTGATCCCACCACCACAAAAGATCTCCCTCTGCTCATATCATCCATTTTCCTGCTGATACACTGAAAAAGAATGTATTTATTCTTTTTCTCTGCAGCAGCATAGTGAGAACTTAGATGCAGCTAATTACTTCACCTAACTGCCACCTCATTTTAGGAGACAGCACCTCCCACGGCACAGTTTCTCTCATTCTGTACATGTGACTTACATCTTTCATACTCCAAACATGACCTTGTCCCTGTGCAGATGCAATCATTACTTTGAACACAAGTAATTTATCAAGCAATTCATATCCTTCTGCAGAGCCAGTCTGTGTAGTGTTTGATCAAAACATCCACCTTCTGTCACTGCAAACCTTCACCTCAGTGATTTCTTTGTCCTTGACAGCCACTAAAGGCATGGAAAAGTGCTGAGTTAAGGGCAGGAGGTCAGGAGTCCTAATGAGAAACAGCCCCTCTTGTAAGAGATAGCAACAAATAAGCATATTTTTTTTTGTCTAGTTGGCTTTCAATTTATTAATAACTGTAACTGGAAGAAAGTCTTACTGAAGTCTATATAAATCAACCATCTTTATAAATCAGATTTTTGAACTTAAAAGAGCAGTATCAAGTTTGTGGGTAGCATTATGATGAGTAGCATTTGATAGATTACTGATCTTTATGTATGGTGCTATCTATTGGCTAGTCATTGTTTTTGTCTGAACAAAAGGCTTGGAGCTTATAAATACCCAGTTATCTAGTTTGTTCCCTTTTCTGACTGGCAAACTAAAAATTGTTTGATTTTTCTTTAAAAATACAACAAGAGTAGTTTTAATTCCTAAAATTGACCTTGTAAAGTGAACATCAATGTTTTGGATGCTATGAACAAAAATTATTAAGAGTTACTGATTTAAGTCTAGTGCTTTCACAAACTCCATTTTTTCTGGAATCTGTTCTTCCATTAAAGTCTCTACTGAAGATGGGAAAAAATAACATCAGAGCAGAGTCTACTTAAGGAAATCATCCTTTCTCATGTCACTTTGAGAAGAGCAAAGCCTTGGTCTTTCTGGTATCTGTGCTTGACAAGGGAACTGCCAAATAGTATTAGGCTACTGGTTAATTCAACTCAAGTATTTTTGGCAATGCCCAGTACCTTTTTAAAAAAGAAAGCTCATGAAAAAATTGCAGATAAAAATTTTGTCTGAACAGTAAACTGTCCTGTTCACACACGTTCTTGGGGCAAATCAAAAGGAATTGATGTCACTGATTCAAGAATGACTGGGAAAAGGCTGGTCATACCTGTGCTGAATCTCCTCAAGGAGGGTGTGTTGCACCCCCATCTCCTTTCCTGCACCCCCCAGTATGCTCTGTCAGCATGTTAGTCTGTCAGACCATGTCCTGCAGCACACAGACACACTGGGCCAGGTCCTAGGAACTTCAGAAAGCACCATCCACCCTATCTGGGGTTGCACTACCTGGTCTTGCTTATGGGACGGTGAATCTAATATTAAGGGAGCCTCAGGTAGGGCAGATGAACCCACAGAAAGCACTGCTTGGGAGGAACTGTTCCTTGTAAGCCCACTGGAAACACTCTACCTATGCAGTGACACCTCCATGTCACAACTTCCTTCTAACACCCACACTTACTCCAACCCATTTTCACATCTGTCTGAGCTTTCTGCATGTTTTCTTGTCTGTATCCTATGCTTGTATATTTTCTGGACTTGCACTTCCTTCAAGCCCTGAGCACCAGCAATGACCCCTTCTTCCTTCACCTTAACATCCATACTGCCTGTTCTCCCAAAAGACGAGACCAAAGGCTCATAGCAATAGAAGACAGTTGCTACATTCACTTAATTACAGAAAGTCTTCATACAGTCTGGTGTTTTACACTGCAACTCTACTGAGAAGGGCAATATACTTCTGCAAACACGGGAAATAAGGGTACTTATGACAATTTAAATTAACTTTGATCTCCCTTTTCTTTTGAGATTCATAGTTTTAGTGAAGGACTTCATGGGCTCTGTATACCAGGAGCTGAGGCCACTTTATTTCTCAAATGAAATATGTTATCACAGGCATTTCCAAGCAAGGCCAAGAAGCAAGACTGCTCTGCCATTGAAAAGCTGCAGTTGCCTAAAATTTCTGGAATTTAAAAACAGCGTAATATACAGCTGGATCAGTAAGAAAATCTTCGCTATCCAACTCAACAGTCAGTGCCTCTGAGGGCAGGCAGGAAAATCTGGAGCAGCTTAGGAGTGGAGAGCAGACAAACAGTCCCACTGTCATGTAACAGAGGCACAGCCAGAGAGACAGAAATGTGTGGTCACTGTATGGAAGCCAAACTGCAACAAAAGCAAGGGGATTTCCAAAGCCAAAGCAAAGAGATACATGATTGTAACTCCACAAGAGGGACAAACCTGAGGTCCTGCCTCAGGTGAGCTTTGAGTGTGAGTCTGCCTATATCTAGATAGAATAAAACTGCCTACAGATTTGGCCCAGTGTAAGACACCAACAGAGGTGCTTGAACTGATTTGCTGAGGAAGGTAACACTTGCTGATACCTCCACAGTCTCTCCATTCCAGTCATAACTTGACAACATTTGTTGCTCGATTGTATGTATTCAGTGAGGCAGCCCTGCACTTCCTACCCCAAGGCTGCAGGATGCACGAGTGGGCTTTTTGTATGATCCCTGGCATCCACCTCTTTCACACACCACACGTTCACCTTCTGCGTTCTCATCTTCGGCCTGGCTGCTGCCCCTCACTCAGGCTGCTGGGAGGTTTAGAAAGGCAGATGTTTTCAGTCTCTTTGGGGTCTGGTTGCAGGGGCTTTGGAAGTTACAGTACCTTAGGCCAGTGTTGTCTGGGATTCAATATTGCATTAAGTGGTGGACACATTGTGGGCGGGTGGGATCTATTATTGCATTATGGAGACTGCTGCTTCCCTGAACAGGCTATGTTTTGTGTGTGAAGCGGGCCCACACCTGCTGGAGCTGGGACCTGGAAATGCGGAGGACGGAAGGCATGAGTCTGTGGTTTCCTGCCGTGAGGGGCATGTGCCTGCGGTGGGGCATGCGCACGGGGCTGCTCTCCGCCGAACGGCTGCGCTGTATGAAAGTGCCACCAACGTGAGGGTAGTGTTCTGTCTCCAGGGTTGAGGAGGAGAAAACGGAGGACGCCAATCTTCTCAGGGGGCTGTACCTCGGGAGGGAGTGCTGAGAAGGCCTGTCCTCCTCCAACTGAAAAAGACCAAGAAGAGTGGAGGAAAAGGTGTCAGGCAAAGACTTGACTCGCCCCTGGTTTGTGATGCGCATGCTGCGGACATCTTCGCTGGTGGGTGAAAAATGCTTTTACTCTACACAGGGCCTTACTTACTGCTCTCTATGGCTATCAGTTCCCAGGAAAGCTATAGGCACCATGGAAGCCTGTCATTACAGGGGGCCTGCCATGCTCTCCCCAGCCACAGGTAGACCAGAGTGACACCAGAAGTGCCAGGCTCTGCTGCTCTGTCCCCTCCTCTGGCTCTTCAGGCCACATGCCTCACCTCTCTGTTCCACTGGCAGTGCTCATCTTGGCATGTCACTAGGCTATTCATACATCTTGCACATAGATAAGAGTCAAACTCTGAACACATTTGGAAACCACATGAATGATAAAAGGTGAAACGGTGCTAAAATGATTATGTGTATTTGAAAGTGAGGAATTCTCAGGGGCTCTTTCAATTACTCTTATTAAAACTCACTCTAGGGATTTGAAAAAGCAAGTTTGGGGGCTGTTAGTAGACTTCTCTTTTCTCACACTTACACTGCTGGCCTCCAGATACATTTTTATTTTGAGTACCTGCAGGGGGAGTGTTAATGCTTCCAGTTTTGGTAAGCAGTGGATAGACAGCAGCTGTATAGACAGGCAGAGTATAATTCTCCTTTCAGTGAGAAATTCAAAACACAGGACCATAGGAGGATATGAGGCGAAGATGCACTCTTAGGTTCCTTTTCTGCTTCTGTGATCCCGATACAGCCAGGAGAGGGAGGAAGTACACCCACTGAGGATAGTTTATGTCAGGATGCGATTGTAGTCCCTACCTTCCCTTTATGCTCTGAATGGAAGAGAGAGGTATTAGGGGAATGACTTCAGATACTTCACCCTGAAAGTCCGAAGCCCTTCCTTCCCTTTCTACCTCTTTTATGAAACTAGCACCTTCACAACGGTCAGCAGTGTCAATCTCCAGAAACAGACTTTCCCCCAACCCCCCGGAATAACTTCTTTCCTTACCAGGGAAGGAAGGGAAAATGGGAAATGCATTCCCTTCCTTGTGCTGCATTTCTTTTCAGGAAGTCTCTGCAGGTGAAATGTGGAAAGGCAATATTGGATTTTCTTTAAGCCAAAACTGCTCTCCTTACCTTACAGGAGATGTTACCCTTGCACTAGAAAAAGAGTTGAATGTCATCCAGTGTCATCTCTTTCCTGTGGGCTCCTGGTCATAAAATATCGTGTTTGGAGAAAAAATGTCCAGTCATTAATGGTGTAGCCAGGGGCTGATAATGCAGCCACTACTGTTTAAGCACTTCAATACCTTGCAGTGCTTTGAGGCAGATATCTTCAGAAGTGCCTGAGAGCTACTCAGTTCGTGGTTGGCATTAAATGCAAAAAGCAATTATTCACAGTCCTAAATGTACTGCATGTCACTGATAGATCAGAGTCTCAGATAATAATAATGTAATGCTGTCATACAGAGTACTTGAGAGAGACAAATAAAATCTAGACAGCAGCTCTAATTTTTCATAAAGACAACCATCTCTTTTTTGCATAGATAGTGTAGAAATTCAGCCCTGAGTATGCTATTTGCAAGCTGCACAACTAAGACTTACTGGAATTTTTATTCCTAATTTTTGTTCCATGTTTGGGTTCAGCATATTGTATGATTTACAAGATATATATTATCCCAATATTGTAAAGACTTCTCAGATCTCAAAGGATCACTCTAGCTACCCAGAGAGACCCCCTCTACAGCACAGGACCAAGGAACTTGCCCAGGCCATGAAGAAGCAATTACAACACCCCGTCAGTAAGTGCACTTTGGTATTGCTGCCTCCAGGATGAAGCTGAGCTTACACACATGTCACCTTTTTTCACTGATGTTCTAATGCTTAAATTACACAATCAATGCTGAAGGTGCTGCCCCCCTTTATTCCTTTGCAGCAATCAGGCTGGACCACCTTCCATCAGGCCTATTCTGCTCTATTTGCGCAGGATCAGTAGGACACTTTGTATGTGAAGTCCCAGGAGAACGTGATGTTGACAGAACTCAATATATTTTATGGATATAAAATGTAATTAGGAATGTCTACTGAGCTTAAGGTTTTGATTGCTATTACCTGATATATATATTTATATAAAAATATATATAAAGACCATACGTGAATATTACTTTTACTACCACCCTTTTACTGATCCTTTATTACTAACACATGGATAGACAGGGACCCTGAACTTGAAAGAGTGTAAGAAGCCAACTCTACATTCATCCTTCTCCATCAGCTGACAAGCTTCCCTTCTCATGTGAAGAGAAGATAGAGGAGCTGACTGTCAAAGAAGCACATCATCTACAACAGGCTTCAAATGCAGACCAACTGGAATCACACTGAGTGAGGAGCAGTGAGTCTTCCCCTCTGCCAATGCCCATTTCTCACCACTGAGAAATGCTCCATCCAGGTCCCCTCAGATCAGGCCACAGATGATGCTGTAGAAGGGGAAAGGAAACCAAGACAGACAGCACCTTTTCCCCTGCTGCCCTCTAAGGCTCGAATCATGGACAATTTTAAGCAAGTCCACCTGTGGCACTCTCCTGGCTGCGTGAGAAAATAGGCCAAAGATAGCATCAAGATGATTTTTAAGAGTGATTTTAACTACACAGCCAAGTTGATGAGGAAAAATATACTAGTGCCTCTTCACACTGGGACCTCTTCTAACAGATGAACTCTAGGACTGTAAGAATCAGCCTAAGCAAAATGCTGTCTGAACCCTGCAGAATATATTCAAGGATAGGTAAAGCAGAGTAAATATCGTCTCCTACTTTTTCACTTCTCTTGTGGTTTTTCAGATGTGACATCATTTGGACAGGCACGTTTTAGGCAGGCAAATCCTCAAACATTTTGAACAATGTCCACTGCACTAGCAGCAAGGGAGATTGAGAATCAAGAAATACCTATGAGCACAGACCTGAGCATAGTCAAAAATAATTTCAAAAACTCAAACATGTATGAACACTTTTAAGTCTTTTCACTGTGGAAGGCAGCAGTAAGTTGCCCTCCCTGTCAAGTATCAGTGAATTTATTCAGCATACTCAAGAACTTGACAGATTTTTAAATTATATTGTGAGGTATGGGTTTAAATTATTTCCAACAGTAACAGCAACCCTATGTCAGGATTAATAGGTAAACAGAAGTGCAGGTTCAATCTTTTCTTCCAGTCATTCTTTACCTATTTCTATAGTTTTATCTGCAAACTAGTGCATAAAAAACCACCCCTGAGTCTTACTAGGACATCCCTGAAATGCATACATTAAAGTAAACCCTTAGAGCTCTGGTAAACAGATGTATTGAGTAGTGCACAGAGAGAAGGGCTTGAACAGGGCATAGTTTCTGTTCTCTCTTTATACCAGATCTTCCCATGAGATTTATGCTCCACTGCAGCCCTTTTCTTGTCATTTGAAACTGGGAGATACCTAATATCTGAGAATATTTGGGTCAGAAACTTCCCCAGGCTATTCAGAGCCTCCTCTGTACTTGACTTTC
This sequence comes from Polioptila caerulea, assembly GCA_013397295.1. Taxonomy (NCBI): domain Eukaryota; kingdom Metazoa; phylum Chordata; class Aves; order Passeriformes; family Certhiidae; genus Polioptila; species Polioptila caerulea. Next base: position 125,002 of record VYXF01006307.1, on the reverse strand, counting down.
CTCACAGCAGCATCTGATCATTTATTCTATGCTCCCTCTTGCACTCCCAGAGTTTTAACAAGGACAGCATCATCTCTCACATTTGAGTTACAGTATCTGTCTTCCAAAAGACTGACATATTTGAAGAAACATCTGAGCTCTAAATTAGGATAACTCAGGGAACTAAAGGCTGGTCAGCCAGGAAAGGACATGGAGCAAATTCTCCTGGAAGAAGGCATTTCCAAACATATGAAGAAGAAGAAGGTGTGGTCAACATGGATATATGAAAGGGAAATCATGTCTGATGAACCCGAGAGCTTTCTGTGCTGAGAGGACTGGGTGGGAGGTTGTTGATCTTGACTTTAGTAAGGTTTCTGACACTGTCTCCCATAAAATCTTCATCAACAAAACAATGAAATATGGGCTAGATAAGTAGGTAGTGAATTAGACTGAAAACTGAGTGGGCTCCTGGTCGTAAAATATTGTGTTTGGAGAAAAAATGTCCAGTCATTAATGGTGTAGCCAGGGGCTGATAATGCAGCCACTACTGTTTAACAACTGAATCAGTAAACCTGGATGATGGGACAGAGTGTACCTTCTGCAGATTAACAGATGACACAATACAGGGAGGAGTGGCTGACACACCAGAAGGTTGTGCTCACATTCAGAGATAGGCTGGTGAAATGGTAAAAAGTAATTTCACTAAGTTCAACAAAGGGAAGTGGGGAGGAACAGAACACACTGTGGGCCACCTGTTTTGGAAGCAGTTTGACAGAAAAGTACCTGGAGGTCCTGGTGGACTCTAAGCTGAACACAAGCCAGTAAGGTGCCTTTGTGGCAAAAAGGACCAACAGCCCATCAGGATGTGTCAGGAGAGCAGCCTGGCTGAGGGAAATAGTCCTTCCCCTCTGCTCAGCACTGGTGAGTCACATCTGGAGTGATGTGTTTCAGTTCTGAGCTGCCTGGTACAAGAGACACGTGGACAGGCTGGAGAAGGTCCAGAAAAGTGTCACAAAAATGGTCAGGGGACTGGAAGACCTTTCACTTGAGGAGAGACTGAGAGAGCTGGGACTGTTTAGACTGGAAAAGAGTAGGTTCAGAGGGATTCTCTACAACATCTATAAATACCTGATGGAAGATGGAAGACTCTTCTTAGTGATGTTCAGTGAAAGTAAAAGAAGAAAGGAACAGAAATTGAAATACAGGAAATTCCATTTAAACATTTTAAAAAGTTTTTTACCACAACAGTGATTGAACACTGGAACAGGTTACCCAGAGAGGTTGTGGAGTCTCCATCCTCAGAGATATTTTGATTGGACACTGTCCTGAGCAACCTGCTCTAGATGATCCATCTTGGAGCAGAGGGTAGAAGCAGATGATCTCTAGAGGTCCCTTTTAACCTCAGGCATGCTGTTATTCTATGACAATCCAGAAATCACTGTCTTTCTACCACTTACAAGTGATGGCTCACTCACAGACTGGAGCCAGAGAATGGAGAAACAGAAGGAAGCATTAGAGCAGGGAGTCCCCATTTGCCTTCAGTGAGTATGCTGCTGACACCAAGGGATGATCACCAGTTTTTGGTGACCAGAATGAGGTCACAAATGGGTGCAACAAAGCCTATGGCTTCAGTCATGGTAATTCAGCATTTAGTGAAATTTTTACCTATCTTACAGGTTAAGTTCATATTTAAAGATAAGGAAGATTTACTAGACACACACACACACACACACACACACCCCTTAATCACAATTTTAATCAAACCCAGAGAAGCACAAGCACAAGCTACAGGAAACATCTGCCATTGCTAATGAGGCCTTCAGTATTTTCACTAGTTAAGTCCTAGGTCAGCATCTTATTAGTGTCCCAGCCATCTGTCCCTCCATATTTTCTGCACCTAAGGAAAACAGGTTTCTAACTTCCTTTAGGCACCAAGTTCCCTTGAGAGTTAATAGCTGGTTCTGTGACAGCAAACGGAAAAATATGAGTATCACTGCACAGCTGCAGTGGTAGCTGAAGGATTCAGATATCAAAGGGAGAACAACTAAGTCCCAGTCAGCTAAAGAAGTCTAGTGTTGATCTGTGTGTACAAAGCTAGGCCACAGAGTTAATAGAGGGTATTTCAGAACATAGGAACCAAAAAAAAAATGCAGTTTTCTGGAGAACAGAGGCTGCCTTATGTATTAGCAGTAATCACCCCCAATTCCATTAATTTACCTTTTTTGCCTGCTTTTTAAATATCACTGTGCAATGATAAGAAGTCTTTGTGCTGCACTATATCCAACTTCCGCAGTCATTTCCCATAGAGGTGCATGTGCTCTGGCCAAGAAGGCCTCTCCAGCCTTCTTTAGCCACAGTAAATATGTCAGTGAAGTGTCCCTGCTGTTGTTTACAGATGTTTCTTATCAGCTAGTTCTTACCATGTTCATTGCATCTTGCACATCTTGCACAGACCAACCCCCAAATCTGTGTACAGACCACAACAAATTCAGACACAGACCCTTCCAACTCTGCCAATCGTGCCTTATGCAATTTCTAAATACCTGGGGCATTTAACATATTGACTTTATACAGCAAACACCTCTATCTAGGAACCTTGCAACTGGAATGCAGTCTCTGTGGGAAGCATGTGCTGCTTCTGTTCCATGCTCAATAGGACAGCCCCACTCGTGCCTGCTGTCAGCATTTCTGTCCTTCCTGTAAATGCTGCAGCCTCACACACCTCAGCAAGGAACACCTTGCCTGGTGATTTGCAAAGATTTGCTTTGATTCCTTTTACATAGATTTTTATCTCGTTCATGGTTTTCTTCTTGTGCCTCTCAGGGATCCAGAGAAGAGAAGAATCTGGGCAAGACCTGAACAGAAGGATGCTGTTTTAACATGCTCCAGTCCACTGAACACTTCCTTGGAGAATAAGCTCAAGAGGGAAGCAGAAACAAAATTACCATCTTCCAGACAGGAACAAATTGACTGTACAAATGTCTGTCATAGGTGGGCATCACTGTGTACATGACCCAAAACTTGCCTGGTCTTTGCTGTGCTTATGGATCCCATGTGCATGAGAGAGCTTGATCAATATACACATACAAAAAACTCTTAGGGGAACAATCTGGTTGTCTCTTGCACTGAACACTCTGGGACAGCCTTCTTAGAAATGAAAATTAGATATGACAGGAACTCTGTGCCTAGTGTATCATATTTTTCCAGCTAATCTAGTAAATCACTTCCCACTAAATACTGAACTGCTTTATAGCACCAGAGTACCCCAGAAAAAAACAAAACTGAAAGAAAAAAAGCCCTCTACAACTATATGGAAAAAACACAATAAGTAAAGAACATTTCTGTGAGAAAATACATGGTAACAGCAATGACTCTCACTGAAGTAAGGTTGATGAGATGGATGTGCTGGCTACTCTGAGCTTTTTATTAGGTATTTAGAAGAAAGGCTAATTTCAGGGAGTTATTTTATGATTTGCATTGCTGTGGGCCTGTGCAGTGCTGATGTGTGATTAGATAAGAGGGCATTCTCTTGCCATTTACTCCTGTTGCTTCCAAGAAACTATGTGGAGAATATTTGCTAGCAACACCTCCATACAACTAATCAGTCACTAGCAAAACTCCATGGGAGAGCATAAGAGGAGTGATTAGAGATAACCAGAATCACAAGTGTGCTCTCCTCTTGTCCCTGTACCAAAATGGCTGAAAAATCTTCATAACAGGGTGTCCTTAGAAGGACATCACTGGCTTTTGGGAGCACTTCTAAGGTGTTCACAACATTTGCCAGCACTGTCAGAAGAGTTTTACAATAGCATCCATACTTGGAATCAAAGACTTCTCCAGCACAGTTGAGGTTTCCTAAGATGATGCTATGCTAAGCAACAAGGTACAGACCCAGGGATCTTACCTGTCTCTGAGGACCAGTAGGTTCAGATTCTCGTCTCCTTTGTCGGAGAGCTGGTGCTGAATGTAAGGGGGAGTGGGCTGGACTTCCTGTCTGCTGCTCATGTCTACTGTCAGATACTGTTTGAGAAGGTCCTTCATGTCTATGGGAACTGTCCTCCTCAGTCACAGGCAGCATACCCCGACTTCGCCCGTCATGAGTCTTCGGCCTCACTGCAGCATCTGCCCCCAGGCGCCTTCTCTCTTCCCCATCTTCAATAGGTCTTAGTTCCTCAGGCTCCTCATCCGTGGTTCCAGAGGTGCTTGGCTCAGCACCGGGGTGGAAGTCCTTCAGCTCTGTCTCCTTATCAATGATAACCCACTCCTTGCTGTCAAAGTCCTCCTCCTCTGCAAGTGGCACCGAGCGGAAGGCATTGCTGAGGGCTTCATGTTCCACGGACGCGGACATGTCCATCCTGCCACTTGCCTGCCGGTCAGCCTGGCCAGTATCGATGGACAGCATCTGGGCTGGCTGCGAGGAGCACACGAGCCGTGAGGGAGAGCCAGGGATGTCCATTCGAGACCTAGAGACACAACAGAGAGCCATTAAAAACACATTGGGTTTGTGGTTAACGACAGGGATCATAAGAGAAAGCCTGTATAGGCCTTCTCACTCATTTCTTGGTACGCTTCAGAAAGACAGGATTCAACAAAAACATTTCTTTAGAACCTACAAGGTGTGAAGAAATGCTTCAGTATGACAGCCAAATCAGTATCTCTTTCCCCTGAAGACAGGATGATAACGATTTTTCCCCAACACCTTTCCCCTTTGTTAAGTTCTACTGGCTTGTGAAAAGAAACCCAAACCCAAACCATGTTCTGATCAGTGTTTCTCATTGGCAGCATCTGCTGCCCAGATTTTAGGACAATTGCAGTGTATTTTCAACAAGGATCATTCAGAAGCCTTGCAGACTCCTCTGGGGAAAGCCTTCCATGTGTGAGACATGACGAAGAAAGGGGAAGCAAAGAAGTAGTTGAACCAAATGTCAGCATAGATAAAGCTGTGAACATTGGCTGCTGATCTAATGATTAGGTTGGTCTCAACAGTGAATCCTCAAGACTCTGCTAAAAGCAGCAGGAGGCTACAGAGGGTGAACAAACCTTCTTTCATGTGGATCTGCTTTTCCATCAGCCGTGGAGAGCCTCTCTGACTCAGGGCTGTTGACACGGCGGTAGCGGAGGGAGCGCACTTGTGTGGTTGGGGACTCCGGAGGCACTCGGACAGGGGAACTGGGGCACACCCCGTTTCTCTGCTCCTCTTCCACCATGCACTGAGTCTGGAGGGGATAAACCCAAAGAGCTTCAAGATCTGGCCAAAGACATTGATTTCCATTCTTCAGTGTTACTCTGGACTTTCTCGCAATACACTTTCAACTACATTTTCACAATCTACACAAGCAATGTCTGAAGAGAGGCAGGGTCTCTCTGCCCTGGAAATCAGCTGATATTAAAATAAGGTATGGATTTAAAACCAATTCAAATATTTAAACATCTTTACAAGGCAGCCTATGCATTTCAATTGCTCTGAGTGTTGATCCAAAGGAGTTCTCATGGGTTAACCTACTGCATACACAAACCCTAACTGCTTATCCAAGATGTCCAAGAGCCTTGTTTGTCAACATTCATTCCAGCAGGGTCAATGTATTACATTGCAATGTACCAATTTTAACATCTGGTCTGACTAAGGCATCTCCTAATTACCAGGGTGGTTTGGGTTTTTTGTTTGTGTTCTTGTTTTAATCTCAGTCCTTTAAACAAAGCCTTCCACGACATCCACTCAACCACAACATCTACAAGAGCTTTCCACAGAGCCAAGATCATGCAGGCAGCTGAACATGCTCACGGTCACTATATCATTCCGTATTTCCTCTTTCATATTGCCTTATTTATTTGTGGTTTTTTAAAATTTAGCAACAGACAAAGGAACAAAAGTACGTCATCAACACAGCTGCCCTCTCCCTTCCACAGTGCTGATTTTCCTTGGAAGAGGGGGCAAAGGCACAGAAGCAGAACGGTACAAGGGCTACAGCAGCAGCACGGGATTTGCATTCAACACTGCTGTGTTGCCAGCCATGAAAGCATCAGCTGCTACACACTGCCTCTGTGTGGGGATCTGTATGGAGAATGCTTATCCTTCCCTACCCTACATTCCCTTGTCCCCTATTAATGCCAGAGAGTCTGAACACAAGCAGCATCTCAGTAAAATGCTGCTGATCCAGACAGTTGCCTTTGTGCATGCAATGTGTACATGGCAAGTCAGTCAGTGCCCATAAATTAGCAAACCTAAACCACCCAAGCTGGAGTTGGAATGCATAACTAAAGAGCCTTTGCAGCGAAGGAGAGTGGAGGAGAACTTTCAAGCATAAGAAATGCAAAATAGATGATAATGATTTAATCTGTAATCCAGTCATGGCAAGGAGAAGGTTAGCGACAAACGAGTGTCAAATGTGTTGTGAAAGGAGCAAAGTACTGATGTTGGGTAGCATCAACTTTGTAAGATTCAAGAGCAGAGAAATGGGGGATGGTGTGGGAGAACAGTGACAGTAAGCCCTATCCTTAACACAGAAATGTGAGAAGTGGGACAGAAGGAGGTCTGAATTGTGTACACAGAGAAGTAAGGATCATCTTAGACAGTTATTAGGGAGAAAAAACATGGCAAGTTCCACTCATCCCCTAAATGCAAAGAGCAAGACAGGGAGAGCCAGTTAATTCTAGTGCTACAAGACTGGAAGATGGAGGATGTGATGCTGTGAATAGCAGAAGGGTGTATAAATACACCAGTGCCCTTGTGGTTCGGATGCCTCAGCTTACAAGCAGAGGTAAAGCTGTGCCCTTAGGTATCAAATTGGAAGCATCCTTCTTTTCTCCTTGTGGTGACTGTTACTTAAATAAAAACTGATCCTTTCTCAGAGAAGAGTCAGACTAAAGATAGTAAGTCTAGCAAAGTAAAAGGACAGGCAAGAGTCAAACTAAAGATAACAACCCTCACAGAGAGAAAGTACTTCAGCTTTGGAGGGCTTCCTGCCCTGGGCTTTGCTGCACAGACTGCTGTGTAGCTACAGAACCTGTCAGAGCTGTAAGTGCTCACAGCCATGCTGACTCCCTAAGCTCCTTTGGCAGCAACTGACAAAAAATAGCACAGTGCCTGGCACGAGAGTAATCTGGCTGTGCTGTGGAGCTTCTAGAAACCTCTCCAGCTTTTAGCTGTTTTTATGACAGGACTTGTGAATGAGGTACCTAAGACATGACTTACAACTAGCATGCAGAAAGGGCTCCCCTGTGCAAAGTCTGACTGAAGGGCATCAAGGCATCTGGTGGTAGAAATGCAAAGAAAAACATACAGAAGTTGCTAGAATTTTTCTGTAATACTCTTTTCTTTTTGTATATGTTGTGTGAACAGAACTGTCCCTCTCTATCAGGCTTTTCTTATTTCATATACCTTCAAATGAAAACTTCTGAGAATGCAGAGTTACCAGTGAGAGATGAAGAAGTAATTTGAACTTGGTTCATAATTTCTCAGTGTTGGGGAATGTCCCTGCTAATGTTCCATACAGACAACACATTGATCTGAGTTATTGGCATTGGAGAATATTAAGTAAATTAGATTAGCTTATTTCTTGTCCATGCATAATGTTTTTTAATAAGACTAAGAATAATGCAAATACATATATTGCTGAAATAAGGACTAACTTTGTAGCAGTAGAGACTGAAGGGAATTCTGGTCAGCCCCAGAAGACTAACAGACTTGACATGCCAGTCTACAAATGCCCATTAAAGACAGGTTTGTGATGTGAATCTGATATGCCCTGACGACATTTTAAGCACGTTTCTCTGCTAACAGATTCTCTATGTATCTGATGACCTGCCACTAATACTAATTTACTTGCAATATGTAAATTAATCTGATTAATAAACTGACTGACAGATTCTTATACTTGACATTTATCACAAAATCAACCTTCACTGGGGATGCCTCCCAGAAATTTGGTAACATTTACAAGAAAGGACTGAGAAACACCTTAGAGATTATGAAGAAAACCAACTGAAGTATACATTTTATATAAGCTAAAAAGGCTTAATATGATCTTGGAATGTAGAAATATGAGAATATTAAATAATGGTTTCTCTCACTCTTCACAAGGGTGAAATCATTATTAGATGCTCCTTACAGATTTTCCTACCCTTAAAAAGGAAAGTGAAAAAAAAGGAAGAGAAAACGGAGTGATGATTCAAGGTATAGAGAAACACAGCTTATGAAGACATCTCTGATTGCATTTATTTACCCAAGAGGTTGGGACACAATAAAATTTTGTTTTTTAACTTCCAAGCCTGGGACATTTCTGATATTGTATCATGTCAGCTATGCAAGGACTAGAATTTCCTTGCTTGAAGTATCAAAATCCCAGATAATGATATGATGGTTAAAAGATTCCCTTTAGCATTACTGGCCCCCAAAATGCCACTTGCATAACAATCTAAATTGTAATTTCCCCTTGTCCCAGGAAAATTCTTCAATGTTTTTTGGGCTTACTAAATAGGATGCTACATCAGTGGATCTGAGTGGCTTCTAGCAGTCTATGAAACCATTGCCCTGCATCCAACAGTCACAGGAGACAAGGAAATGTTCTTTACCTTGCTGATGCTGATCCTGAGTTTGTTGCGATTCACATCTGTCTCTTCCCAAACTTCACCCTCATTGAAAGCAGTGTTTGGAGCCTGACCAAGACCTTCCACAGGCCGACCTGACAGGATGGGAGGAGCATTCTCTTGATCACTCAAATGTTCACCCTGTAGGACATCCTCAGTGTTCTCACGGAGCAGGTCTCCGGGTACTGGAGTGACATTAACCACCCTACAATAGGGACAAGAGGAAAGGAAAATTATTAGTATATAAAGATGGAAGTCTAACACACTGCTCCACAGGAATTCCTTAGCAGATTTTAGGATATTACTAAGTTGAAAAACCAGTCCCAGGTATGACATCCTGAATAAGAACAGGATTCCATGCAATGAAAGTTACAAAGACAGTGAGATGGATCAGTGAAAGCATCTTGGGACCTTTGATATACAGGCCAAAAACTTCTTTAAAAGTGCCCATCACACCTTCACCTGTGAAGAAATCTCTCCTTTTGCATGACCAAATGAGTCTTACTAGGCCTTATAGTTTTTATTTTCCATAACATTACTAGGGATTATGGTTATCTCCTAATGTCAAACCCCCAAAGGCACCAAGAAAGACCAGTGAACCAGGCCTTATCAAGCCTTTTATATTTGGACTCATCAGTGCCTCTCCTCATCAGTCTCTGTGTACCTTTGCAGCAGCACATGAAACAGGCTGAGGAGCTGTGTTGGAGGCATGAGCAGTGCATGCACTCAGCTGTACTCAGCTCACTATCCACCACCACGGACATAAATTAATATAAAAAAAGTCAAATCAAGTGGTGGCTGTCATGCTGCTCCAACTTCACAGAATCATAATCATCTTGAAGTCTCAACAAAAAGAACTGAGCTTGTTGCCCACTGCCTGACAACTATAACACTCACCCAAACATGGCTGCTGTTTGCCTGGTGTTCTGCTGTGGTGGAGTTGAGGTGCTAGTGGACAATAAGATATCTGTACCAGCCTTCTCCCAGTCAAAGGCTTCATTTTCAGTGATGCCCCTTTCTTTCATGCTGTTCTCGAAAACTGACATGATTAGCTGGAATAGATTTACAAGAACAATTTCTGGTAAGTAGGTGAGAGTGGCTCTCACCAAAAATCTGAAGTATGTGCGTGAGGACCAAGTGGATCTTCTAATCTCCAGTTTGTCCATGAAAGGTTCTAAGAAATGAAAGCAAAACTTATAAAATTGCAACAGCTGTTTCTCAGGTTGGTTTTGCCTTCATAAGTGAAAATTCTTCAAACCTACAAAAGAAATTCATGCAACATTTTGATATTGATTCAATGAAATCTTGCAGTTAGCTTGTTAGTCCAACTCTAAATCCATAACTTCAATTCAGCTTTCCTCTAGATTAGACAGTACATTATACAGAACAGTACATTTGATATGCAGAGTTCAAGGGCTGCTAGAAGGCAGAAAAAGAACAGGAAAAGGCAGTCCTCAGATGCAGACTTATTGCAGTGTCTGGCTGAAATATGGTTTAGTCAGGAGTCCTCAATGTACACAATGTGGCCTGACATACTTGGCTGCCTAAGAAAATAGAACTCTAAAAAGGATGATACAATTTTCTTTATAAGATGGCAGGTACAAATGGTCATGCTGATGTACTTTATACTTGTTGCTTTTCTCAGAACTGCTATCCTCTAGGAGAGAATGAAACAATTCTCAATAGTTCTCCATGCACCAATGCATGAGCAGAGAAATCTGACGTTCTGCTGTTAAGAGGAAACTGGATACTGTAGGCCAACAGAGCTGTGAGGTCCTACATTTCTAGTAAAATTATTTAGCTAAATAATGCAGAACTGATAGGATTCAGCCTGTCAGTTCTCCTCTATAGGGAGAGACAATGTGATGGCAAACACAGTCAGCTTATGATATAGAATCAACACTAAATTATGAATAACATTTAACATGAGTAAACATTCTATTTGCAATTATATTCCAGCTCTGTTTATCAGCATAATCAGAAGGACAGGAAAACCTGGCATTTTCTACTACCCTCCACCAAACTGCAGTAAAATGCCTTTTTGCAGCTTTCAGATGAGCCAGCTTTTTCCTCCTTTTTGTGACCCAGAACCCTAGAATCAGGTGCACACTCCTGTGGTAAAGCTACATTTGATTAACAGAATTTCCAGAGTTGGCTGCCAGTCAGACCAAGGCACAGGCAATTCTTAGGATTGTATTTGTTTTCTGACTCCTACTTCAGAAATGATTACTGTCAAGTATCTTTTAGAAATTAATATCCTCACAAACTCAAAGACGTCTCACAAGAACTCCACACATTTGTAGACACATGCCCTTACAAAAGTCATACTGGCTTCTGCTCATTAGATCATCCTTACCCATCTGTCCACTAATCCCAGTCTTATCACAGCTTTTGATTCTTTGTGATGGACATGCCAGTATCAGGGAGTGGTATCTTCTGAAGCTATTTAAAAATTGGTACTGCTTCTGCCACCTTCCATTCCTTTGACACTGAAGCAGTCTGAAGTAAGAAACCACATGATACAATTAGACATTCAGTTGCCGGTTCCTCCAAGGACCCACTCAGTCAAAACAACTTTTGTTACTTTCTGCTGTAACTTATTCTGTAACTCTTGCAGGCCATCTGGGACTTTACAGCCCTTTACTGTATTCCCTGTAGGGTCTTTTTTCATGGCTGAAGGATAGAGGTGTCCTCATCTGCCACTATTCTCAAGCTATTTAATGGACTTACTGAGTCTTCTCAGCTTTCTCTGAAACCTTTATACTTCTGATGAAAGGTCAAAGTTTTACAAGGAGAGAAGTGGAGTGCAAAATTGCCCAGAACAGTCCCAGCAACAACCACTGCTCCTGAAAAGCCATGCAATAAGTTACTGCATCCTGTCGAGGGATCCTCTGCCGGCAGACAAAATATTAAGAACCAGAAGACTTTCCACAGTCACTTCAAGCTTCCCATATTGAGTTTCCCACTGCTGGGCAGGACAATGTGCAATTCCAACTCTGAGTATCAAAACCACTAGAGGGATAAAGAAGAGGTCCAGTATGTTTCTCTATTAAAGATTTTACTGTCCACGACAGTAAATACATGCATAATTGCACATTATGTAGTAGCATGGCATGTTTTGGGCTGATGGCCCAGAGAATAAGAGAGAAGCAGCCAATGGGGGACAAATTACCTACTAAGCTGTCATGATACATCTTGTCAAATGCCTCCTCCTAGCCAAGGCTCAGGAAAGGAATCACAATCAATCCTGAAATAACACATATAAAAGGTACCAAAACACTTATGGATTGTCCAGGCCTTGAATTCTTTGGGGCTTATCTAGGAAGATGGAATCTTTCAGCAGAAACTTTGGGCAGAGCAAATTGCTCTTGCTCAAGTTTCTAACCTGCACTGTAATCTACAACACATTATTTGAGAATGAATATTACATACACCTCTCCAGTGGCAGGGAGATGATAAGGGAATGATAATGATCCTGATTTGTAAGTCCTACAAGAATTTCTAGAGGAAAAACAGTAGGACTATGATGGAAGATATCTAGTAACTTGCTGTCCTGTTTTCAACTGGAATAGAGTTAATTTTATTCCCAATAGCTGGTGCTGTGTTTTGCATTTAGGGTGAGAACAGCATTGATAATATGCTGATGTTTTGGCTGTTGCTCAGTTGTGCCTACTCTCATTCAAGGACTTGTCCCATGCTCTGCTGCTGGGGAGCTGTACCAGAAGTTGAGAGGGAGCACAGTTGGGACAGGTGACCCAAACTGGCCAAAGGCATATTCCACACCACAGAGTGTCATGCCCAGTTTATAAGCTGGGGAAGTTGGCTGGAAGGGACCAATTGCTGCCTGGGGACTGGCTGCGCATCAGGCAATTGTATTTTGTATCACTTGCTTTTCTTGGGTTCTATTTTCATCATTATTTTTTTTTCTTAAAATTAAGTATGATTATTATATTCTACGTATTTCAATTATTGCATGGTCCTTGTCTGAATCTGTGTGGTTTTTTCTTTTTTTCTTTTTTTTTTCTGGTTCTCCTCCTCATCCCACTGTGCCAGGGGCTAGAGTGAGTGAGCAGCTGCCTGGTACACAGCTGCCAGCTGGAGTTAAACCACCACACTTGGTTAGCATGAGAGAACTCAAAGCAGCACTGGCTGTTCACAGGGAGTCTTTCCCAATTTCTCTGACAATATCTGGTTGATTAAATCTAAAGGAAGATGTCCATGTCGGAAACTTACCTTCCCACACCTGCTCAGGATGAGTATGGGACAGCCATTCTCTCATATAATAACAGCTGATGTGATAATTTTTCCTTGAGTGAAATGCAACTCACAATGCCCTAGCTGAGGGAATAGGATGGATTCCCAGGCAAGGGCACTTAAATTTCTACAATTTTCCAAGAGCAAAGGTCTCTACTACTTTTCTGATACTCATTGCAAAAATATCTTTGGGGAGAGAAGCCAGCCACCTCCTCAGTCAAACCTGAAACTACTCCTCTACTAGCTGGACTGTATGCAAGTGTAGTACAAAATACTTTCTACTACATCCTATCCACAATTTTCCAGGGAAGAGGCCTCTTGCTGTCAAATGAGTCAGAAACCCCCAAAATGCTGCTCTAACGCCCACATCCTCCTACTGTGAAAGTGATGAAAGTTTGATCCTAACCATGAACCAACACTGACAGTGATACGTTAAAGGGACAGACCTGACATCTGAGGCCATAAGCCCAAGAAGTACAAAAACACAGGGTATAAGATCCATCACCTGACAGCTCAAGTCTATTTTTTTTTACTATCATTTTCCTCTCCTGTCATCTATCCATCAGAAAGTAGTGATCTCTGGTCACCCTTAGTCTCCAGTTACAGCCTGGTACGTCTCTCTTGGAGACATATCTCAGGGGCCCAGAACTGTGATAAAATTGCCATTCAGCATGATATGAGCTTAGGAGAATCTAAAACTTAAAAGTCAATTCAGATTTTTAAATAAACCATGACTTTATATATTAGTAAACACACTCCCAATTTCCTTTATTTCTCTGTGGGTCTGATATTGGTGACAAATTTAAATGGCCTCTGGTATAGTTTTTAATATTTCAGAGTAATACATCCAGATAAATCAACATAAAGGCATCTCTGAGGCTGAGATGCTTGGAAAATGTGCTGTCTGGAACAGGTCTTCAAGTCAAGCTAGAAGAGTCAGTATTAGGTGGCAAGCTGCAGGTGCCAGACTCTTCTGAGGAGTTCCCTTTTGGGGCCTCTTGCCCAAGCTGCACCTGCAAGAAACTGAAGGCAAAAAGGCAATTCACAGCTTCAGTCAAATGCCCTACTGTGAAAGAGTTTTTTGTACTGTCTGGAACCATCTCCTTCCATTTCAGTCTGAAGGATGCCTTTTGAGTACCATTAGGACACAATTATTTTAAACTGGAATAGAATATAGGAGCATGTAAATTCCAAAGCAGCTTTGGAAATCTCTAATCAAACCAGCTGCTCAAAGCAGAGCTAATTAAAAGGCAGATCATATTTATCATCCAGCCAATCTTTGGAAACCCCCAAAGAAGGAAATTCCACAGCTTTTCTAAGTACCTGTTTTGTATATAAGAACCCACACTCCCCTAGATTTAGTCACAATTTCTCTTGCTGCCTCTATTCTTCCCACAACTGTCCTTGAAGCAGTGAAAGACAGCAATCAGATCCCCTCTTTGATTTCTCTACTCCAGGACAAACAAATCCAGCTCCCTCTGCATCTCATCTGTCCACTTCCATCCCTCTGTAGCTCTCTCTCTTTGTGGCAAATATTATTTTTCCACTGCACTATCCAGAAAGTATTTGCCTTTTTCTTTCAATTTTTAAAAAATTTGTGGTTGCTATGTTACAACATGTACATGGTTAAACCACAAAGGCACTGTTGGAGAGAGTTTGTTGGAACACCCACTGTACGAGAGAGCTTGTTGGAACACCCTCTTACCACTTTCCCACTCATTTGATGCACTATCAACAGGACTAAGCATTCAGATAAGACTGCACAGATCTGCTTATAAAATGTTCACATCTAACATGCAGAGAAAACCACTGTGATTAAAAAAGCAATACAGAATCAAGTTGCTTCAGTTTTGTTGTGTTAGTCTGATTTACTCACATCTAGGCTGATAGCAAACACTGAATGGGAGGAAAAACCCTGTGTCAGATGAATATTAAAGAAAGAGAAAATAATGGCCAAGGCCTATATGAATCAGCAAGAAACCAAAGGGGTGAGAGTGCACCGTTGAACTGTCAGTAAAGGCTCTTAGACCTTGGCATGTTGTGCCAAAATTCTGTCACATTGGAGTACCAAAAAATTTTTGAGTCTTAATGAAAACCAAAAGTACTGTGTTGTTTGGGAGGAACTATCTGGTGTGGAGTCCAGGATTATTTTGGACAGGGTGGTGGAAGGAGATGAAAAAACTTTTGAGGTTTTGAAGAACTGTACAGTGCAGCCTCTTTCTCCTGGTTCTAGGAAAGGTATTCCTCAGTCAGATATAAACACACTCACGGAAATGTTAAAAAAATCTCAATGCCAATCTAGAGTGCCATGCATCACACTGGTAACAAAGATAGGCTCCCACCTGATAGTCTGGCTTGGTGAAGTAGTCTAGGCTTGCAATGTGATCCAGGAAAAGATGGAACTCTGAGGGCATGTGTTTTAGCAGCATTCGGTGTTCATACTTTTCTTTTATCATGCCAACCTGCTCCTGGAAAAAAAAACAACAACAAAAAAATTTCAGAGTCAGTAATTTCTTCTATTGCTTCACATTTATAAAGACTTATCATTCCTGGAACACAGACTCTTCCTAGACCCAGCACAGTTGTCTACACACTTCTCCTGCTTGCTGTCCAAGGCACAAAGGAGGTTGAGCACTGCAGGCAGAGGTCAAAGGGGAATCTTGAGTCAGAAGCTTGCTGCACAGGTGACCTACTTCTTTCCAGAGATTTTATTCTTTAGCACAAAGTATTTCCAAGACAACATGAACACTTAACTTTATTCTGTTTAACTTTCTAATTTCAAATCCCATTTGGCTTGTTTGGCACAGCAAGGCGTTACCCTCTTGTCTTTCTAAACGCTCTTTTTATTTGTCAAGAGGACAGCTCGGTCTTTGCACTTTTTACTGTGCAAGAAAAAAGTAAAAAGCACTTGACCAAATGTGATTAACAATGTGCATAAAAAGATGTCTGATTACTCCAAATAAGAGAAGTCCATCCTGTGTATCAGAACACACAAAAGCAGGTTAGCATCTTGCAGCAAGATCTGATGGAGATTCTGGCTTGACTCCAGAAAAAAAAAGCTGCACTGAGCTGCAGGAGGAATAATAAAGAGCGATAATAATGAAAATGTAGAGCTCTCTCTTAAGCACAGACACCAGTTTTCCTACCTTATCTTTGATCTTTCTCCACGGAAGCTGCCCAACGGCAAACTCCACCAACATGTAAAAGAGGGACCACAGATCATCGTGTCTCCCCATCTCCTGGAGGAAAGAGAGATCAAGGCTGAGGAGCAAAGTTCAACACTGCTAAGGGGTCGAGGTGTACTCTCCAGATGAGTTACCTCATTTCAAAGGGCAGGAAGAGAAGCCATATTTCCCAGTCAATTATTAAAGAAGCCAAATTAAAGGCTAAAGATACATATTTACAAATGGGACACGGAATAACCTAGATTAAGAAAAAGCCCAAACTGTATATAGAACACATTTTTCATTATTATTTTTAAGCCTAAATATAATTTGAATTTGCTCAAGGGTGTTTGCAAAAGACTCACCATCAAGCACTACAGCGATTTACAGATTTATAACATTTCCACATACAACTCTCTTCCTGGGTTAGTGAATGGGAAATGGAAACATGAGGATAAAGGCTGAAATTGCCAAAGCACATGAATTCATTTTTGGTGCTCAACTTCCAATGTCTAGGATATGATTTCTCAAAATAGCCTGCATTATACAGCAATTTTTGTGTCTAAATATACATTGAGCTGATGCCAGCTACAGCTGGGCCTACTCAGCTCTTGCAAAAATTCAGGTTTCTTGCAAAAACTCAGGTTTCTCTGTGACTCTTAAGAAACAGAAAGAATTCATGATGGCATTCAGCTGCCCTCCCCACATCACGCTTTCCACTTTTTGTAGACAGTAACTTCTTCCTTCCCTAAAAAACCCTGACATTTCTTCGTATGCCACAGGTAATCCTACAGTCTCATTCCAAGTAAGGCCAGAAACCTGGAGGTAATGCAGAAGGGCTGACAGTTTCCATCTGGCAGGCACTTAGCAGCAGAAATGCAGAACTTAGAACCACAGAAGATGCTGAGTTGGAAATGACCCATCAGGATCATTAAGTCCAACTCCGGGCCCTGTGCAGGACACCCTAAGAATCACACCCTGTGCCTAAGAGTATTGTCCACACTTACTGTTTACTGCCTGTAAAGGAACACTACTGAAATAGGAGAGAGGAGTGTTTTGAGAAGAACGTTAGACGAGCTTTCTAGAATCATTTATAAGGAAACAGGCAAGACGCTATGTAAATAATGGTTACTTTCAGGAAAAAAATAGCTATTTTTGCCAGGTGGCTCTTCTCCTGATGGCACGATGTTAATATTAAAAATTACAGATGAAGAATGTATCTGGGGGACCTGGCACTTGGTAATTCCTGGCCAAGTTCGGCTAGAAACCAGCAGCAAGCAGCCTGGCACTTAACCAGATTTCCCCTTCAGTGTGGTTTACTTTTCCCCTTAAAAAGTGTCTGGTAATGCAATAATTACAATTTTAAAGTCTGCTAGTTAGAGAAGACCCAATAACTGAAGCATAATTTTGATTTTACAGTCAACAGTCTTAACTACCTAATGGAAATCTTCTGATAGACTAACTTCTGTAGATAAGAAATCACACCTCTTGCTCCTTTGCTCATGAAAACAGGTTTTTGAGGGGGAACTCCTTATAACTCCAAAATACTCACCCTGTTTTTGTGCGCATTCACGGAGGCATAGCGGACGGTTCCTCGGAAACCAGCAACGTTGCGAGGCTGGAGGGAGACAAGAGAAATATCTCAGAAACAGAGCAGATGACTGAATCCCCTGTGCAGCCAACTCCTGAGAACTTCTTGTCTAAACTGCTATTTTGTATGCACCCAAGGAATACAAGGCTCTTACTGCCTTCTTGTGCTCTAGCAGCTACACAGAGAGTGTTCTCCCATTCTGCGTTTGTAGGAAAGCTCACTCTACAGAGAAGGCAAGGTGGTTACAGTGCTATGTTAGAACAGTAATAGTCCAGGCATAGAGATAAGAACATTAACCAAAAGCAGATTTTCTTTTTTAAACTACAGGTCAAGGGAAAAGCTAGTAAAGAAGCACAAAACTGAGTCATGAGTAACATGAGCTAAGCAAAGCCTGAAGGTGGCCTGGTCAGGATGGAAAGGGGGATCACCTACTCTGACAGATGACCATAAACGTTTGCTGACACTGCTGGTCAGCATCTTTGGTAAGACTTCAATAAATTATGTACCTCCGCCTTTCAGGGTTCTTGCTCTTTTCCAGATTCTTCCCAGTATATCGTATCTTTATTTTCTCTTTCCCTAAATCTCTTTTTCATGTCCTTGGGAATTAAAGGCTTGATATAGTGGGTGTGGAAAGGCAGTCCTCCTGTGACTTATTTGTCCCATCTGGAGGCTTTCTCTGCTTTGCGGGCTGAACAACTATTCCAACCCTTTCTACTGCTGCCTCCACATAAGAACATTAGACCATGTGAGTTCACTTAATGCAGATGTCATTCTGAAAAAAAATGCATTTAAATAATGACATCCACCAAATTCTCTTAGTTGAACTAGAAGCACCAGAGTTAATGAGACTTAACAGCAGTGCTTTCAAAATTCTTCTGGTAAACCAGGTTCAGGCCCAGACTTCTTCCATCAAAAGGCAAGCTTGGGCAAAGGACTAAACATATTCAAAACAAAGATCCTACTCCAGCAGAAAACCGAGCATACTAATAACAAGTTACTTGAGTAACTTGTCTCACAGAGGTCAGTGGATTCAGGTTTGTTCTTTCAGCTGTGTCTGTACTTTCAGAACTAGGCCTAAAACTCTGTACTTTTATTCTAGGGCACCCTTCTGTCATGTTAAATATGTACAATTCAGTTGCTTCCTTTTGGGTACAGGGAAGTTGCTCTGAATTTTTATATTCTCAGAAAGAATAAAGTTTCAGAAGTTCTTCTAACAAGTTCACCAACACCATGTAATATACCCACACCTGTATGGCGTACAATGCAGCTCTTAAGTTATAATGAGTCTAAGCAAAAAAAAAAAGCTGCAAGTCTATCTTACAACTCTTTTATGCTAATCAAATACTCCTCAAAGAGAACCCATATGCATACCCCATGCACTTAATTCAGCATTTAATCTTGCAGTATGCCAGCCTGAGCTATAAGATGCTTATTTAGCAGCAGGTAATAGCAGAAATATTATATTTGTGATCATGTACCTCATTGTTCTCATAACTATGCAGTTCAGGATTCCCACTGACAAAGAACTGCAAAATATTTTTCAGAATTTCAGAGCATTCACTGATGTGAGTTCCTGAAAAGCAGAATACTGGCTACTGGAATATAGTCATCACCATAAATTTGCTCTACACATCCAAAAGAAAGAAGACATTCCTATTTTCCATTATGAATGGAAAACAGTGTGTTTGGATACTTTATTGAGCCATAAAGGTGTGTTGTGAACAATTCTAACATGTAACCTGTAATGTTTATCAGAACAAAAACTATTCAATTTTTTCAGTCCATGCAAGTACTGAACCAAGTATGACATGTGCTGGCTTCAGTATGTCAGCAGTGTCTCAAGAAATTGTTTTAGATCAATACTTACTATTTCTGGCAGACAGGCTATCTTTGCAGTCTTTAATTGGATCTGTTCTGAAACCCATGCCAGGCAGTTTGCCAGCACTGGTTGCAAACCTCTCCTCTCTCAGAAGCAAAGGAAAGCCCAGCTTTTGGTGCAGGCCTTTAACCATGCATCTGTCCACAGCCAACACGACTGGCTGCTCCCCAGCAGCTCCACACCTGAACCCAGAGGGTTTTCCCCCTACACCTCCCTTATGTGGGATCCCATGGAAGGGAGAGCACTGCAACTGAGCAAGACTTTGCAATTGCTTTGACAGGACATTTAGAGTCCTTTGAACAATACAGGCAGATGCTAACTGTGTAACAGTGTCCTTTGCTCATAAAGGTTGCACCTGTTTTAACCATATTTACCTGCCCTGCCAGTCACAAGGAACTGGTCATTGCAATCAAGTATTTCCCAGGCTGTGGAGATACTTTGTTTTCCATCCAAACAAACAGCTCCTCCCTGAGCATTGGCTGTAGCACATGCTGCATAACCAACTATGACTGACTTTTCTTCTAAATTCATAAACATTAGTTTTCCGGATGATTTTTTTTCATACTTCATTTCTTCCAGTTAATAAACTTCATCCCACCACTGCACTGGCCAGCAGTGGAAAAGAGCCTGGATAAAGCATCCTTATTGTCCAGACCAGATGACACAGAATTGAAATTGTAATAGTTAGGTGCTTCAGACTATGGAGTCATATATAATCCAACTGATTTGAATCCCCAAAATTATGAATATATAATAAGCTAGCAAGCTCAAAATTCAATTTTAAACCTTAGATGTTTTTTGTTTGTTTTTATTTTACACACCAGTACTACTATAAAAAATGTTATAAAGTGTATCTCTTCTGTCACTGATATTGTGTCTGCCACAAAGCTAAAGTACTATACAACACAGTGGTGCATTGTGTTAGAAGTTTAGTTTAAAATTAATTTCAGCTTGGGAGAATGTGTTAGATCACTATCACAGGGCAAAACCTATACTCTGTGTTCCTTTCACTGCATTAGCAATGTAGACTACCTCACAGACAGAGAAAGAACTAGGTAACAAAATCCTGTATGAAGTGGATGCCTTTTCCAAACTGTGCTCTTATGCAGCCATCATTCTCCAGGTCAAACACCCAGGATCATTTGTATTTCAAGTGCCAACAGTGTCTCCCTCATTATTCACACAAAGTCTGTCTTTCCTGCTCACTCCCCTTTTATTTGAGGAGTGCTCCTATTTTCTCATTAATGTGAATTCCTGCTCCTCACACCATGTTCATTCATAGAGATTAAAATTATTCATTTTGCCTCACTGGCAAAAGGAAACTGGATATTTTCAATGTCCCAGTTTCCAGCTGCCTTCCTAAAAACTTGTAGTTGGATGCCAGTACTTTCCTCCTGCTGTTTCTTGTGACTGTGGTACTCTCATAACCATTGGTTCCTCCCCAGCTTTCTGGAAGCCTTTGCAGACATTTCATGAGATGCATCACCTTTGCCCCTGGCAGGCCTGCTGTCATCTAAGATGTTAACCCATCTCTCCTGGAATAAGGAAAAGGACTTTTCGCAGTAAGAACATGAAAAAAAAAGTAAGCACAGTTTGAACAGAAGGTGGTAATGAGAGATGAGATGCCACAGATCGTGGAAAGCATTTAGAGATATATCTTGGATAGAAATGACTTGTTGGAAAGGTTGTGGTAAGAAGGAAAAATGAAAGAAAGCTTTAAGTGAACTAAAAGGAAGTATCCCTGTGACCTCTAGGAACCTTCTGCTTCTTCAGACAGATTCATGAGGGAGATGTAGAGATATGCTTCTCCACCTCTTCTGGTGGGGACAAAATCCACACCTCTTACATGCATTTTGACTTTTTAATTTAAACAGCAATATTTTGTAGAATCATTAATGACTGCATCATATTTTATGCCCATGGGGAGTCATGAATAGAGCAAGCTGGAGACAGAAAAGTAAGATGAGAAAACTCCCCTCCCCTTGCCTCTGAAACCACAGAACTGACAAAATCAGTCTGGCACCACCCAAATATTTGCCAGCCCCTCAGGCAGAGTCCCAAGTGTTCTAGGCCTTTGCATCACATTTAGGTAGCTGTCACAATCCTGCTGAAAAACAAACAGATCATGAGGGAAAAAAGAAAACCAGGTGTAATTTGGACATCCATATATAACAAAAGCATAAACCAAAATGAAAACCCAGAAGCATGGTGATGGCTCACTCACAACTCATAGCAGAGATGGTTACGAGCAGCGGATGGGAAGCCAACGCATCAAACACAGCCTCAAAAGAAGAGCCCAAAAGAACTGTAAAACAGAGAGAAACCCAAAGAAAAACATGATAAAAAAAACCAACAAAATGAGAAAAAAATTAAACAGAAATGAATAAAAAAACATTCAGTATTGTATCACAACAGAAACCTGTGTCTTGTTTAGCTGTTGCCATCTCCCATCACCCTTCCCAGGGCTGTTGACCCATCCTGTCCTGAGTTTCATTTAGACACAAAAGACACAAAGCCTTGTGTGAACCTGTGTGATTTGTGAGTGCTCTGTAAGTGGTGAGAGGGGGCCCTCTAGGGAGAACCTTTCCCTGCCTGCATATCACACCTAATAAGTGGAGAAACAAAGCTGATAGCAGCCGTGCAGACAGCCTTACCACAGGTCACTTGCACGCTTCTGCTGTGATTTTCCTCCCTACAATTATCTAAGGCGTACACCTCCCTTCCTCCCCTAACCAAAATGATCTGATAGCCTGCTAAGGGATTTGCTCCCTCATCTCTTGCCTTTTTCATCCAGAGCAAGTTCTAACATCATCATGTAAGTTTCTAAAACTCAACAGCAATGTCCCCTTTCCTATTTGAATTGTTATGGGTTCTCACCCAATATATTCGGTTTTTTTCTGCAACCACTACCTTGCTATCGCACAATCAATCTCCATACAAACAGTGGCTTGCCAACTTTACAGGTTTCACAGCTGCCAACTTCAGGCATCTTCCCTTTCCCTGGTGATGGCTGCTGTGCTCCACTGTCTGTAGGGGGATGCAGAATGGTGGTTTGGCAGGGAGCGGGATGAAACTCAGTGCTGCTTTTAGGTCACATGAGCAGTCATTTTATCTGTGAATGGCACAGTAGAGAAATCTGAGGGACATCCTCATCAGAGGCAAGAATTATAATATATTATATAACCTTAAAACACAAAGTAGTGGCCTGAGGAAAGACTTTGACTGAGAGATACTTGTTCCAATAGAAATCAAGTAATCAAAAGCAATCCACACAATGGAGTTTCTTATTCGAGTCTCACTATTCTCCTTTCCTAAAAATGTGCAAATCCTAAGAATTCCATAAATTTTGCATGAAATTTAATTTTGAGAAAGCTATTTAAGTCTCCTGCTATTCTTTGCAAATCAAAAGACACAAACCAGTTGAGTAAAAATACCATCCTTGCTACTTTACTTTAGGAGAGTTCAAAACTTCCAATGAATTTAACATCATTAAAGACCAAGATGTTTTGTCTTTCCAAATAGCATGCATCACATGATTCCTGCACCTGAACTTGAGTTGAAGGTGAGAATGTCTTTCTCACAGTAAAAACAAAGAATGAGGGGTTTTTTTTAGTGAAAAGCTTATTTGAGTTGTAATCCTATTATTCAGTTATCATGATTTTTAACAAGAGAGCTTTGGCCTCAGAGCTGCTCTTGTTTCTTACATGCAAGGTCCCATAAGGCAACAAGCAGCACAGAATATCCCCACAGAAAGAAGAGCGCTAAGTAGAGAAAGATAAGGTTTTGATCCACTGAAACAGACCAAGGGAACTACTGAAATAGAAATGTTTTGGAGTCACATGTCCTTTGCGATTCAGAGCTCAAAATGCTTTCCTGGAACCAGATGGAAATGATGATTCTTTTCTATCAAAAAGTAGAAGACAAAAGGCAGTTGTAGCAACCACTGAGTTGCAGCATACTGAAGTTCAAACTTTCCCACCCTCTGAACAGACATGAAAACCACACCTCCCTCCTTCCAGAGTACACTCATCCCTAAGCCACAGGGTGCCTTGAGAAGCAAGTTTAAAAACATTCAGGTTGGAAAGGATACCTTTTGCACGGAATACATGAATAATTATTACCAAGAAGGAGGAAGTGTATTACCTGGCAGCAAGTGCGCTTACCTGACTGAGGGGAGATCTGACCTGCAATCCAACTCGAATCCAAAATTCACTCATCTAGGGAGCAAAGCCTCTGTTCCCTCATCACTGGCCACAGTAGGAGTTTTATATTCCTCCCTTCATTTTCCAGTGGGAAGAATAATCAGAGCTTCAAGTGGAATAGCATCAACCAGAGCAATGACACACTCAGATGTAATGTATACCCCCCAGCAACTTGGTAGTAAAAGTACTCAGACATGGAAAATGGGATCTCAGCTCCCTGCAGTTATACATAAAATTTGAGCCTGGGTTGTCCTTCTTCTTCCCTCACCCCTTTAGCAACTGCTGTGTAAAATAAAACCAACAACCTGATGTAGATGATCTGAGGTCACCCTCATTGACCCCCGGGTGACCTTTACGGTGAGGAAAGCAGAGAAACAGCCACATGTAGCAAGATAGTAGATTCCCTGCTTGCTAAGAGAGTTTCAAATCCATTACCTAGTCTGCTTTCCATACATTTAATTTCAATAGCATTGGATTTCTGTAACTGTGACGTTTTAAATCAGAACACAATCTCCCTTCTCAAGTCCAAATTTGCTACTCCAGCAATAAAAGAAACAATGAGAACCTGAACGTAATTTTAATGATAATTTGTTTTATCACTAACTCGTTCCCAGTGAAATTGCATTTCTATTATATATTAAATGCGCAATGTTTTTAAGACCTAGGTTCTTTCTTTTTCCTTTTCCTCATCTCTGAACAAATGTGGCTGTGCAGTGTTTTCAGCCCTTCCTGTGATTACCTTTTTACAATACAAAGTTTGAGACAAAAACGATGTTCCCTCCCAAGCTAATATATTAATACATCTCCACAAATCTGTTATTATACTCCAAAATGTTAATTCCTTATGTAATACTACAGATTTACATGTATTTCAAGTACAAAGCAAGTATAAAGCTTCTGGGCTTCTATGTCTGAATATCTGGGGTATTAGGATGTAGAAGTTCCTGTCCTCTGTGTTATTTTATAGCTCATTTCTAGTGGGGGAAAAACTACTTAGTAGAAAAACATGCCATCACCTCCTCTTCTAATACCTTGCTCACTGCAGCAAAGTTTATTTTTAACACTATGTACAGACATTTGGAAAAGAAATACCTTTTTCTCAATTAGCAGACACATTTCTTCAGCCTTCCTCACATTCTTCTGCACAGGCTGTGCACTGTCCTGCCTACACCACCATCCCTGTGCCCACTGACTCCCAGAGCCGCCCTCACGCACGTGCAGTCTCTCCAGCAAGACACTGCAAACTACTGCAGTGCAGTCTGAGCCACAAGGAGATCAAGATCTAATCAATGGGCTGCAGCTGACTAAGCTAAAATAAAATGCTTGCTGAGCAGAACAGTCCACTGTCATATCCTGCAAGGGGAGAGAGGCTTCAGGAAAAACACAGCCTCTATTTTCAAATAAATAATTAAAAGCAAGCTGCTAAACCCCTGAATGCCTTCAATTAATATTTGTGGAGCCACAGGGAATATGTTTCGGAAGTCAGGGTACCATAGACAGAGGAAAGGCACAACGCTTTCTGTACTGCACATGACAGGCAGAGCTGATCAACGATCAAGGAGTTCTTGTCCAAAACCCGACCTACATCAGCACAGAAGACCTTCATGACTCAGAACACCTCCATTACATAAGTATATGTTGTTCATCATCTGCATAACAAGGTTTATGTTCATTTCCCCCTTCAAGTTCACATTTTCTTCTCAGCCTTTACTCTCCATATCAGATTCTGCTAGTCCAACTCCCTGCTGTAAAAATTAATGCAAGATGAAAAATTTGACTTGTGCATATTCTAAAGAAGAGAATTCTACATATTTAAAAAACCCCACATTTTCTCAGTTCATTTCCCAGTTGCTTAGTTCTGTCGTCTTAACATTGACTACTGATACTGCTGCATGGCAAAGGTAGGTTGTACAACCAGGATGTCACGGTGAATAAAACTGCTCAGGTCTTTATCTGAACCACAGCAGAAGGTGGCATCTAGGGGAAATAACAGTTAAATCCATTAAAAAAAAAAAAGGAAAAAAAAAAAAAAAATAACTGAATCCTGAAAAATAAAATTTTTNCCTGCATCCTGTAATATCAAATTTTATTTCAAAGGTTTTGGGATTCTCCACAAAATTGACTTTTTGGGTGGGAAGGTATAAGGGAAGGGGAGAAAATTTGGATTAAAAAACTGGACTTGTTTCTCAGAAGAGTATCCCCTGCAACTGCAAGCACTTACTAACTAGTATTTTACAGACTTTAATAAAATTTCTTTAATTCATCTTCTTGTGCATGTTATAATCACAATCTTTTCAATCCTTCTTCACACAAGTTTGTCATTACTGTCTTCTGAACGCTGCTTAGATCTGCAATACCTTCTTTGAAACTGGAAGGGTGGTATCTTATGCATCATCAACTGTTACCTCATCTAGATTTGTACAAAGGCACTAAAAAGGTGGTGTAATTTTCATCAACCTATTCCATGTGGACCATAACAATTGCATCACTGGCTCTATTCATCTCAGGTAACCTGTCTGCAGTCCTAAAGGAGATGCTTCTGGATATCCTACAGGTAGGTCACAGGGGGCTGGGCAGAGGCATTCTGTTTCATCTGGCACGTGCAATACTCATTTCTAAAAGGCGTAACGTTGGTTCAGGCCCCACACACCAGAATGAAAATTTGACACTCTCCTAAAAAACAAAATCAGCAGAAATGTAACTAGCTGGGATAGCTACCTTTCTAATTAGGAAAAGTCTACATAGGTTTTCTAAGGGAAAGTAGCACATCACCAACAGTTTTCTCTGCAGCATTCATGCATATAGGCAAGGGCAAGCTAGTCCATACAGTACAGCCGAGTTTTCAAAAATATCAGCCTCTCAAAAGGTCCATGCTTCAAGAAATTGTGCTGCAAAATACGTTTCCCTCTCATTTGAGTGGTGTCAACTATAGTTGTCCTTTAAAGAAGCAAAAAACAAGGAGTTTTGAAATCAGCCAAATTCAGAATGTGATTTCCTTTATATCAGTTTCACTGTGAAGCTAGTTCTCAATGTTTAACAAAAACTCTGGCATGGAAAGCATGAAAATTTTGATTTAATTTCTCCCCTCTCTTTATGGCATTTATAAGCAACACAGTAAACTGATAACTAACAGAGCTGTAGCAGCTGTGACAGCACTTAACAAAGCAGAGGTGTGAGGGAGCCCAGGAACTTTGCTCTGCTCAGCAGGGCTGGGCAATGGGACAAGAGGCACTGGGCAGGAGCTGAGGCACAGGAAGTTCCACCTGAACTTGAGGAAGAACTTCCCTGAGCAGTGACCGAGCACTGGGACAGATTGCCCAAGGAGGCTGTGGAGTCCCCCTTACTGGGGATAGTCAAGAACCATCTGGATGCAATCCTGTGCTGCATGCTCTGCGATGACCTTGTTTGAGCAGGAAGGCTGGATCAGATGCCCCACTGTGGTCCCTTCCAACTTTACCCACTCAGTGTATCTGTATTGTTTGGAAGTCTCAGGTTCAAAAGCTTCCTCTCCTACAGGAGTTCCTGCGTTCTCACTTGACAGCAGGACACCACAAACACCATGTTTTTAAGCCACAGGCAGAATGGGAGCAGGCATATTGAAATGTCTCTCATTCAAGCTTTATAGCTGTGCACAAAATTAAGATATATTCCCTAGAAAAGGGATGTTGGGACACTCAGAGCCCTGAAGAAGGCCCTCTTTACTGTGACTAAGTAATTTTTCCACTGTCTTTTGTCAGAAAAGGCAAGCCTTGAGCACCAAAAGTTGTTACTAAGCTTAATGAACTAGGAATACTTTGTGAATTTATCACAGATAGTACACCCTTGAGAAATTAAAAATTTCAGGTCAAACATACCTTGCTGAATGCAGATGACAGACCTTAACCAGAATTTGCCACCTTTTAAACAGGAGATAGTGTGGCTTAGAGAGGCAGGGAGAAGCAGTAAGAAATCTGCATCTTCTCTAGCAGTTCTGGCAAGCTGCCTGGCTGTTCCTTGCTCAGGAACATGTCCTTGCAAGTGTTTGAAAACAAAACACACTGAAAATATTAATTATTTTTTGTCCACTAGCAGTCTGTCCTGTTTTTCCTAATAGCCTGAGTCCCCCTTGCTAGCCAGGATGTTGGCTGTGATCCAAATGCCAGAAATGCTGCTGGTAGCCAAAGTAAGAGCCTTCAGCCAGGCCCTAAGCAGCTCCCAGCACACCAGGGACACCACATGGCTACATGACCAATGCACATCTGCCTTACCTGTCCAAAGGCATAACTATCAAAGCCTGACTTCTACAACCCACAAACAAAAATCAAATGATGAGACTGTTGAGAACAGCTGTGCTTCCCTGATTGCCAACAGAGGGAAGAAAGGTTGCTGATGCTTCCTTACACACCTTCTGGCCCCAACCACCTTCTGTCTTCACAGAGCAATGTAAGTTCCTACAGACTGTTGTTGCCCAGCAGACTTTGTAACATGTGGCAATGGGCAAGCAGCAGAGGGGTGAGACCATTCCTATGAAAGCAAATCTGTGCCACAATAGCTTTTCTCCAAGGACTAGCTAATTTGTGCTAATATTAGCATGCACATAAGGGAGATCAGTTTTGTTTTCCTAGAAGCACAGGACAAATTCAGATTCAGAATAAATCTGGATTTAGTTACGTCAAGTGAGTCACAACTTTACAAATGCTAAGCTATCAAGCTGAACTGTCAAGTAGCTGTCCTCTGTAGAGACAGAAATTAAAGCCATAACACTCATCAAAGGCTCAGGAGAGTAACAGCCTCCTATGTAAAAGCTGCTGGGATAGCCCTTGAGAGAAGGCCTGGGAAGCCAGAGTGGTAACAGCTGAGGATGGAGAAAAATAACACCTAATGAAGACTATGCAGAGTAGAAATGACCCCACTTCAATGCTTTTAGTCAATCTCTAGAAAGTAAGAGGCAAGAGGTAAGTTACAAAAAACAAAAACCCCAACAAATCCACAAAATCCTAAAGACATGGCTCATTATCTGTATTAGTAGAAAGTCATTCAGAGTTTTTCTGAAAAGATGATAAATAAGATTGTGGCTCTGAATTTCAGAGGATATGAAAACAGCTGATACCTTCATGGTATTATTCATAAAG
This sequence comes from Polioptila caerulea, assembly GCA_013397295.1. Taxonomy (NCBI): domain Eukaryota; kingdom Metazoa; phylum Chordata; class Aves; order Passeriformes; family Certhiidae; genus Polioptila; species Polioptila caerulea. Next base: position 96,236 of record VYXF01006307.1, on the reverse strand, counting down.
TATAACAATGCTTCTGAAACTAGGAAACTGCAGAAAACCTATGTGAGCAGAAAACTTCAGTTAAAAAATTGAATATGAATGAAAGTAAAATCCGGACATGCTTCCAAAAGAGAGTGAGCCCCTTCCCTCATCTGTCTTGTGTATTGTACCTCAGAACCAACCCACAGAAATACTGGGCTCAGGATGATTGTTAAAAATCTGAAAAATGTATTCTTCATGGATAAATGAATGGAAAGAGAATGGAGAAAAAAAAAGAATTTACCTTACTGGCTTGAAATAATCTCTTCCGTGAAACAAGTGATAAAGTTCTTATTAAAAAAACCCAAACACAAAAACTCCACAAAATGTCTAATTTCTCTTGCCTCCATACCACCCTTCACCTCCATCTCCTTCCTAATCCTCAGTGCATTACTTGGGCAGCAATCATCCTGTACTTCTCCAGGCAACGGCCTTGGTCTGATAAGTGGGACTCAAAGTGGCAGCAGGGACACAAAATGACCAAGCAGCCTAGTGACTCCTGTATAAGGTTAAAAGGCTCTGAAGTGAATATTCATGTGTCTTTTTGCTCTATCATTTCTTTCAAAAAGCCTGACCCTCTGAAGTGTGGCATGGGAGAAGAGGTACATTAGGTACATGAGGCTTTACCCTGTATGATCCTCCTATATCCCAAATGAATGGAGACTTTTCACTCCTTTCAGGAAAGCACATTCCCACCCCTCTGGGGATGGCATGCATGTTTTTAGGAAATGGTCATATGTCATTCATCCTTCTGTGAGACCCATTTGTGGCAAGCAAGTAATGAACCACCAGACTGACCAGAATGAAAGCCAACCTTCCCAGAGTTCTGCACTCTGACAAAGCCCTCCTCACCCACACCAACCTAAGCAGGACACAGCTTGCAAGACACAATTGAACATTTTTTCCCTGGAAAAGGCTGGATGGAGAGCTGTTTCTAAAAACAGGGCCTGGGAGCAAACTAAAAGTGAACTAATTTTAAATTACAGTGAAAAATGAACAAAATAGAGGACTCAAAAGAAGAGACATTTGGAAAAAATAATTTCTTTAAATGTAAAGAAAGAATAGTGTTCAAATAATCAGACTTGAAATACAGACATAAATAATTATTTCATTAAGAAATGAAGAAATTTTGTAGAAAATCAAATGCCAGTTTCGATCTGTAATGGACTTGAAATCTGACTGTAGAAAGAGGAAAGGAATGGGGCTATATTTTGTAAAGGGCAATATGGAGAAGGGTTATCCCCAAACTAAAAAGCACTGACAAGGAAGTCCAGTAGTATGTAATGTGTGTCTTTCTAAGCGTAAGAGGCAGGCACAACCTTTGGAGCTGCTCTCAACTACAGGGAAAAAGAAAACTGAAAAGACTTACAAAAGAAGGAAAAAAAAAAAAAAAGAAAAATTCCCCAGCTATATTCGTCTACTAAAGTAACAAAATCTGCTCACTGACTTTTGCTTTCTTCCCACTCCCCAACCATACCCTGCACTACAAAGTGTCTGTATTTAGCTAGCACATCAACATTTTCCAGAACAACAGTTATCTTGCAGGTGGAAAAGGTGTGCAGATCCAAAGCTGCAAGCCTAGGATGATAAACAGAGATATTGTATGAACCCTCTCCACTTGCACTGGGTTCTGAAATAAATCTAGGAATTCTCTGTCAGATCCTAGAATATCTGAAGCTTTACATATTCTTATGAGTGACCCCAGATAATATCATGCTGGTAAAAGAACTAAAGATAAAACCCATATTACATGGCATAAGTCATGCCCCCTGCCCTTACCTCCCCTCCAGGCAGGCACACTGAAATATCCCTGCTAGGAAATCTGGATAGGGGCAGTAGACACAAAATCAAAGCCAGGAAGGGTGAGAACAGCATTACAGGCAGCAGTTCACAGCAAGTTCAGCCTCAGAGATCAGGTCAGCCTCTAACTTCTAGCACATTTTTTCATAAAAAGTTTAAGAATACACCAATCTGCTTCCCCAGACCACAGAGAACTCAACTAGGCCAGTCTTCTGGGGCTACAGAAGTTACATGGCCAGCACTGGGCTCACCCTCTTTGTTAGTCCATAGTGTACTCAGTATTACAAGCCTGTGTAAAACATGATTATCCTAAAAGAAAGGAGAAAAAAAAGAAAGCCACACATCTTTTAAGACAAAATCTATCATCCCTTCTTAGATCCCCAACTCAGCTGAAGTCACTTGCTGCTTCTCACTTTGCAGAAAATGCAGTCCAATATAATGACCACACACAACAACAACAACAAAACAAACAGAACCACAAAACCTTTCTATTCCTAATCAGTTGCAGAAATGGAAAAATGCTCCTTGAAATGTACTTACTGGTCGAACTTCCCCAGTAGTGTTGGTGTACTGGCGGGCCAGACCAAAGTCTAACATGTAGCACTTCCTATATGTCGAAGGTAAGCGGCCCATGGCAAAGTTGGACTGGACAAAGAAGGAAAGAAAAAAAAGTCAAATTGATGCCAGCAGCTTGGATAAGTGTGACCATTTGTTAGCAAAACTTCATCATGTATCTCCACGTGCCTCTGGTGGAAACAAGTCAAAGAGATTAATTTTAAGAAGCACCTTAAGCATCACAATTCAAGAACCACTGCCTTGATAAGAAGTTCACTTTGCAGATAAGAGACTGTGGAATCTCAAAATTGCCAAAATTCACATTAGCTTAGCTAAATTTCTGCTGCTCTAAGAAAGAGCTACATTTAACACCACTAGTTCTGCAGTGCGAACTCCATGACTTGCATAACAGGCTGGAGTTCTTGTAGACAAATGCTTCTGTTCATGGTTCAGCTGCTAGCATGAATTATTCTGCCCTAACTCCCAGGATCTCCATTTACTTCATTGCATTGCCTAGATCTATCGGAACATTCCGGCATCTAGAAACCACCAAGCTTGGTTCTTAGTAAATACACCAATAACAAGCCAATAAAGTAACTCCTGTTTTTAACCTCAATCCTTAAGTCCTAGCCTTTACCATAACGGATGGCTGCTAAAGGATTTGGAGCCAATCACATCAGTGACTGGTTTTCAGCTGAATCTGGTCAGCCAAAAGCAGCTGATTTTAAAAGGAGCAAATGAGTTTGCTAGAAGGAAATAGGTCTCAGGTATGGCATAGTAACAAGCTTTCAGGTCAAGAAGTGAAAAGCAATAGAAAGAAGACTGGCTTCTACAGTGAGATTTAGAATTACTGTGCTTTGCCTAGGCAGATGACCAACAATATGACTGCGTTTCTGACACTGGAAACTGTGCTACAATTCTTTTGGGAATCACTCATAAAGGATTAAGAGCATGACTTAGCTAAGTCAAATACATGAATTAGCATTTATTCAAGCAATGCGTCACAGAACAAGACTTCCTTTTGAACAACTTTCACAGTGATAATTGGCTGGACTCCAAAGGACCATTCAGAGCTAGACTGCTTCATCATGGGATCTTGACCGGTGCAAGTATGACTGTCAGTTACCAACCCACCACAGAGCAGCCAATAAAGGCTAGTCTGCTATGCACTTAAAGGAAGGACAATACTATATTACTATTCTGTACCTATGGAAAATAGCCAGCCAACATGTCAGACAGTGGGAGTGTGCAAGGAAGCCTAAATGTATCTGTAGAGACCTGCCCATGTTCAGACTGTCTTTATTGACAAGCAAAACAGATAGACATAAAACCAAAAGGAAAATTTCCAAAACAACATACAGGCTTGATGTCACGATGCAGGAATCCCACAGAGTGAATGGCTTCTATTGATTCCAGAATCTGTTTGCCCAATCGCAGTGTTGTGCTCAATGTGAAAGTCCCTCGAGGCTGACTCCTTCTGAGATCTGCAAGATTTCGGCCCTGAAACAGTCAATAGAACACTTAAACCATCACAGGAAAGCAGAGCCTTTCACAGCTGTAAGTTCTAACATGCAACCCAAAAAAGCAAGCATGCTACCCAGGGAGGAGCTCACCTCACATCTGCTTTATTTCTTGTATAAGATCTTCCAGTAGTTAATTTTAGTTTTTAAGTGATACACTTGCTGATAAGAAGATATCAGGGTGTTATCTTGGGAACTCAGCTGGTCACTATTTGTGCATTAGGCACAGCATGAACAGCAGTGCCTCAGACTGTAGAGACCAGCATCTCCTTACTGTTAAACCCAGACCATTCAGAAGCTGATTTAAGAACAACCTCTGACTGTTCTCTGAGCCGCCTTAGAGTAAAGCAGTACAAATTCGACAAGCAGGTCATGATGCTGCAGTTTCCTCAGAAACTTCCTAGCACATTGTCTGGTTCAAGCTCAAGCCAGCATTGTTGTGGCAACATCACAATGGGGAAAGTTGTCTATCAAGGGAATCATACCCAAAATCAGGAGAGGAGGACTTTTCCACTGACTTAATACTTACCAAAACAAATTGCTAATTTACCTCCAGTTAATTAAATTTCTGAGGAAAAACAAAAGGGCTACCTGCTATGCATGAAAACAAAGACAATTTAGGAAAGAAAAAGGAAAAAAGGACAGAGTAAATGCAAGAAAAATCCCAGTGTTCTTTGATATTTATCATCTCAGTTTTGTCTATACCTCTTTAGCGTTATAAAGAGAAGCTACTAAAATGACTGTATTCCATGGCAGAGTGCTGTTCTAACCCACAGAACTAATGCGTTTACCAACTCATTAAAAACATTAGGAACAAGAGCCTGCTGTTTCAGAGAACATTCACAAAGAACAAAAGTTATAGGGACATGCTGTTCATTACTATGCTTTAGAATCTCTTGATTCGGCTTCTGTAAAGACATATATAGAAGACGTCTAGCATCTATAGAAGATATATGCTTATAACACAAATCCACATGAATTCAAGCAAAATTCCCAACAGCAGATATATAAGATTCCAAACAGTTGAGGAAAAAACAGAGCTTGCTCTCCAAATGCCATCTCTCCATCCACTCATTTCCAGTTCTCTAGTTATTTGTAGACATTAAAGTGCCAACTGGCTCATGTAGCATATGACAAGTCTCTCAAATTGTTTTGAGCCATGTTTCACTTCAGGCTCTGGACCCTTGAAGAATCACACCTGATGCAGACCAGCTCATAGATACAGCCAAACCACAGCAGTCTACCCAGGTTTGCTCCTTAACGTGAGGAAAATCACACTAAAAAATCAAAATCACACTAAACCACCCCTCTAGTGCTTATCTTCTTGAATTTCTGTGACACTTTACTAGAGGCAGTACAGCTTTGTCATTGCTGTTCTGAAACATCCAAGTTACTGAATTGACAGCAGATCTTGCTTTCCACTGTCAAGCTGTTCCTTGAACACCAGCTCTCTTATCCAATGGCAACATGAAAAGCAAGGCTCATTTTTTTCAGGGCTGCACACTGAAGTGGGCTATAAGTTTCCCCAGCTGCTACTGCTACCAGGAAAAGACACTAAAATGAGCAGTATTTTCCAAATAAACACCATCAGGCTGTACACTGTCGGTGTAGACGCAACAAGTTGCAAAGTTTGAGAGTGAAAGCCTCAGAGGGGAAACTGCAATACACAACAGTCAGAGGGACACATGATAAACCATGTCTCAGCAGGTCTTGAAGGAGAATTTTAGCCTGAAGAGTGATGGCGCAGAACTAGCTAATGCCTTATGTATCAACGTCTTCATCTGCAAATAATGACATTATTTTTAGCCTACTCTAGGAGCTTGGTTACATAGTCAAGAACAAACTAGAAAGTAAGAGAATCCATGCAGAGAAATTTCTTTCCAAGACAAAGTCCCTTTTATAAGGCTTGGTAAGGACAGGATTGGGAGGATAGAAGCCTTGTTCTTCCATGAGCTCCAGGCTAGCCCTTTCACAAATCATATTCACACCCACACTGCAGCAGCAGCAGTAGCCAGGGTTGTTTAGAGAGCTAAAGGATTTTTACTATCCATAACAGCAGTTTGGATGCCAACAGTACACAAAAGACAAACCCAAGAACCAGGAGTTTACTGGTTTTATGCAGCTGTCTTGCAAAGCAGAACTACAAAAGAATCAGAAGTTCATTTTAAAGAAGTACTGGGATCTGCTGGTACCTGTTTTACTTCACCTACTGCCTAGCAGTGCATTCACCATATGGTAGCTACACAAGTATGTGCCCTTATTGATTTGATATCAGCAGTGTTCTAACAGGAGTAAACACTTCCACAGCAGAAGCTGAGTTACTGCTGAGCTTGGGAGAGACAGGGGAGCCAGAGATCACGGCCTTTCACAGAGAAACTGTGCTGCTGCTGTGACACCACTCCTCTCACTCTGAGCTCTTGATACAAGACATTTTGAATGCTGCATCACAGCTCAGCAGGAGGTGTTTCAAACAGCTGCCACTGCTGCACAACATGTGGGTTGCTCCTGTGAGCATTCTGAATTGAGTGCTTTCCCCAGAAAATTTACAGAAAGCCATCTTATACAGAAAAGCAGAACTAGGAAATATTTTAGCACATCTTGATGACTGGAGCCATCCCAAGAGATATCAGAGCAACACCAGCCCTTCTCACTGTCTTTCATTCCAACCTCTTTCTCTGTATAACCAAGTCTTTACACCAGTGCTTGGTCTTATTCTCTCAGTGTAAATCCTTCTCAGTGATGCCATCTCTATTGGACAGACAGGAGAAGCAAAGAACACAACTCACCTGAAGCTGCATGACCACATAATTAAACTTTTCATTTCTTCCACAGCCAATAAATCTGCAAACATGATCCTTCCCTGAAAAGAAACAGAAATGAACAGAATAGAACACAAGACAACAACCCTGTGATCATTATGATCATGATGATTCAGGGCTGGTACCCATAAAGTGGTATCAGGTAAGGAGTTCTGCCTAACAAACTGAGCTCAGCTCATTACACCAACTTTATTCAGTACACACCCCCAACTATACTTACCTACTAGCACTGCTTACCCTAAAACAGCTAATCTAATGCTACATCAGCGTGAACAAACCTTGACTTTTATAGTCAGAGACACCAGGGAAAGAAACATGTCTATGGAAATACTCCATTGAAACATTAATGCAATTTAACAACAACAGAAGAAAAAAAAAAAAGAAGCCATTCACTGTCAAGTTCTGGCATGATGTTAGTGCAACATCAGGCAAAATCAAACTAACTCAGCCACCCCCTAATACTCAGCTGGTCCTCAGCGGGGGAGTGGAGGCTGTGGCTTCAGACCCTGACCTGTAATGGAGTTGTGATGGTTTGCACTCTGAATTCTCAGAAGGGGAAGGATGAGGCATGAATTCCCCTAAGAGCAGACTGCTGACAGAGTAAAGGTTGATGCATATCACAATGGTGAACTCTTGGTTCCTGGTGGGGTTTCTAAGCAGGGAAGGCAGTGAGTATCATTGCATAAGTTTGCCCTATGTTTCTTGGCAGCACTTGAGCAATGGTGATTTGTATGAGTTTTCAAACCCAAGCTTATTGTTTGATAATTCCAAGTTTTAAAGAAAAAAAGGGAAGAACATGAACACAGAGTAATGAGTAACTGCACTGCCTGTGGCACGCTCAGGGCCCTACTACTGCTGTCACTGTGTGCACCACAGGCCTGGGGCATCAGAAACTGCTGGGGACAGCAAGACATGACAGAATAGGGATGTGGAGGGCAGCAGGAGACAAAGGAGCAGCTTTCTCACTGGAGAACTAGAGCTTTGACCACAGCAAGTGTACACAGCTGCGGAATATGGAGCATCCCAGGACCCTCAGTAAGAGATCAAGAGCCTGCCCTTTAGGGCCCAGAAGCATCCCACACCAGAACAACCACACTGTCTCTCCTACCACAAAGAGATAAAAGAGCTGCTGGCAACTGGAACTAGAGGAATAGAGACCCTGACTTCTCCTTAATACCTTTGGAAGAACTGTTTTCAAACAAACAAAGAAACAAACAAACAAAAACACACAGACACACACATCCCAGTCCTATGTAGTATCCACCTATATTTGATTAGATGAACAAGAAGGTTATGTATCTGCAGATCCTTTATGACTCTGGCATAAAGATGATGAGACATGATCCAGTCTCAGGACTGAATGTATAAGACCATGCTGAAACCATCAAGGAATGTCAAAACCCACCATTTCCAGTAAAGATAATCAGAGATTACAAAAGTGCTCTCTTCAGTATATCACAGAATCTTGTGTGTTGGAAGGGACCCACAAGGATCGTCAAGTCAAACTCCTGGCTCTGCACAGGACCATCCTCAGGAGTCATACTGTGTGCCTGAGATTGTTGTCTAAACACTTCTTGAGCTCTGTCAGGCTTGGTGCTGAGACCACTGCCCTGAGGAGCCTGTTCCAGTGTCCAGTCATTCTCTGGGTGAAGAACCTTTTCCTAATATCCAATGTAAACCTCCCCTGACACAACTCCAGGCCATTCCATCAGGTCGTGTCAATGGTCACTAGAGAGGATAGAGCAGTGTCTGCTCCTCCTCTTCCTCTTACAAGGAAGTTGTAACTGCAATCAGGTGTCCCCTCAGTCTCTTCCAGGCTGAACAGACCGAGTGACCTCACCTGCTCCTCACACAGCTTCCCCTCAAGGCCCTTCACCATCCTCATTGCCTTCCTTTGGACTCCCTAACAGCTTTATATCTTTTTTCTATTACAGTGCCCCAAACTTCCCCCAGCACTCAAGGTGAGGCTGCCCCAGTGCAGAGCAGAGTGGGACAATCCCCTCCCTTGCCCGGCTGGCCATGCTGTCCCTGATGTGCCCCAAGTCACAGGTGGCCCTCTTGGCTGCCAGGGCACTGCTGGCTCATGTTCAACTTGCCATCGACCAGGACCCCAAGGTCTCTTCGATGGCACTGCTTTCCAGCATTTCTTTCCCCAGTCTGTACATCTGGGGTTGCCCCAGCTGTTCAGCTGTTTTTCAATACCTCCCAGAATCATCTTCTCCATAACTTTACCAGGCACTGAAGTGAGACTGACAGGCTTGTAGTTTCTGAGGTCCTCCTTCTTCCCCTTCTTGAAAATCAGGACTATGTTCACCAGCTTCCAGTCAGCTGGGACCTCTCTGGATTCCAAAGACCACTCAAAAATCATTGAGAGAGATTTTGCAGTGACATCAGCCAGCTCTTTCATCCAGCCAGGAGTCTTGGATGAATCTGATTAAGCCTTATAGATTTGTAGGGATCCAGCTGGAGCAGCAGACTCTGCACTATTTCAGGGTCAACTGGGAATTGATCATTCTCACAGTCAAGGTCCTCCAAGCTCAGGGCACTGAGACTCCCTTGGTCCATCAGCCATGTTGAAGATAGAGGCAAAGAAAGCATTAAACACCTCTGCCTTGTCTCTGTCTCTGTTTTTGAGGTAACCATCCTGTAATGGGCTGACATAATTTTTACACTGCCTGTTGCCATTAAGATATTTGGAAAAAACTTTTTCATTGTCCCCCAGCTTCAACTCCAGCAGAGCTTTGGCTGTATGAATTTTCTCCCTACAGTGGCAAACAGCATCTCTGTATCTTTCCTAAGTCACCTCACCTTGCTCCCACTGGGCACACGTTCCTCCTCAATCCTGCTTCTCACATACCAGGCCCCTGGCCTGCGTGTGCCTACAGATACTGGGTGCCACTAGTTTTCTGCTATTGATAAGCTCATTGCAAATTCAGTGTTGATTTTGACAGACAGGTTTTTGGTTTTCTGAGGAAAGCCCTTGAGACACTGTGAGAACACATCCTGGTGTGGGTATTACAAGAAGGAACATTTATCAGGAAGCCTCAGCTGTCCCACCCATCTTCCTGCAGCGCGTCCCAGATGGGATGGCTGTGCTGCCTGCCAGTGTGAAGGGACCCTCAAGCCAGAGTTGTGGCTACAAAGGCAACACATCTGGATAACCTCAGAGAGAATCAGTTCTGTTTCTTTAGGATCTCTGTTTCTTTAGGATCTCATGCTCTTGTACTTCAGCAAACTGGCCACCTACACAGGTCACAGAGAGGATGGACAGGAGCAAGCCCACACTCATCCCAGCCACGATTCACAGATTTGCACAGACTGTGAGCCCCACTTTGCTTTGTTCACCTTTCAGAGCACCAGGGAATGGATATTGAGGCAAAAGCCAAAACACAGTGACTGTTTCTAGTGACAATGCAAGCCATTGTGTGGTAAAAAGGGCAAATTACTCATTTTTTTAAACTTGCTTTTATTGTTTTAAATAATTGCAAAGCACAGACACCATGTGCTTTTTGTTGCTGCAAAACTACAGACAAGAGCATGGCCAACCCTCTGACAGGGAGAACCTGCCCACCTAAATCACTATTTTCAGTGAAATGGTAGGGGTAGTGTCCAATGATATCACTTAAGACACACCCTTGCTAATTTCTTACTGCCCCTTCTGTTTTTGAGTCTATTTCTGAAACTTCTTTTTAATCAGTTTCCTCCATAACACTATTGTCTTCTGGATCACCAAACTTTACATAAAGAAAAAGCATTTTAGTTTGTACTATTTTTGAGAATTGTTTGCTTGTTTAAGATGACAATGTGTTTCTGCTTACTATATTTTTTTTAAAATGATGCATGGACTGACAGTTCTTGAATACCTGCATCCCCATACTGACTCGATTTTATACTGAATCCTCCTTTCCAGTCTGAAAAAGGCTTGAACCTCACCTGTTGGTCTTGGGAATTTAGGCTTTCCCTGAAACAGCTCTGCCATGCACTGTTTTCCAACACAAGCAACACTAGGCAAATAGAAGAAAGGAGGCAAGGGAAAGGAGGCAAGTGCCCATTTCTGCATGAAACAAAAGGAATATAAAGAAAGGCCACATTTAGAAGTGGTGCATGTACAGCCAGCCAGTCATACAGGTGGGATAAATACCTGCACATCAAACCCTCTGGGTCTGAGGCTTTCACTCATTTGTTATCAAAAGGAGGCACCAGATAACAACTGTTTGCTCTCTTGGAACAGTTCATGCCACACTGAAGTAGCAGATGGAGGCTGACAGTCAGGTGTGACTTTGGGATTCCTGCAGCCCAGTCCTGAGGCTCATCAGAATAATGAAGCACACAAGAACAATCATGTTAATAACCTCCTGCACAGACAGGATGATGGTACTGTCAATTCCATCCATGCATTTCCCTTTAAGGCAGCAGGAAATAGCCTTCTCTTCTCATACATGCCCTCCTCAAGCATGGAGAGCATAGCAGAGAGCAGCAAAGTGTATTTTAATCCAGAAAAGAAAGAAAGGGAGGGAGAAGGATTGTTTTGGGTTTTTTTTCCCCAATGTATGTTTGGTATGGGAAGCCTCACAACCATTTTACTGCACTGACTGCCAGATGATACCTGCTCCTTTGCTAGATTGCTCTGCTCAACAGTCACCCAGATATTCCAGAGGGTCACAAGCTATATCATAGAAAATATGCTGTGCATCTGCACAAACAAAAACATTTCTTTGTTACTAAAACAAAGAAAAGAACAGGGAAATAGATTATAAAGAGTTTTGGCCAGTTAATTAACTAACACTGGAGGAATACATCAGCCCGATGTTCATAAGCACTGCCTTGAGACAAGTTTCAGTGTGTTTTATTTTGTTCACAGACATGTAGTTAAGGCAAAATTTTAATGTTTAGCCTTAGAAAAATATTCTTTCTACTGCTACTGCTTTCTACTACTAGAAATATTTTAGTCACTGAAATGGTCTTCACCATCCTTGTTCTGAAGAAACTTAAATATTACAGTCGATAATTATGTTCTCATGTAGAAGAACCCCTTCAACCCTTGAATAGATATTCATAATCTTGTGTAGAGATATGATTAAAGTCCCCATCTGAATACTTTAAAACTTTCATTACATGAAAAGCTTTCATTACACAGCTCCTAAAAGAACCTAAATTATGATACTTTTTTGAGTCTATTTTTTTTACATGGATCAATTTCAAACTGGTAGAGACCAATACTCATTCCAATCTTCTACTCTTTTAAGCTCCTAAATATCCCTAATGTATTTTCAATGTAGCAATGAAACAAATCAAATACTAAGAAGGAAATATGTGACATTAGTGTTGCAACTTGAAGTTGGTTTTTTTGTAACAGACTCCATGCTCCCTGTGTTTCCACCCTTGTTTTCACCAGAAAACCAGTAACCACTCTTTCTCCACAAAGAAGTTAAAAAATTTAATCTTTTCATTTTATGCTACAATCTGTGATTCATCTCCATAGAGTAGCTGTCTCATTCCTATCAGTTCACCCAAAACACTGAAGTAACTTCTGCTGCATGAATTATCATAAATCTCATAGCTCATAGCAATCTCAATTGTTACTCTTATTACTGTTACCTTACCAATTCTTGCATTTTCTCCTGCACAAGACCAACACTGATACAACATCACCAGTTCAGCAGTGCCTACCAGGATGGTGGCAAGGGAAGGAAAATGTAACATTAACAAAAAATGCCAGAGAACTGGGTTTGTTCAGTCTTTAGGAAGTCAATAGAAAGAAAACTATCTGCTGGTCTGAACCACCTAATGCAAGAGTGTCAAGAAGATGGAGTCTGACTTTCCTCCGAGCTTGTCCTGGTTTGGGCTGGAGTTCATTTTACTCCTAGTAGCTGTTAGAGCTCTGTATGTTGTATTTTGGATAAGAACAGTGTTGATAACACATGAATGTTTAGGCCGTTGTTTAGTAGCCCCTACCCTAAGTCAAGGACTTTTCAGTGGTCCCTGCTCTAACAGTGAGGAGCTGCGCAAGAAGCCAGGAGGGAGCTGTGAGAGACTGGAAAGGTTGATGTCTCAAGACATTTTGAGGTGCATGAGTGTGGGGCAAGGGCAGGTTGGGCCTTGCCCTGGCAGTGCACCCCTAGAGCCAGTATCCCAGCCTGGCAGAGCTGCCAACTCTCACACTGGAGAAAATGCCCTACACCCCATCCCTGGAGCCCCTGACCGAGCTCGGGTGGCCAAATGACCAGAAGTCTCACCTGGGGAGAAGGGCCCAGGAAGGCCAAGGGGGTCTTTAAGGCCAAATATGTGTTGAGCACGTGTTTTGACCCTACCTCCTTGGAGTTTCTATCAGCTGAACATTGTTGGAACCTGGGAGATGGTAGCTGGTATGTGTCCTTTTCTGTATCGTTTCTGTCCTTCTCTTTCTGCTTCTTCTAATTCCCTCTTTTTGAGTAACTTAAAATCAAACGGGCTTAGAATTTGTGAAGTTGTGTGGGCTAAGTCGCTTTGAGAAGTGTTTTGTGTTGATTGAATGCTGCTCCTAACCTTTTGCCAAAGTTCTCTGATTTTCTTAAGCTGCCAGTAAAGCATATTTTGTTGTTTTGACCTCTTGAGAAGATCTTGTCGGTATTTCTCCTGTGTGTCTAATTCAAGAGTGCATGAATAACCATAAGCCCTGCTAAAAGCTTCACTGAGAGAGTTTTTTGGGGCCTTGCAGGAGCACAGCTGAAACAGCTGACCTGAATGGGCCAAAGGGATACTGCTTATCATGGGATGTCATGCCCGGTATAAAAACTGGGGCTGATTCACCAGGAGCCACTGACCACTGATTGGGAATGTGCTGGGCATCGCTCAGAGGGTGGTGCATCGCTTGTACTTCTTGGGTTTTATTCCTCCCTTTCATCTTCTTATCTCTCTTTTCATAACTACTGTTATTGTTCTTACTTCAATTAATAAACTGTTCTCATGTCAGCCCACAGGTGTAATATTTTTCCACTCCTCCCCATCCCATGGGAACAGGGGTGCTGAGTGAGCAGCTGTGTGCTATTTAGTGCTAGTCAGGTTTAACCCATGACAGGGGCACACAGAGGGGCACTGGGCATGAGCTGTAACATGGGAAGTTCTTATTACGCCTGATATCTTCATTCCTCTGTGAGGACAGTGAAACCTGGAACAGGGACCCAGAGAGGCTGTGGGATCTCCATCTCTGGAGGTTATTCAAAACTTCACAGATAAAAGCCCAGAGCAACCAGATCTATTTCTTTTCTGCTTGGAGCATGAGGCTGGACTAGAGACCTCCAGAGGTCCTCCCTGAGAGCCGAAATTTTCTTCTGGATCTGTGTCACACACTGGCAAAAGCCCAAGTGCTTAGGTCACTAAGCATAACATAACTTGCTTGAGCACTCAGCACTGCTGAGGTCTCTGTGATATGCACAGCTACAGACATATAGCTGTGCAATTGCTCTCACTGGCATTTGGAAAGCTGAAGTTGTTTCTCAATGCTCTACACTATAGTGTACATTTTACAGCCATTCTCTTCTTCATTTGCCTGTCAGTGTCAGGTTTATCAGCTTATCACAGGTTTTATATCGTGGGGAAATTGAATTCACTTCTGTACAAATATTGTAAGGAAATGGAGGATTCATCAGGACTAGAAAATAAAATGAGAGTTATTTTCATAATCTTCTAACTTTATTTGGAGATGCTGCCCTTAGCTCTTCCTCTGCAGTTCCAAGTTTCATCTCTGGCCAGACAAACCAGCTGACTCCAGGGACTTGTCAACTCAGCTGGTCAAAGGAGTTTTGAACATGAAAGAAGACAAATTCTGTGCTGGAAGTAAGGCTTAAATAACTACATTACTCAACAGTAATCAGCTAGGATTTAACCAACCAGGTAAACCTTGCTAGTGCTTCTGTAATAAATCAATTAACTAATGGACTCAAATGAACCAAAACCCAAAACTGCTAGAGCAAAAATTCAACACAATCTCAAAAAGGTGTGGTTTAAATCCTTTTTCAGCCATGCCATGACCTTCCTCCACCCAACTGGCACCATAGTTAGCACAGAAATCATGTGTACCAAATGCCAGTTCATTCAAACACATGAAAAAATGCAATGCTGGGTAGAGAGGCTCAAGTTACAGCAAGTCTGTGAATCTGCTGCCCTGTGATGGCCTAAAAGCCTGACAAGGACAATTTACTCTGCTTTCTAGTCTTTGCAGATAGCTTGCTTACATCTACCTAGCAAAATATTGTAGAAACACATAAACTGTGTCTAAAGTAACAGAAAATGAATCACAGAGGGTTAAGGCACACTCTAACACAAAAAACTCATGCACATAGTAAGAACAAAAGCCCCTAGGACTGGCAAGTAAGAAAAGCAAGGTTCCTTTTCTTCCATTATTTTGCTAGGACACTCTTATCTGTCCAACCCCTGGCAATAAAGAGGGAATGAGCAGTACAGACTTGCTTTACTATCTGCTGTAACAAAATCAGGTAGTAAAAAACTACACTGCCTGTGACCAGGCTGCATCTTGCACAACTACTCAATATGCAGAAGATCTCTGCACTGCAGAATAATATTAATCGGAGTCCTACACAATGAAACCAGTTACACTGAAAGGAAGGCATTTACAAAGAAAACAACACACTGAAGAGAGCTTAGCAATATCTGGCAGCCAAGTGAGATCAAAAGCAAATACTTGGGGCCTTGTAGCCTCACACCAGGGCAACAGTGCCACTGCAGAGAAACAGAAAGCAGTGCT
The DNA here is from genome assembly GCA_013397295.1 of Polioptila caerulea. Lineage (NCBI taxonomy): Eukaryota > Metazoa > Chordata > Aves > Passeriformes > Certhiidae > Polioptila > Polioptila caerulea. The sequence continues at coordinate 80,781 of VYXF01006307.1, read as the reverse complement.
CAGCACCAGAATAATCAGTCAATTTTAAACTATAATCTGCTAGGCTGCTCCAAAGAGAATCGCAGCATAGGAGACTGAAGGTTGTGGCCACATCCATATTTAGAGAGCCTATGGGCCAGAAGGCATACAGTGTACTCCTTGTGAGAGATCCTTGTGCAGTGCTCTGGTCTCACAGGTCCCCAGAGTGCTCCCAAAGACACTTACCAAGAAGTGGGTAAGGACAGGGAAGATACTTGAATATTTTTTAACTCAAAGCACCTGCTTCTGAGCCTCACACAGCCCCAGCTGAGCATCTAGAGAGAACACAATTCATGGTTTGGCACCTAAGATACTTTCCACACCTCTCTGCAGCAGCCCACTGGATTTAATCAGGGATACTGGTTTACAATTTCTGCAATTAAGGTTGCTGTTAGAAAGGCAGACTGACAGGGACATCCCAAGCCAAGCACCTCAAAAGCTATGCCAGAGCTGTTCTGACAAACACATGGCATTTTCATTAACCTCAAAGATCTCATAGATAGGAAACTGAGTCTGGGTAGTACTCATATTCCTTTGCCACCTGAATATTGCTCCAGAGCAGAACCAGCATTGGGAAAAAAAATCACAGAGAGCAGGCAGGTTGCTGTCCATTTGTATTTCAAAGGGTTAGAAAAACATTGAAAAGATGGAAAAACATCTGCTCAACCAGATGTGATAGAACTCTCCCTTCCATATGTTCAATGATAAGAAACCATCTCATTTTTTCTTCTCATGATTCAAAAATACAGGAGCCTCAGCAACCTGGTTTATAAAAGCAATGAGGTTTTAAAGAAAGCCCCCATATTCCTTAAATCACCACAAGTACCATGTGTCAGTATTCCCAGAGTGGCTTTGGGTCATGTAAGGTTTTCTCTGAGCAAACAGACCATGAAGTTCTATTTCAAGAGCACACCAAATAGTCCTCAAATCCTAAATGAGGGTCCAAACCAACAAATGCACCCTCAGACAGGAAAGCAGATTAGAACTAACTCAAAGCAAAATCCCCCGAATCCATGAAGTTTATAGTGTAAAATCCCCAAGCCATATCTGCTGGAGATGTATAGGCAAGAGCAGTTGCTGCTACCCACTGATCTGCAGGTACTGCACTGCTCACTAATGGAGACATTGCTTAAGAGGCTGAAACACAGAAAACCCAGCCAAAGCCTTTCTTGCTCTCTGGATATGCAAGTTACTCATTCACTTATCCATACAGATCTTATTTCCATTTACTTTTTAATGTATGTGATCCAAAGGCTTGTCTACACAGCAAAACAGTGGCAGGTACAACTAAACCAGCAACCTCCCCTGCTGGAGACAATCTGCAGGAAGTGTTTTGCTAGTGCAGCTTAAGCTTGGTTTCAAAATGCGTGACTGCGAAGTAGAAAATCCTAATATGTTAAAATTGTGTGCAAATGGTACAAACACACACACCCCTCACTTAAAGATAGTTTTACATTAGTGATTAAGGTAATAAAATGAGGGCTTGTCACAAAAAAAGTATTCTGACAGAGAAGCTGTATTCCTGCACAAGTCATTGTGCAGATATGCTCAAATTATCCCTGAAACAGTTTCTGAATTTGTTATTGGTAAGATTTTCAACTCTATTAGTGTAATTCTCTAGTAGCTTCTCTAGGAGCAAGAAGACAATGTAAGGCAAACAGTGCTTCACAAGGATTAAAATAAAAAGCTATCTTGTGGTGCTCTGATTAGAATTGGCCAGATAGAATAGCACCAGACAGAATGTCCTGAGCCCTACAAGTCCAGCCTGAACAAGGAAATATTCCATAGCAACTTTGTGGGACCAGAAGGTTTTGATTTTGACTAATAAAGTTTATGGAAGGCAAGGAAAAGACACAAATGTTGCAAAAAACTTCTTGGGTAAAGGTGCAGTAACAGGACAACTGAAAGCTTCAGCTCATCACCGGCAGGAGCAAGAAACTCCATAAGCTGACTTCTCAACTGTGTTTCATTCAAAGCATAAAAGGGCACCATTGCTGGTGTTTCACAGACCCAAGACAGTGATTTGGAAGTTTGGTCAGATGTTTTACAATCCCTGCAAGTAACAATGCAAGTCAGAAAGAACTTTGCCTTTGGGAAACGTATTAATGTCTAAACAGATGCAGAAAATGCACTATACATCTAGAAAATTTGAATCAAATATGAGCAGAATAAAATGACTCTACAGAACAGGTGAGAGATACTGACGTGGCAGTGATGTCACACTGCCAAGCTCAAGTATCTCAGAACCATTTGTGTTGGAAGGGACCTCTTGAGATAATCCAGTCCACGCCCCTGTTCAAGCAGAGACAGCTAGAGCAGGTTGTCCATGGCCACTTCCAGCTGGGTTTTCAGTATCTCCAACCACCTTTCTGGGTAACCTGTTCCACCACATGACCACCCTCACAGCAGAAAAGTACACACAGTGTTTATTAGAAGGTACAGAGACTCTGCAGGAGGGTCATTACCTGACTGGTTCCCCAGCTGTTCTTGCGGATTGCTAGTGCAGGAAGGACATTGTGAGGGACTTACCTGCAGCTGTGCTCCCTATGTGGCTATTCCACAAACTGTCCCAGAAAGCCTATCTGTTAGCAACAGCCTGCAGTCCACATCTACCAGGAGCTATTGCACTCAGAGGTCAGGCTGTACCCAAACCACGTCTGCAGTATGGGCCAACGGCCAACCTTCTTTGTCTCAAACTCTACCAACTTGCAAGATTCTGATCACAAGCTCTGGAAAGATCAGCAGCTCATTCATTAGTCCTTTAAGGTTGGTGTGACACCTAAATAGAAAACAATAAAGCTGCACTATTTAAGAGGGACTGCAATTTTCAATTCTACCAGAAAAGTACAGAGGAATTTTAGACAACATTGTTCCCTTGCTTTTCATCTGGAAATCCATAAACTTGACTGTATCAGCTATGGTAATACCAAAAACTTACTCCACCCACCAGCTGTTGGAAAAAGGCAGCATATCCCTTTCTGAAATGTTTCTCACTTCTTTGCAACATTCACAGTGAAAACATAGACAACACGTGATTCCCCATGCTCTCAACCCGATTTCCTATTTTAACTTTATCATTTATTTCAGTAAAGCATTTGGGGATCAACCTTCAACCAAAAAAAGCTAAATTCCTCACAGAACAGCTTGATTCGGAAAAACATGGCTGAAGTAATTTGTCATTCTTAAATGCAGGATAGCTGATGCACAGCCAATTCTGCTTTTTTTGTCTTTTCTGTCCCTTCCCTGGATATTTACTGTTTTGCCAAGGGGCTTTTCTGAGTTCCATATACCACCACTCCCTCCCCCCCGTTACTAGCATCATCCTGTACACAAATGTGGGTTTTTTTCAAGCATTTGAGGTATTCTCAACAATCTTCCAGAAATAAACACAAGTATTAGCCAACACCTTGCACATTTTCTGATCCTAGTCCTGGTTCAGGTTCAGATTTCAGGTCATGCATTTCAAGCATTCCCTGCCCTGGATGCCACAGCTCTCACCTATTGGCACTGGCCAGCACAACAGCATTGTCTCTAAAATCCATTGTTCTACACAGCCATACACTCACTTGATTCAGAGCAGTTTCAAGTGTACAACCAAACAAAAAAATCTCAATCACAGTCTTGCTTGCCCTCATTGCAGGGTGTTCAGACCTCAGACACTTGCTCTGCTGTTCTACGGGAGCTTGCATATCCAGGCCTTTCCCAGATCAGTAAGAGTCCTCATAATGACCTGGGCTGATTTCTCCTTTACTCTATTACAATGCAGAGTATACAAAAGAGGCCTTATCAGTGCTCCTCTTGGGAGAGCTGAAATGTGGGAAACAATTTGATTCTCAAAAATAATTCACTGGCTTTTACCTAGAGGTGACCTGTCACAAACGTTGAGTAAACCGTTTCACGAGGCCTGCAACAGTCTCACCCTCAAATTCAATCATCTCTCTGGAGGTTTTGCACAAAGGCAAAGGGATAGACCCATAGGTCCACAACATTATCTCTGAAGCACAAGCCATGGTGATAAGGATCCTACTCACTGCTTCAGCAGCTCAAGTGGAAATCCTGCAGAAAGGATAACACATGAACTGTACCTGGCAATAGCTGGCTTTGCCTTAAAAAGGAAATCCATGCACAATGCCGTTCAGCCAACAGCAGTTCTCAGTTCCTCAAAGGCAGATTTAGAAATTCCTTGTTTATATTCCTGCATAGCAATCTTTTTAGTAGAAGCCCCCCTCCTTCAGCCAAGAACAACTGCAAGACAGCTCCCTTGCACCCTCATTAAAAACAGGCAAATCACTTCACGCTTAGCCTTCAGGACAGTGAGGTACATGAAAAATTAGCTAATAGTCAGTTTCCCTATACTTCCTGCTGTCCATGTTTTGCAGTCCTCTACTAGTCAGCCATTTTACTTGGGAACTCTGTCATGCTTCAGTGCTCCAGGTCCTCTGGAAAGCAACCCCATTTCTTAGTCAGATGATGCTTCTTCTATTCCTTATTTTCTAATCAGTATCACTGGATTGCATAGACCAGTGGACCAATAGTTCAGTCTAAGTCTCCTCCTTGTCTTTATATCCCAACAGACAAAATAGTCCCTGTTGTTGGATCCCACTTGAGTTGCAGAATGTAACAACTTTCTGAGCTGGATGACTTAACTAGACATCATATCTAGATGGAAGCTGAAGAGAAAACTACAAAAACCATTTGCAACTTTGGATTCTTGTTAATTGTTAACATGCATAGTGACTTGTAGCATTTCCAAAGGGCTTTGTGCCTTACCTTGCAGCTTTTTCAGGACAGCCACTTCCATCTTGAGAACTTGCTTGGGCTGCTGAGCTGATTCCACTTTCAAGGCCACATTCTCACGGGTCAGCAAATCCATCGCCTCATAGATCTCGCCAAAGCCACCTCCACCGATCTTCTTCAGCTGGAAAAGTCCAAAGATGTTTGGTACAACATACACTAGAGGGAACATCAAGCTGGCTCTCATGACACCAGCTCCTTGACTGCGTAGGGAGAACAAGCTCAGCTCCCAATCTGTGCTGTGCCTGAATCTCTTCACTGCACAGCTTGGCAAAAGTCCAGCCACCCACTTGAATGTGCTATGTAAAAATTCTTTGCTCAGACAACAAAGAACAAACCTAGCAAGCAATGACAGGTGATACTTTTAAAAGCAAAGGATAATGCCTATTGCCTCCATGATGTTCTTGCCAAAATTCAAGGAAAGACCCTTCAAGGAGATAGCAGAACCACTGTCCAGACCATGGTAGATGCAAATGTCATTCCCATCCGACAAACACATCTCTGCAGTAAAAAATTACCATGGTAGGTGGAATAATCTTTCAAGAAGTTAAATGAAGTTTACATCTCATTCAAAGGATTTTAAAAACAGAACAGAACATCCACTGGAATCTTTTACAAGATGCTTTACCTGCTCTGGTAGTGAAGTTACTTCAATGTCACATTTCAAAGAACTGCCAACAGCATTACCTCAAAACAGCTGCATACAAGACACCAGTACAACTCCCATTTTTTCTCAGTCTCTTTTTCTCTTCCTTTGAAACCAAATCAAACTATGCCTTTTGCGTCTCTGAGCAAAATGAAAGACTGTTTCACAATAGGAGTCCACAAATTCAGTTGACATAAACTCAAAGCTAAAGATGTCTAAGTTTCAGCATATTTGATACGTACCTTCTAGAGACAGACTGTCTGCCTGTTCTAGAGTAGCCTCCCATAAAGAGAGCAAGTAAGGACCCTCTGCCTTTCCTGGAAGGTGATTCCTTGATCCTCCTTCTGCTGAGACTTGACAGTATATGTGCATGTAGTTATATATAATCATGTATAGTAGAGACACCTCATGTATTGCAAGAGTCAATGTCTATGCTGGGAAAATAATTTTATATTTGTTTCTCTTAGATATATTTAAAGCCTACTGAGGTGCCCAGGAGGAAATTCAGGTTTACAGCAGAGATAGATCATGGCTCCCTTGATCTGCATAGCATTTGTTCATTGAACCAAGCTGCAGCCCTTCCCTTCAGCATTTTGTGTTCCCTCTGTAATCAACTGCTCTGGATATCCTGAGCGCCACCTCTTTCCAACAGCAGCAGTAACACTTAGAGAGGAAAAGAACTTTCCATCAGACAGATAGTCAAACATGGATGTTATACAGTGTTTAATGAGGTTTAGGTGATATTTTAGTGTCTTCTGTACCACCAAAGGCCTGTCCTGTGCATCTGTCCAGTTTGTTGAACAAAGGGCCCTGCCTACCAAGGGCAGGGTTTTTTCATCCCAAAGGTGACCCAAATAATTTGCTTTTCTTGCTCCCAAGTCAAGGAAAACAGTTCCACATGAAGAAGGAAATGTTTTCCATATTAACAACTTGGCAGCCAGCCTTGTCTCTGAAGCTGTTACTTGATAACCCTTTGAAAGTTGCTGTCCAGGGAAACTTCTTGTCATTTTTCCTCATGACCTTCCACCGGGCTAAACAGGCATATTCACACACTAAACAGCCAATAACTAGGTCACCACAGATTATTCATAAATTATTATGGTGCAGTCCTACTTCCACTTGGAAATTCACACTAAGTGAGCTGGCTATTAAAAACCTTTCTTTCAAAACAGTGCTACATTCTGCATAGCAACAGCATGTCAGCTAATACCTCAGGATTCAGTACACGAGATCTTCTGTTGTCTGATATAATAATGAGAAAGGGGCAGTAAAAGCTATAGAAAGCAAAAAGGTAAACTGGGATCTGGAGGGACTTCGAGGAAGATTAAAAAACTCTCAGGCAGAAAATGGGTAAGTGTCCTAGGGTGACATTATGATGCTTGTATCCCCATTCGTGTGTGCTATGCTGGATATGTTCTGTGCCTTTAAGACGGACTCTGAAGGGCAAATGTTTTGTTTGGGTTTTGCTATCAGTCTCTCCCCCATGGCTGGCGGGACACTGGCAGGGACGGGGCAGTACCTAGTGCTGTTTTCCAGTTTTTTTTTGCTCTTGCTTTTGCTTTTCGCTTCTTGCTCGCTTTGGCTTCTGCTTGCTACTGCTTGCTCTGGCTTCTTCTGTTCCTTAGCTAGTTTAGCTAAACAGTCCGAATTCCTTCCTGGACTGTTTCTCCTTTCCCTTCTGTGGACCTCTTTGAACCTGCTCCGGACTGGGACCTGGGAACACCGAGCGTTTGCACCCTGTGGCCTGCAAGCAGCTGCCCCTGCACCGGAGGGAGTGATAACAGCGCGACCACCCCCGAGAGAGACTGTCTGAATTGTCATCTTTTTCAGAGCAGTGGAAGAGTGGTGTCACCTGGTATTGTTCATTTTGTGTGCTGGGGGGTGCTGTGCCTGTTAAATAAACAGGTTCTTTCCACTTCTCTCCGAGGAATTCTTTTCGAACTGGTTGGGGGAGGGGCCGTGGGGGTTTGTTTTCTGGAGAGGCTCCCTTTGGAGATTCTCTCCCAAATTTGCCCTGAACCAGGACAGTAAGATAACAGGCAAAAGTCAACAGTGAAAAATACAACACAACATAGTTGGGATGGAGAAAAAATATAGGCTACCCAAACATCTCACTGTATTGATTAATTCAAGAAATAGATCTGGGGAGAAATATTGCTGAGCCAGCACAAACACACATTTTGCATTCATTTGCCCTAACAGGAACAGGTCTGATTGTCCAACACAGTAGTCAAAATGCAAAGGTACCACAATACAAATGGAACAACACAGTGATATGACTAGGATAGGATCTGTATGAAGGTACAGCCATATACAATGCACAGTATTGAACATCTCACTCTAGAAGCTCTCACTGAATTAGGAGTTGTTCATTTTAGGAGTAAAAGAACGATCAGGAGTCAGGAAGAACTAAGGACAGGCTAGGACTGCTACCTCAGAAAAAGCAAAGGAATGTATCCATCAGAGAAGCAGGTTCAGGAAAAAAAGTACAATATTGAGACTGGCACACCTGGCAAAACAGCCAAGCTGGAGGACACATAAAGGTCTACAGAGAAACAAACACAGGGAGATCACATGAGATCAAGACCAAAGCTTCTGCTGAATCAGAAAATTGATTTTACACACACATTCCAGCCAATGGAAGGCTCTAAAGGTTCCTTTGCTTCCTCGCATCCTTATTCACACTCTTAGGGAAATTATTCTCTGACATACTTTTCCCAGCATACCAGATGGTACCATCTATTCAACACCACCGCTAGCACAGCCATATTTCTTGATTTTTTGGCAACATCCAGAGTCCATCAGCAGCCATTTCCTTTGCTTTGTTCCAAAGCAAGTTGTTGTAAGTCAAGGTCTTCGCTGACGTCAGGGGCTTATGACGCATATTGCCTCATTGTCTGGGTGCTCCGTGGGAGTTCACTTTCTACGGTGAACTTAGGATAGCCTTCTGTTGGACACAAAGGAGAGATGGGCACATACCACTCAAAAAACCCCAAACCAGTAATGAAACTGCAAACACAAAGTCAAGGAAGAGAATGAAACATCTAACTAGAATCACCTAAGTGGTAATCATGAGTCATCAGCCCATGTTAAGCCTCACTGCCTTGGGGATATCCTCTTCTAGTCCTTTTTCCTACTTTCTACAGCCCACTTACTGTTATGACTGGGATAAGGGCTGCCAACACCAGCAGCATTCATTCCACCTAATTGCATGAGCCCCTGTGTGAGCTGGGTGTCCAGGTATCTATTCCAGACTGCGGAATCAACTGAATAGTTCATCTGATCAAACAGATGGTAATTTGGACTTGGACACAGACAATCAGGAGTTACACAGGACACAGCGGGCTCCTTTTGAAGCTTCCTTTAAATATTCTGAAATATTTTGATTCATTCTGAAAAAGACCCTTGTAGCACAATCTTCCAAAGCCTACTAAAAAAAACCCCAGAACAACAACAGCAACACACAGCCTTCTCACTAAGCAAAAATCAGTACTTTCAGATACAGTTCAAAAAACCAAGGCAACACACAACCACAGCCAAAAATAGGCTTGAATACAAATTTAGTCTTTTATTCCAGAAGCATATATGACACCACTGCTTTAAACAAAGTCTGCCTTCCAAAGATATTATAAAAAGACTAGACCTTCCCAGGATAACATTCCAGGACCAAGGCAGGAATGGTTTGGTGTCAGGATTGGTGGCAATGTACAGGAATGTGCATTCTAAATTCAGGGCAAAGGGCCAAATGAAAAGCCAGCAACCTTCAGTGAAGTCAGTCAGAGTCAAGGCTGTCATCCACAGGCTTCAAAGATTTGACAAGGTCAAACAGTGACCACTGTAGCTGATAGCCAAGCCTGCAATTCCTGCAGCCCAACTCAATGGGCTACTTGATCCAGAAATGGCCAGTACGTCTCATCTGACTTAACAGCTAGGGAAGAGTTGACCTTTGACCATCGTTCATCAAACTCTCCAGAGTTCCACTCCACTTGCTTAAGAGAACTGGATCTGATCTCAAGGGAAACTAACTCATGTAAAACAGGCATGAACTGTTTTATGCTAATCAAGAACTTAGCCAGCCACATTCTAAATCATCTGAAGACCTTTCAAAACCCACTTAAAGCACAATTCAGAGTGAGACCAAAACAGGCCCTAAGTCTGACAAAGAACCTTCCTTCCCAGGTTCCCTCTTGGAATCATAAATGGCCTTTTTAAACAAGACAAGGTAAAGAATCCACAAAAGTTTTGAGTTTCCAGAAGTTTCCAAAATAAACAGGAGAGCTTCAGATCAAGAAGCTCAGAAACCTGAAAGAAAACAAAACATGGATTGCACCTAGCAAAAGAACATAAACATGTACATGAGTCACCACTTGTGTTCAAAGCTCAGTGCAGGAGCCGCCAACTCTGTCTTGCTAATAAGTGTCAGTTGTGAATCCCCAGTAAAAGGCATTTATGTGAAATAAAGAGACACATCAAAATTCACCTTTAACATCCATACCTAGTTCAAAGCAAGTACAAGTTACGTTTTACTTTGTTCCCTTCTCTAAACAAAGCTGTTCACATCATTCAGAGCACACGTGGATCAAGACCCTCTGGGGACTCAGCAAAAGTCATGTGGTTCCTGTACTAAATTTCATCTAGTCAAAGCATCAAAAATATCTGCAAGTAAAGAATGATGACTACAAAGAATATTTCTAAATCTACAAGTTTTGATAAAAACCATAAGCACACTCTGTCCATGTCTTTTTAATAAATAAGAACAAAAATATTGTTGCTGTCAGACAGCAAAACTTTACTGACTTCAAGTGACAGGAAAATGAACTACCAATGGGCTAACTGCAGAGAACTAGCATCTTCATTTGTCAAAGCTTTGTCAGCCAGCAGAAAGGAGAAAAGGAGGAAAGGAATTCAAGAAATACATTACACCAATCTAAAATTAGAAATCAGCTCAATAATGGAAGTATGCCAGCACTAAGAGCTACAAGGTTCAAGCAGATGCCCAGCCAGAGACAGTCAGAGACTCTGGGTGGACAAATTACACAAAAGACCTTCTGGCAGTTGCACCCCAGCACCACATAAATATGCCACAGAAGTGCTTGAGCAGGATCCATCACCCACAGCAAAGATTGGACCATACAGCTGGCACATTCTGGGTTAGATTCAGAAAGATCTCTGACAAAAGGAAAAAATGCTACTCCTGATATTACACCTGTATGCTCACTGTAGTCCCTTTTTCCTCGGTCACTTGATCTTACATTGTCCATTTCCATGGCCACCAGAAGTATTTTGATACTTTTTCCAGACTACTCCAAGCCCCCCACACCTTGTGGTTCTGACTGGTCCCACACCAGCTTAAAGCAAGGGGAAGGCACAGAAGGCCTGCCTAAAAGGAAAGGCTCTGCACTTCACACTGTTTTTTTTGGGATGGGGGGGATGACTGTTCTATGAAGGTTCACAGTGCACAAGTCAGCTAGCACATGGTCAAATTCCTAGCACTACTCAGAACTGAGAAAAAGTATTTCTCATTGCTATTTACAGCCTTTAGCAAGTCATGTCATTTCTCACAGCCTTCAACTGGGGCAATGACCTCACTACAGTATTTAAGGCTACTGTGAGACATTACAAAACAAAAAAGTTATTCCTCTAACTAGAGGTAGTTGTTGTTGACAACACAGCTGCACATTTCTATCTTTTCTAAGGCAGTTAGTGGGTAGAGTTTCTTGTGGGCCCCATTCACAGATTTATGCAACAATAAAGCACTGAATCCCACAATTTAGTGCCTCTACCAACTTTAAAATTAATTTGAAATGTTCCCTGTGAGCATCACTGAGCATATTTTAGACTTTATTTGGAGTTTTTGGTGCATGAGAGAGTTCTGCTGTTGCCAAGAACGAAGTTACTTTGTTTAGACTTTGTTACAAAAATACTCCCATCATTTACAATAGTTTTATCACTCCTGTCCATGAAGGAGAAACTCCAAGACTGATGAATCTTGGAAATGGTACAAGCTAAAGTTAGCCAAAGTAAAGGAGAATAGAGAATCCCAGAATCACAGAACTGTTCAGGCTGGAAGAGACCTCTGGAGATCACCTAGTCCAATCCCACATGCCATCTAGGGTCACCTAGAGCTGGTGACACAAAAACCCATCCAGATGGGTTTAGAATGTCACTAGAGAGTGACACTCCATAATCTCCCTGGGCAGCCTGTTCCAATCCTCCACCATGCACAGTGTAAACGAGTTCTTCACCATGTTAAGGAGGAAATGAGTATTAGCAATCATGCACCTGAAGCAAAGGTATCAGGAGAGCGCTGAAATTCAGCTTGGCAAAGAACATGCACCAATCTGACCAAATTTCAGGCTCTGGGGAAATTTCCATTTGTGCAGGGAGAGACAGATAAACCTGCAACCATTATTTTCTGAGACACTGGTAAGTACAGGGCATATTTCAAGTCCCATATGCCAGTTAACCTGCCCATGGATCATCCCTCCAAAACAAGAACATTTGCTCCAGTCCAGAGCTGCAGGAGCACATCAAAGCTTTCTTCAGCTGAGACAGAAAGCTCTGGGAGGGGCAAAGGGGTTGTCTCCATCTTGATGTCTAATCACAGAGAAAACTGAGCTGCTCCATCTGCTCTCAAGAAGCCAGGGGAATGAAGAACAGTTTGAATTGCTTAGATATAAATAGGCTGTTCAACAATAGACCAGACAGAAAAGTGAAGGCTGCAGAGAAAGTTAGAACAAAGTGAAGGGAGACAGGCAATGGGGAGCAACAAGAACAGGGCTGTGCCTAATGAAAGGATAATGTTTTGTCTGAAGTGGGCTACTGAAAAATAACCTATCCACAGCATGGAACTGAAGTGAATTCAGAGTCCCAAGCTCCTTTAGTCCTCCACTCTCCACACTCCACCGCAAAACTCACAGGGCCACTGTACCACAGCCAGTCAGCATAAAGAACAACTCAGTGCTACTACTGCAAATCACTTGTAGTTCAAACTAGTGAGGCTTCTGCTGGGAGTTTAATGATTCAGAGAGTGCTGGTAATCCCAGCTAAAAATTGAGACAATGGTATACATAGGATTTATATGGTTTTTTCCGCATTTTAAAAGCAATTTAAAATTCAGTTTGCACAACGGATGAGATAAGAATTAAAATTCTAAACTATGGGGATATAATTTTAAGAAGTATCCCAATAAATTTACACAGAAGTTGAACCAGCTAGCTAGTAATGGACTTTCTGACTCTTGAAGTAGCTGACATTCCAACCCAACACATTTGGTTTTACATTATTTTATTGTAATGCAGTTTATTTATAGTCATGTCTGTAGTATTCTTTGCCACAGTAATTTGAAATCTAAGTTTCCTACTAAAACATTACTCACTGTGCTGCAACAGTTCATTCCTACCTAAAAATCCAGTTTTAGCCTTCTGAAAATACCACTCTAAAACCCTTCTTCCTGCAGTATCTTGCTAACATGTCAAACCTGAGCACTCCACTGTTGCTTGCCAGAGGCCAGGATTAAGCAGGGAAGTTGCTGTACTGGAGGAGAAGTAGGAGATGGAGTCGGAGGAGTTGGAGTAGGACGAGGAAGAGTAGGAGGAGGAGAAGGAGGAGGAGGAGTAAGAGTAGGAGTAGGAGTAGTAGGAGTAGTAGTAGGAGTAAGAGTACAAGTAGTAGAAGTAGTAGTAGAAGGAGGAGGAAGAGGAGTAGTAGTAGTAGGAGAAGTAGTAATAGTAGGAGGAGGAGTAGGAGGAGAAGGAATAGTAGGAGGAGGAGGAGGAGGAAGAGGAAGAGGAGGAGGAGGAAGATAAAGCCAGAGCTACTCACCACTTTCCAGCGATCTTTGACCACGTAGTTGGTCGGGAGAATGTCGACCTGTTCTCCTCCACCACTCATGTTTGGTTCGTCCTTGATGACTGCTGCTAGGCACTGCATTTGCCAGCCAGAGAGTACTTCAGTAGCTCCCAGTTTAAATGAGCCATTTATCTGGGGGGGGGGGAAGGGCCAGGAGGAATAAATGACAAAATTATTACAGGTTGCAGTATAAGAACATGCTGCATTTCCACAGGTCCTGCTTACGACTAAATCAGAACCAGCCTCTTAGGAAAGAAGGCAAACTCACCCTGCCAACACCTGAGCTCACTCCATGCACAACCTGACAGACACAACCCTGCTCCAAGTCAGCAGCACAAACCAAAGGGTGACAATCACCATGCAGGAGAGTCCAGGGCTCTTGGGCTTGACAATGCAATGAGAATCCAACACTAAAATGTTGCAAGTGCTCTTACTGTTACCAGGCAAAGAGGTCTTGCTTTAGCAGAGCAGCTGCTGCCTCAGCAGTTTTTATGGTTTGCATTGGATGACATCCAATACAAATCAGAAAGGTTTGCCAGGTATTGCATTCAATAAGCCTAAAAAGTCTGAATAGGGTAGAAGAACTGCATAGGGCCAGGGTTACAGAGACATCATTGTAATGAATAGCCAAGCAGAGCAGATGGGGAATGTCAGAAAAGGCTTCAGCCAGGTAAAAGTTAGTCCTCCTCATCCCCTACACACAGTGCTGGAGACGATCAAATTAAAAATACAGAGAGATAAGTTGTGCCTGGTATGTTCATCTTGTCCTTTTTGCCTGCCTTTATATCGAGCTCCAGACAGTCTATGTTGATATTAATTTTAAGGGTTTTTTGTTATAAATCTTCTGCAAAAATGACTTTCAGAAACACATTAACTCAGTTTTCCTAGTATTTTTTTCCTAGAAGAAAATAAATGAAACAGGCCTAATAAAAGATCTTGCTCAGACATTTTACTGGCTTTAGAAGTAGGCTGGATCTTTTACTAAGCATGGATCTTGGCAATTCTATTGTCATTTCCCAAAAATACGAATATTTTCCTTTCTAAAAATGAGTTTTAGTACAGCACTCTGGTTGCAGACTTAGATCAACAACATAAATACCAGATTTAAAAAAAATACTAGAGTTGGTCACTCAACCATCACATTTCTTCAGGTCCACAAAAAAGGGAAAAAAAATTACCAGTTAATTATGAGCTCAAATAGAAAAAAGAACTCATTCCCTAGCAATAAAAGGACTGAGAGGGAAGACTATGAAGTGGCCAGCATGCAGTGTGCACAAGGGAGCAGCAGACAGAAGTATGTCAAAAGTGCAAGACAAAGGATGATCAAACAAAACATGAACAAAAGATCTCAGAGATCTGATAAAAATCTTCACGAAAGAAGATTTCATTCCAGATATAGAAGATAACTACATTAAAAAAAAAAGCAGCTGACTAACTCAGCAAGAGGGCTGCTGAGAAATGTTCAATCCAACATCTGCTAAAGGACAATCAAAATGATAGAAGAGAAATAAGAAAAAAATGGGTATTAAAGAGATTCAGAAGAAAGGTGCTGCAAAATGTTCTGAATTCTCACTGAAAGAGTCCAGCATCTGTATGGGGTAGCTGTGCTTTCAATCACTGGGTACTGAAGTAAGAAACTGGAAAGAGAAAGTACCTGCTGTGTTTGGCAGCACAACATTTGTGCTACTTCTAATGAGCAAAGTGGAATGTCATCCCCAAGTTCCTTTATGCTCACCAGAACACCCGAACCGGCCACCCCTCAGCTACCGGTGAATGCTGAGCACACAACCTCCCTGCACATCACCTCAGGAGGCATAGGACAGAGAATTCCTGTAAAAATCTCCCTTAATGCTGGCTTTTCTTCTGGTATTTAAAGAAAAGTTAGTTAACTACAGACTGCCCCAAACTTATAATGTTATGAACACTGACATAGAAATAAGTATCGCCTCCCTACTCTTCAAGGTCTCTTCACATCACTTTAATGATGCACGTACATAGTAAGATTTCAGTCTGGTGACTGTGGGGGAAAGTGATCCCAAGGAATAATTTTAGAGGAGAGACTGAGCATGAAAGTCCATGAGCACTCAAAGCCAGGCAAGGTACAATCGCTTTCCCTGGTGCACTATTCCAATTTCCTTTATCAAAATTTTAATTCATGAGTACAAAGGTATCATGTCTGTTACTTAAAGGAATCTGGTTTTGAAATAGAATAAAATCCTCCTGGGCAATACCATAATTAGCAGCCATTTGGCAATATGGAATAACAGAATTAAGTTTACATACGCTCTGGCATTGCCAGAGCAATGCAGCCAAAGCAAATGCCAATTTAATTATAGTCTGAAACAAATTCCAAGCTGTTTTAGATCACAGCAGCAGCACAAATCCAAACTTTATTCCTGGGGTAGTACAAATACTGCAGAAACATGCTCAGGCCTATGAGCCAAGCATTACCTTCATCCATAGCAAGACATAATACATTAACCTAAAAAGCCAGGAGAATCACAATGGGTAAAAGAAGGAATGAAGGTACCTTTGTGCAGAAACCATCAGCACAGAAGAGAAGAGGCAAGAGATGGTCAGTGGGAGAGTGGTAAGGCAGTGCCTCTCCTCCCCAGGACACAGCAGAGAGCATCATTTCTGCATGTTAAATGTTATGCAAGCATCTTAAACCCAGACACTGCATCACTCTCCTTACCTTTAAAATGTACGGACCATTGAATATAAAGAGACATAATTTAAAGTACAGTGACTGTGAAAACAAGAACTTTCAGATTATCTTTTCCTGTAGGAAATGGACAGGATGTCAAGAAAATCTTGTACCCCTGCCCCATGAAGTTGTGCAAGGGAGTTGAGCAAGCCTAAGATACTTTAAAACTGCCTCCTAGAAGCAGCAAGTGAAGCACAAAGGAAAGCAACTGAGAAATAAACAGTGACAACAAATTACACCTCTTAGCCAACCTCAGCATGAAGAAGTGTGAAATCATCTCTTCTATACTGATATCTCCTTCAGCCAACTATACAAACTTTACAAACATATTAACTTCACAGCTTTATAAATTTAATCTTGGCATTTATAATAAAAAAATGCAAAAAACCCCATGTTCATCAGTTCACTGAAAGTGGCAAGAGAAGTCTGAGAGTCATTTTATATGCCTTTCCAGCTTTTATTCTCTATCCTAGATATCCATTCCTGGCCAGCTTAGATCAGGATACTGGCCTAGATGGACCTGTGACACGACTTGTATTTTGGTGAGGTACTTTCAGCAGGAGTGTGTATATAATGCACCTTCTTTAGCTCTTCAAGGCAATCAGAGAACAAAAAATAAAGAATCAATGAAAAAAGTCTCATATACACAGCCCAACCACCTATCTTACAAGGCTCTCTTTCAAGCAAAATTTTTAACTTTATTGGAAAAAATATTTCCTAATTTTACAGGATTATAGCACTCTTAAAATTAAACTTATAAATACCAAGCACACCCTGTGGGAATTCCTAGTGAATATATGAGATCTTTCCTATGTTGGCTTGCTTCAGCCCCAGTACACCATGGTTGGAGTGCTCCAAATACAGTCACACTCACACAAACATCAAGCTCAAAACTCATCAGACATGAGATGGTTATTAAGCAGCAGGACAAAGCTATGGAATTCTGTCTCTCATCACTTTACTAAGGGTCTTAATCTCACTGTGGAGGAATTGCAATATCCCGTTTCATTTCTGGACACATCTTTACCTCTCAAAGTCTACAATTCAGAACAATTTAGACTGCTGTAACCCATGACCCTCTTTACTTGCTCAAATTCCCCACCATGAACTACCTCAGGAGCATGATCCACCTCAAGAGCAGATCTCAGGGGTGTTATGGAATGTTGATGTAAATTACAGCTCTTTTTGGGTGAGACATAGTTGGATAACTGCAAAACCAAAAGAAATAGCCTGATAAAATGCAGTATAGAAATCAGATCCAATGTCCAATACCTGCATGGGAGGAACAAGCAAAAAATAGCTGTAAATAAAATTTAAGCATAATTTAGCTGTTCCCAACATGAACATGAATGAAACAGATGGGGTGGAGAATAAGATGAGAACGTAACAAGTAAAACTGAGAATGCTTAGAAGTAAGAAAACAAAAACCAGCAGAGTTTCCAAGTGCCACTGTTCAGCAGCACTAGGGCTCAGTTAATGGCAGCAGTAGCTGCATGGACCCACTGTTTTTACACCACCATCTCCTTCCAGCACACAATACAAACTATAAAATTTAAATCACTCCCTTTGAAACAAAGAAAAAATCCTTACATCTCTGTACCATGCACTAACATTCTGTTATCAGAGTAGGAATGTGTATAACAGTACAGGAAAAGAAGTTGATTTAAAAATGTACGGTGCACTGGACTAACAGCCCCTCAGCTGTGTAATACACCATACTCCCTGCTGAACTTGAAGCAGCAATGAAAAACAAACCACACACTGTTAGGGTAGATCTGACAGCAGGAGCTCATAAGGTTCTGAATTATTCCTTGAAGGTACATCTTCATTCACTGCCTGCCCCTGCTGCAGCAAACCCTGCTTACAGAGCAGGCTCAACTCCTATCAGCTGCAGCCTAAAGGCTCCTCCAGGACATAGTCTTCTCATAGGCAGGGAATGGCATCAGCCTTAGAAATTCTGGACTTGCTGTTCACAGCATTTCACTTCTGTAAAAATCAAAACATCTAAAGGTGAGGTTGCAAGATGCTGGGACTGGTTTTCATCTTTGAACGGTTTATGACCATTAAAGAGTGACTGGGAAAAACAAACAAAAAAAGCTGCAATCAAGACAGATCGCAATCAGTCAAGATCCAGATTCTCTGCTAACACAGGGCTGCACTGAGCAGAACATACATATTAAAAATGATAACAGATGCACCTTGACATCATTATTATGGCTACCCAGTTGCACAGCCAACTGAATTATCACTGCCTGCACAATGAAAGTAACAGCATAGGACTAGAGGAAATCAAACAAAACCCCCAAACAAACAGCACCACACTGCCAGAGACTGCATTTACACACTTTACAGAACAGCCAGACACACCAGTAATTTCTGTGCCAAACCCACCTATTTGCAGGAGAATCAGCACAGGTAATTATGAAAACAAATCATTAGGAACGAACACCAGAAAAGCACGCCTACACTGCCAGGGGTTTATGTGACCCTAATCCTCCCCAAACACATCTCAGCACTAAAAGCAAAACAACAGGGAGCTGGAGAATATGAAAGGAAAGTCTATTATCTTCCACCAATGTCCTTGACAGAGTTGCTCCAAATTTGAAACAAGCAGAACATTAAATCCAACTCCAGGAAATCCGTCTACTATCATAACCAGCCCAACCTCCACAAATTTAACAGGCAAACATGGTTTGCTTACAATGAACATTTAATTGCAGCTTAAGTATCTGTACCTGCAAAATCAATACAAATCACTACTGAAAAGCTTGAGTAGTCTGCTAGCAGCCAGAACAAATATATCTGAATAAAAGCAAGAACTGAACAGAGGTTGTACTTACGGTATCAGACTCAACCTACACCTGACACAGAGGGGTATGTTGTCATCACCTGATCCCGGACCAGAGTGTGACCAGATCCTCAGGTAACACAAAATGTCCCATCAGGCACGTCCTCTCCCTTCTCTGTGCTTTTGTGCAGAGCATATTATTAATCTTCCACCAAACGTGGCCATTCCAAGTCAGTTTTCAGAGTGGTCAAAAGGACCTTCCTTGAGTCCTTATTCTTGGAAGAACAGGATTTTATCTTGAAAAAACTACTCAGGCACACAGCAAACTGATAACATCTGTTGCTCAATAGTCTTGTTATAACCTATTATATCAGGTTATTAAAGGACCCGCAGCCTGAGATCAATTATTTTAAACCTCCCTTCCAGAGAAAGCTGTGTTTATCTTACTCATTCAAAAATTTTATGATGGATGCAATCACCATAATCATCAAGTATTAAATAAACTTGTCAAAAAGTTATTTAGAGGTTAGGAACATAACAGTAAGTTCTTGATGAGAGATTCCATAATTTCATTCAAATTCTGGAAGATGGGGTATTTTGCTAGGAAAATACACGTATTTATAGATTTGCCATGTAGACTACATATTACCAAGCACTTTCATAATAAAAATTAGCTGAAGTGGGGAAACTGCCACTTGCTGCACCGATGTCATATCAGACTAAATGGGACCATTTTTTTTCAGTCTTCAAGCCCAATGCTGATCACAATAGATATTCTATTCATTATTACAAGGAAGAGGTTTCCTGGGACTGACAAAAACATGACAAATCACGCTGTTTGTCACTTAAATCATCTCTCTACAGCCCTTCTGTAACCATTTTTGTAAAGAACTCTTACCCCTAGCTGCAGCATGCTCAGAAGAGCAGGTTCATCCTTCCTCTGCTGCCTGCAAGTCTAGTTTCATTCTCTGACCTATATAATCTGATTTTAGCTTGCAGACAGCTGGCTAAGGAAACTTTCCTGTTTGACCATTCAGAAGCCGCAGGGCACCACTGGATTTTTGTGACCCCAAAGGCTGTGTTCCTCTCATGCTTTTTGTGCCCCTTGCACATGCCTCTTGGTAAAAGGGGATATTTGTCTGGGGTCTTCTCCTGTTTTATTTGGGTTCCACAGAGTCTCTGGATGAACCAGCCAGCCAGCCCTCCATGTCCCCACACCCTTTGTTTGGCAAAGGGGTGGCAACCAGTTCATGGCCCCTTGCCTGGGCCTCCAGACATTTCCTGCCATCCAGGGCACAACCTGCAGCTCCCACTGCAGCTGCACCCTCAGCTACCTGTACCAGGTGTGTTCCTCAACATTTCTTCCTTCCTTTTAACTAAGCACACCTGCTAATGTAGTAAAAGGAAAAAGAAAACAATTTTGAGGTGTTGAACCACTGTCCTTCTACAGCATTATTACAAATAACAAACTTAACAGAATTAAAACTAACAAGATTACCACAAGATAGACTCCAAGGTTATAGATTCTCATGCACAAATACTTAAGTGATTCCAAATACAAAATCCTGAAGGATTCTCAGAAGCCAGTCATTTATCTGGTTGATCATCATTACTTGTTTGATGTGAGAATTGTATATTCAATTTTCCTTACCTAAATCTTTAACAGCAAATTAGGAACACAATCAAACAGCACATGGACCTTCCCACACAGGTTCTAATTTGGTTTTCCTAAAGAATGCCTTAATTAACACTTCACCTCCAGGCTGTAGATAATGTACCCGTATTTCAGGTGGAGTGAATGGATAGCACTGAGCACACTCACCTTGCTCTTTAAACTCTTTGTGCATACAGAAAACATACTGGATTAAGTGTTCACATCCATCCAGTAAGCTTGACTCCATTGGCATTTAAGTTCCTGTTAGCTAAACACCTTCCAAAGAGAATTTGTGATTGTCTGGAGCCATCCATACCTTTTGTACTTTAGCTATTGCCTCTGGTGCCCCTGGGGCCTTATCACAAAACCATGCAGCCAGAGTGATTAAATATTTCTTTGGCAGAATCGGTTTTGCCTCAATTGTCCCTACTCCATCACCATTTTGGGTTATTTCCCACTTTTCCCACTGTCTCTCTTCTTCTTGAGCAGTCTTTCTAATACGTAGTCCCGAGTCTATCAAATTTGGCCTTTGCCTCTGGTCATTGCCAAAACTGCACCTTGTCCCAGAGGCTGCCTGGCCACAGCCTTTACAGCTGCATAGGGGAGGGTAATTCCTACAGATTTCCATAGTGCCTCGTGTGGGCTGGGAATGCATCACAGCAATTTCTGCAGGTAACTGTATTGATTCTAGCAAACTCCATATTTCCTCTCCACTACACACTCTCCTCCCTCCTGATATGAAAAAAACCCATTCATTCCATAAGACTTTTGCCGCATGACCCAACCCAAAAGCACAGCGAGAGTCCACACAGACGTCAACTCATATTCCTTTGAAAATTGTTGGTGCAGCAATGCCATAACAGCTCAAGCTGGTGCTTCTGAGGAAGAGCCTCCAACAAAGGAATCCCTGGGATATTGCACCTTCACAGTCTGTGCACTGCTTCCAGTGGTGATATTTAGTCTATGAAATAACATCCTAGAAAAATATACAAAAATCCTTGTACATGCAAGCATGGTCTTTTTTATTTCTTTCTGCACTGCTGTGTGAGTCAGTTTCCAAGGAACAAGGATGTTACCAAGATTATGGAGAACTCTACAAGCTGGTCAGGACTGCCTCTATAAAGACCATTTCCACATGAGCCGAGAATGCCATCTAGTTCACAAATGTCAGTATCTCCCTGCATGCTCCCAGAACAGACAAACAATTGCTTCCCACCCAGGAGGTTTCCTACCTGTGGAGTTAAGCAGCTCTATGACTGAGGCATGTGCCTTCTCCTTCTGCTATCAGATTCTACACCAGCTTACTGTGTCAGGGAAAAAACCCTAAAAACCAACAAAACCCCCAGCACAAACAACCAAAAAACACACCAGTAAAACCTCCAACAAAACTTTAAAATCTGTTCTTCTGGACAGATTCATTGTCATAAACCACGTTTATACTTTGAGCCTTAATTTTCCAGTGCTATGTCAAGTGACTGGATTCTGAGAATTTCCTATTACACAACTAATATGGTCAGAACTTGTGTCTATAAAAAAGCATCATGAACCTTACACCATATTTTAATGTAAAAATTATTTTCTATTCATAGCTGTAGTAAAGTACTGAAAAAGTAAATTTTGTACGTGACTTGGTCAACGCTCATAGCAATTTTTCAAACCTTCCTCAACCTGCAATGAGTAATTGTGCTCAGCTTGCCAGAGTAAGCTGGCTCCTGGTGAATGCTTCTAATAATAAATACTCCACAGACAGAACAATTACTGGTTCAAGTCCAGACTGGGATGTTTGGAAGGGGAAAAAGGTATATAATCTCATCCCAATCAGAAACATAGGCAGCAAGGTTAAAGAAAATGTGTTTTGCAAAAGAAGCAACAAGCACACCAGAAATACCAGCTCCTGAGCTGCCATCAGACTTGAAAAGAGGCTGCAGGACCTATGCAACCAGATAGCTCTGAGCCCTGGAAACCAAATGGCTCCTGTCATTTCCCTCAGATAACTGTCACAAGAGTGACAAACTACTTGAATACCTGCCCTTTGCATTTCCACCTTTTACATTTTCTTTTTTGTCCTGTTGGCTCAAAGCCCCATAAGCTTTGTCTCTGCTTGAGAAGCAACCACTCCTTTTTCTTCATAGAAATGGGAAAGAAAAAAGTGCATCTTCAACAAAATGCTTCTTAATACAATCAAACTCATGCCTAGACATCTATGAATAAGCCATAGAGGTCATGCATACAGAGCAGAGCACTGCTACAGAGAGAAGCACAAAAAAAAGGAGGCAATTCTGTCCTTGCCTGCTGGTGAGAGAAACAGTAGAGTCCAGTAATCCATGCCTCATGGCTACTAAAAATCCTGGATCAGAAAAAAAGGCTGGAAGGTGCCTTCCACCTGAAAACTCAGCTCTCTAAAATGCATGGAACTTAGCCCAAAGAAACCCCCAAAAGCAAGGGAATGTAGTGGAGAAGTACCTCCCTACTATGAAAATTTAAGAAACTGAAGGGCTCTGACATTTTAGCTCACCCTCTGCTAGAAGCTGAAGCCTGACAACTGCAAATTAGTTTTTCATGGGTGTTTTCCTTAAAGACAGGATCTGGAACAAGAAAGATAGTAGATTCTCTTTTCAGACCAAGGTTGGGCACCTCTGAAAAGGCATGCTTTTAGCTACTGCAAATTTTATTAAAAGCAAAAGCACAAAAAATCCCCCACAAAACCCAAAAAACCAACATCCATCCAAAAATCACGCTAATGAATGAAAGGTGAGAATTAATGGGAGCACTGTTACACCATATTACCTACATTATCCCATAAATCCTACAGACTCCAATGCTGGATCCACAGCTTCAGGCTCCTAATTAGCCAATCTAAAAATCTTCCTGAAATGAAGAGAAACAGTTCCCCGCTCTCCTCCCACCTCTGAACTCGTGTTTGTAGGATTCCACCATGGGCCAGTGGGCCACCATGGGTTCAGTGACCTGTACTAGCAGAAAAACTATTCCTCTTCCTAACAAATAAGGACATTCCCTTGGCTTAGAGCTTCCTGGACTGGTTCACTACTGACTGTAGGGTCAGTCAAATGCAAGTGGCAGCACAATGGAGGAGCAGTACCTCAGATCCATTTCAGCTTCAGTCTCGTTGTGCTCTGTCTTTGTCTCCACAACAGGAAGCTCTTGGCCTTCTGCGAGGTCACAGGATTCAGTCCCTTCTGCTTAAAAACACTGGAGTAACTCTGCCTGAGACCAACTTTTTTTTTTTTTCCCCCAAGGATAACAAAATTTAAAGAAACCAGTTAGTTTCAATAAATTACTTGCACAACTCCTAAAGTAGTAAATTTTAGAAGTCTAATGCGGCTAGATTCTGTTTAAATAATTCAAGACATACTTAGACCACCAAGTCTAAGTTTTCTGATACAATGTCACCACAAAGGTGACTTCTATTCTCTGGCTGAGGTGCTACAGGAAGCAAATAAGCAACTTCAATGAAATGAGGGAAAGAAGCCAGACAATTTATTAGTGTCCAATCAAGAGAAGCACTGTGCTGATGCCTCTGTGAAGGTGAAAGTATCAGACAGCTACACCACACCCTTGTTTCAGTGAGCAGAACAGTTACCAAGAATTTAAGCTGCATGTCAAGAAGCTGTGGACCAGTCAGGGGCAGGAGTAGCACAGCAGGTGCTGGGAGGCAGATTCTCATCATTAAAAATTAAGTTCACCTTTTTGGTAGGACTGAAAAGATTTAATAAAAGACAATAAGGACAAGGCAATAAAGCAAAATACATGGCTGGGGTGTCTCTGGCTGAGAGCCAAGAACACACCTGCTGCTCTAGAGACCTTCCCCTCCCCCTTAAATATGTATATTTAAACTTTTCTAAGAGCTTATTTCCATGTTTTTAGGAACTGTTTTGCATGGTCACTCCTTGGTCCTACCTTTTTAGAGTATGCATGTTTCTTGGCTATGGTTTTAATTAATTCTTCTTATCAGTCTTAATTTGGGCCTTGGTCTATCAGTTCTACAGATGGTCAGTGCTGGTAGCTGGTATATCAGTAGTAGCTGTCTTCATATCAGTAGCAGGGGTCATCACTGGTTGTTATCCTGACCAGGCAGTCGGTTCACTTACTCTAAAGACACCTTATCAACTTACTTTACTCTTAAAGAAAATTATATCTTTAAAACCATTTTCATACCACACATATAGTATTCACCCTATATGGGTGTGAAAAGAAAAAAAACCAACCCAATATCATAATATGTATTTATAAGAATCTTATACATACAACACTCATCTTGATATTTGCGAAAAGCCAACTGTATAATATGTGTTTATAACACTCATGAAGAAGTACAAGTTTGGGGAAAAAATGGGCTGAATTTTAGAGGAAACATCATACACACACACAGAGGAAGAGCAGTTTCAGGATTGCAAGGTATTAAAATGAAACCCAAAAAAACAGAGATGCAACAGGTTTCAGAGGCATGGTAGGGGAAAAGGGTGAATGGATTCAAGACTGAACACGGAGCTAGCCAGGCACATTCTCCAGTGGTCCATGAAAAGATACACAGAAAAAGGCCAGGTCACTCCAGGGGAGACAGAGTTCTATATACTACAAAATAAACATACAGACTCACAGGAGATAAAGAAATAATTCTGTATCAAGGCTAAATGGAGAAAATGTAATCATAAAGCTACCCCATCAGACCAGAAAAAAGCAGCAACAGTGATTTGCCACGTGAGAACAGATGGCTTGTGCCTTTAGAAAACAGGAGGCAAGGGGGAACTTCAGTTTCCTCATACAGATCAGGATATATGACAAAGATGAAATTTTAAATATAACTTACAAATAATTCCACTTTGTTGAACAGAAATGTTTCACCTTAAAAAAAAAAAAAAAAAAGAATTCTTCAGCCAGTGCAACTTCTACTTCATTTTACTTCTGACTTACTGTGCCAACAGAAGATTTTTAGAATAGATGTGTGCAAATGAAGAAAACAGTACATATTATTCCAAGTGATGATGTTTTTTCCTGATGATATAAAAGAGATTAAGTAAATTCTTATTGATAAAATCTACATATTTTTTACCCATATGAGACCAGAGGTCACCCAGCCAGTCTGCTAAATGATGGACAGATAGGAAATAGAAAGGCTGAAGGAAAGATTAGAAAGAAGATGCCCAAGGATTTTTGGCTGCTGTTTATTTTGAAGAGCTCTGAAGAAGATCTGGGAAATCAGTCTTCCACAACAGACATGTTTAGAAAACTGAAGATTAAAAATTAAACTAAGTGGCAGGCAGAAGGGAGAAGCCCTGATTTACAGACCGATTAGGATAGGCAAGGTGCTTTTAGAAGACTCAACAAGCACATAGATATGTGCTTGTATCAGGCCAAAGGCCTAGGAATTTAGGATGTTCCAGGATAAAGCTAAAGTTTCTCTAAAACTAGTAACTGGCTAGAAGAGAGGAAAACACATCAGAATGCAGAGCTAGGTTTCCCAACAGAGTGCTCTTAGCACACAGGTCACACCTTGTGTACATGGAAAATTACTCAGGCCAACAAAGCTGTGTCCTGCACCATCAAGGTGATAAAGGCTGTAACAGGGCAAGCACAGTGTGCCCATCTTCTTAGCCCTTCCTTAAGCATTATCTCTTGGTCACCAGTAGAGAAAGGACTGGAGCAATCCAGGGCTTTGGCCTGAGCAGCTGTGTTTATGATCCTGCAATCAAAACCTTTTCATCAAAGTCTCCCTTTGTCTTTTCCCGTCTGACTAAGAGGCCACCAAAGCTTTGTACCCAGGCAGCTCGTGGGCTGACAGTGGGCCTGACAATATCTCCTGCTGCACAGACAGAGAGGAATCCATGTCCATCTGCCACAGCTGACACCAGATCTCTTTCTGAAGGCTGAGATGCTTAATTTCTTCTAAGAGGAAGTCTGTGCCCACAGGCATTCTCTGCTCTCCATCACACCTATCCGGCTGGAGCCAGCCCAGGATCCAGTTTGTTCCTTTCATATTGCTCACCAAATTAAAGATGACACAGCTTGACACCAAAAGGAAAGAGTTTCCAAACGCATCTTATTTGATTAGCTCTACAGTCCATTACACTGTCAACACCTTCATTCTCAACTACAAAAAGAGATCCTTTCCCATGTGTGCAGCTCTTGAGTAGTGGAGAGGGCCCCAACAGAAAATAGTGTGGGACCGGGTAAGACCAAAAGAGACCAAAGGATTGTGAATCCCTTGAAAAAACCTACTGTGGCAGGTTTATATTTACCCTGTTGAGTCTAATACATTGACATATCCAGTAGTCTCCAAAAAACCAGAGAAGTTCGTGTGAAAAACCACTTCATGCATTGCTATTGCTAGATTATTTTCCGTATTTTTGGGGGTAACTGCTGTGGCTCTGAACAGTGTGATCAACAGGAACTGGGCACTGTTGTGGAGAAGACCATGGATTGGCCTGACCAACAAGAATTGCCTGTCCAGTTTATAGCTGGGGAAACTCTCACATGCAAGGGAGTCTCAATTTTCAGATGCACCATGTAAAATCCACATCATCTCCCTCACCTCTCAGTCCTAAAGCTTCAACAAACATGCAACAGATTCTCCCACTCTTCCTCTGGACTAGGGAGGGAGGTCTTATAGCTGGCCTTCCTTATTCCTCCCTCTCAAAGATATCTTAACATTTATTCCAATGGGATTGTGTTCCAAAATGACATTTAAGGATATTTCATGATGTTTCAGAGGAATATACACTTTTTTTGTTATCTTTGATGGAAGAAGGGGAGGGAAGCACTGGTTGTGTCCACTCTGTATCTTGCTCAGTAAACAAGCAGAGCTAAAATGGTTTTTCAGCAAATGCTTCCAACAATTACTCCAGCAAATATTCTGCTATGCCTTGCAACGCTCAAAGTAGAAGATACCAATGAAGCCCAAACATCATTGAAAATTAAGGAAGTTAACAAAGTCCTTGAAGATTTTATAAACACTTATTCCTCTATAAGGACCTGTTTTCTGTCCTCTGCTCTGCTTCAAAGTGAATCAATGTTACTGGAAGGTCACTATGAAGCTTTGGGAAACACATCTAACCTAGGAGCTTCCCAGGATGAGGAACTGCTCCCAAAGTGCTTTCCTGGACCCTACACATTGATAAACACAAAGATAAGACTAAGGCAAAAAACTGAAAGGACACAATTGAAAAGATGAGCCCACAGCAAGATTCATGTGAGAGGAGTGTGCTACTTGATAAACCATAAATGATGTGTCAATCCTTCCATAAGAGAGCAAGAAATAGCATGAAGAGATTCCTATACTGAAGACATAGTAGAAAGAGGGATTTGGCTCTTAGTCGATCTGTCTGATGATTCCTGCTTTGAAAAACAAGTGCCAACTGCTTCCATTGGAGAGCTCCAGGCTGTCTGTTGCAGCACGGAGATACACTTGCCTTCACCAACAAACACTGGGTATAGAGAGGGAAGGAAATCCACACATGGGCAAGAGCACCACTTCATTAGCACCAATGCTGGGGGCTGATGGAATAGATTTCCTAGCACTAGAGACACTCCTTTCTGGAGGACCAAGAGCACTGATAGGGATCTGACTTTTCCCTTGAGGACTATTAAAAAAATAAATAAATAAAAACAAACTTAGGCAGGTGTCCCCAAGGCTGGCCCTGATAAAAATGTCCTACAAGAGATTCCAGTGTTTCATTTTGCCAGAAAAGATGAACTTAACCTACTCCTGAAGGAATGAGATTATCACAAAGCAAGCAAAAGCACACTGCAGTAACGGCAGGGAATACCGCACACACCATTCATGAGCATCGCATCTCAGAAGTTTCTGATTCCACCTGTATCACCATGAGGATGCTCCTCATGAGCTGGATGATCATTAGCACGCAAAGGAAAAAAGCCAGAACTTTAATACATCATTCCTATTCTGCCCCTCTTTATCATCTCAAAAGAAGGCATCACACCAAAATGTGGTGACACACTGACACTCATGAGACAGACCTGTCTTTAGTCAGAGCACCTGCACAGGCACAGCACCTACAAGCTGAGGGAACATTAGCATACTCTGTGGCACAACAACACAACGTGAGGCCAAATTCCACTCATAGAAAGTCACCAGGCTGAAAGTCTCTGTTGTGACTCACTGAGAAGTTTGATGCTAAAAGGTAATGTTTTCAGTGACACTACAAGAAATCTATGTGAAATGGTAGAACTAGGAAACCTTTCCTTCTATCAATCAAATCACCTTGCAAGCCTAAGAAAATTCAAAATAGATTCGGTTTTAAGTGCTCAGAAACACAGTACCAACAGGTACTGAAGTCCCCATCCCTCAAAACCCACAGTGGGTCATTGAATTTGTCATGCAAGTAGCTGTCAGAGTGACAGTGTCACTCCAGTGCTTCGTACATCATTCTGGTTCCCTGTTAAATCCTGTACGTCAAGGTCATGGTGTTCATCTCGAGAGTCCTCAGTGGGTCAGACACGGGTTACCGGATATCTCCTCTCCAGGAATGCAGGGAAAGCACAGTGACTATGGACACATCCAGCAATATCAGCTTGGGAGCCACGAGCAGTACCGACAGCACAGCAGGAGACTCAGCCCCAAAGCCTCAGGAGACACAGCCATGCACATAGAAGCACCATTTCCACCCCGCCAAAGAGGAGAAACTCTCAGCTCCTGCCTGAAACCCGAACACCACGGAGTTATCCCAACGTAACGCGAGAGAAGCGCTCCCTCCCCAGAAATCTCTACGGAGCTTTCTACATGCGGGTGGACAGCACCCGCTGGCCCCGGGCAGGATGCCGTGCCCAGCCCCGGGCGGCACCCGACCTCCTGAGGTGGCCGACACTCTCCGTACGTCTCCTTAGAGCCTGGCCCGGCACAAGGCCGCGGGTGCCTTCGCCGGAACCGGCGGCGGCGGTCCCCGGTACCACCCGCCGGAGCCGCTCCCTCCGGCGGAGCCTCTCAGGGTTCGGGGCGCCCCCTCCCCTGCCGAGCACATCGCAGCGAGGCTACGGCCCGTCCTTCTCGCGGCTGCAGCCGCGGNCCCCGCGGGCACTCTGGGAACCCGAGTGCCACGCGAGGACTCTCTCCCTTCGGCTGGAGACGCCGCGTGGGGCGGT